>OZ016501.1:3623769-4153769 GCA_963966595.1 Physocephala rufipes | reverse complement strand
ATATATATATATATATATATATATATATATATATATATATATATATATATATATATATATATATATATATATATATATATATATATATATATATATATATATATATATATATATATATATATATATATATATATATATATATATATATATATATATATATATATATATATATATATATATATATATATATATATATATATATATATATATTGGTTGTCTCTGCCTTTGGCGAGCAGATTCAGAATATCCTCCACTTGAAATTCATGTGTACGATAGTTGTTGACGTGGGTACATATTTGTAACGAGTTTTCTTTTCCAGCTGGGGTAAGTTCAGCGGCCCCAGGGTCCATATCAGAAGGGCCTCGCAAACCTCCTGATTTCTTGCTTAAAATAGAATTAAACCTAGAACGGTTCGCACGACTGTCGAGTTACAACAGTCTATTCACTGGCTACCGAAGGTAGCTCAGCTCGGTCGATGATGCAGTTGATACTTAATAAATATTACAAATTATCATAAAGGCAAAGTGCCTTGCAACTGAAGGTTGCTCACAACTGAATAGCAGGCCAATTGCCTGACAGCAGAAAAGCTCTTTACAAATTCCAAGACTGGCCAAATGACAGAGAGCTGAAGGCTGCGTACAATCTGTTGATCAGGGGAAATGCCTAAAATACAAAGAGGCAGGTCTAATGCCTGACAGCAGAAGGCTGCTTACAAACTGGGGTGAAGGGTTTCCTAAAATATACGAGTGGGTTTATGCAAGTCTCAGGTTATGAGACTGCCACTAGAGTTGATTCACTGGAGGCCAGTATGGCAACCAGGACGGCAAAAAAAGGCTGGAGACCAGTAGACAGGTTACGTGGTCACCAGAAGATAAAACAAGAATCAAGCAAAGCTTTTTGTTGGCGGCCAGTAGACAGGTAACGTGACCACCAAAAAAAAAATCAAAATTAAGGCAAAGCCTTTTTGCTGGCGGCCAGTAGACAGGTAACGTGACCACCAGAAAAAAACAAGAGTCAAGCAAAGCTTTTTGTTGGCGGCCAGTAGACAGGTAACGTGACCACCAAAAAAAAAAATAATCAAAATTAAGGCAAAGCCTTTTTGCTGGCGGCCAGTAGACAGGTAACGTGACCACCAGAAAAAAAATCAAAAGGTGAAATGTATTAAGGTGGAACTCCTTTAGCAGCAACCAGTCGACAAATGACGTGGCGCAAATCAGAACTGAAGCAAATTCAGGCTTAGACAGGAGTTGTTTACTTGACGGCCAGTCGACAAATGACGTGGTAGCTAGTCAACAACCAAAGTTAAAGCTTGATGCTAAAATTCTAAGGTAATAATTTACCCTTGCGGAGTTCGATTGTATTGAGTCAACGGTGTGCTTATGTGCATATATCTTCTTAAACACCATGTGAATTATAAGCTGTGGTGGTTGGAAAAAGCTAAATACTTTCAGTTTCCTATTTTAGTTTTGTGATGTCACTACAAACACGTTTGTGATAAATCGTGACATCACTTTTCGGTGTGGCCGTCCTTTGTCTGCCGGTTTGTCGTTATGTTCGTCAACTTAATTTTAATTATGAAAAAATGTTTGTTTAGCTCGAGATTCGAACCGTCGTACTTTCGCACCTGAGTGTGCGATGTCATACGCTATGCTATTTACTGTCGGTAGTTACTATGATCTATAGTTGAGTTTTTAGCAGACTACTTTGCTAAGAACATTGTAACAATTGTGGTTGTTACAGTCTACCTCTGCTTCGGATAAGGAAAACGGAAAAGAGCAAGCTGTGCTCAAGTAATTTAAATTTCATGTTTGGTAGTGGGAGCTTGAGTAGCTCAGGATAAATAAATAATATAAAATTAATTAGGTAATATAAATAAAATTAATAATATAAAATTAATAAGTAGTTTCAAGTTAATTCAGGAATATAAAATTACTTAACGGTAGCTTAAAGTAGTTAAAGTTGGTTTTTTTTAGAAGCAAGTAGCTTAATTCATGTAGGTAATTCAGTTTTTTTTTTGTAAATAATTTAAATCAAAGTTATAATTTAATTATAATGTAATTTAGTTTACGGTGGTTCTGGCGATCGGTTGTCATTAATGGGAATGACGCGTGATGTTTCGCACGTTGTAATTTCTCGCCGTCGTTTTAAGTGCCGCGGTACCAACTGTATTTCGACGAATTCTTTGCGGCGTATTCTGCTGATGGAGTTGGAGGTGGTTCGGACGGTGTTGGTGCGGGTTTGGTAGTTGGCGATTTTCTGGCTGGTATGACTACTCATCTTCAATGCTTCCTCTGGCCTACGGCGCTGCTGGGCTTTTGCTTTCAGCACAGCATTGTTACGTCTCAATAAAGGCGATGCGATCCGGGTGCTGGGTTGATGACGGGCTTCAGCTCGCGGCGGATTGCGAGCCCCGTTTCCCCAAGTACCATACTTATAACTTTCGACTTAGTGCGGGGTGCGGTGCCGACCTGTGTTTGTTGAGGAGGCCGGTATTTTTTCGGTGGTGATGCGCTTTCGCGAAATTGTGATAGTCTTTCCTCTTTTTGTCGGTATCGCTTTATCTTTGTGTTTGATGCAAACCTGTTGAGTGGTGTCGGACATTGAGGTATTTGAGCAGGTGTAATCCTTGACATCTTGTGTGTGCATCTTCCATGTCTTGCTTGATGAGTCTGCAGATGCGGCAAATTCGATTGACCAACCTGTGGAGTAAGAGTTTTCCCGGCAATGCTGAATTGGCAGTTGAGCTTCGGTAATAGGTCCATGCCGATTATAAGGTCTTCCTGTAAGCCTGGTAGGAAGTACACGGGATGCCGTACTTTCAAGGCGCCAATCTGTATGGTTACGATGTAGCTCTGTGTAATAGTGATCAATTGGTTGTTGGTCAACGCAAGTGTTTTACTCTCCTTGACCACCGGAGTATCCTGCCGTACGAGATTTTTTTGGTTTTCGCTTATGAACGTCAGCGAGGCTCCTGTATCAATTATGGCTCTCAGCGGTCGGTTGTTGCAAATTAGCTGGACGCGGTACATGTCGTAACCGCTAGCGTTACTTCGTCGGTGGGTTGAGACATTGGCCGGTGGGTTGCGACACTGGCAATCGCGAGTCATAATTCCAGTTTCTCCGCAAAACGAGCAGAACAAAATTCTTGTCCCTTTGCAATTAGTTCTGGTGTGTCCTGGCTGTTTGCATTTCCAACAATGCGTTTCTCGTGAGTAGGGTGTCATGGCTACCCAGTTCGAGACATGTGGACGCGATTGCGTTTTGACTTCCTCGCCACGGATGTGTTCGTATTCGTCGGTTTGTGCCATTAATGTGTCGAGGTTGTTAAAGTCGCCACGCCGGATGTAAAGGCGATATTCGGGACGCAAACCTTCATATATTCTATCAATTTGGTTTTCATATTTCAAACGCGGATGCTGACGTATCATGGTCGTCATGCTCATTATATAATCCTTAGCACGCTCTCTGCCACCTTGTCGTCGTCGTATAATATCTTCTTCTAGACGTTGAAGATGGCGTGGTGGAAGAAAGAATTTATATGCGGCTTCTTTGAACTGTTCCCACGACGTAACTTCTCCTCGTTTATAGCGCCACCAATCTTTGGCGCGTTCTCTTAGTAATTCATTGAGTGGTAGTGTGAGCTGGTTGTGCGGTATACGGTAGCAATCGGCCAATTCTTCCATATTTTCAATGAAATCTAAAATGGAGCGGGTGCCGTTGAAATGAACATTCCACTTACGTACGGTGTTCATTAGGTCTGGTATTGCCGGTGTAGTTGCTGCTGTATTCGTTTCTGTAGTGGTCATGGCCGGTATGGAAGCTGCTGTTGTAGGGTATACAAATGAAGTTGTAGTTTGCGGTACCATAATGCTCATGGTTGGTGTCGGGCTCGATGTACGTATTGGACTTTTCTTTTCTTCCCGTTTTAGTTTTAGGAAATTACTCAAACGCTGTCGCATTTCTCGCATGGTGCCATCTGTTGGTAGACCAAGCAATTCCATTTGCGTTTCTAACTCTTCTTTCTTTAGTTTGTAGATAAAGCTTAGTTGTTGTGGTAAGGTTTCTTCCTTGTTCGTGTCTTCTATGTGGGAGCCGCCCTGTGATGAAGGCGGTCCCTGCTCGGGCGCCATTTGTAACGAGTTTTCTTTTCCAGCTGGGGTAAGTTCAGCGGCCCCAGGGTCCATATCAGAAGGTCCTCGCAAACCTCCTGATTTCTTGCTTAAAATAGAATTAAACCTAGAACGGTTCGCACGACTGTCGAGTTACAACAGTCTATTCACTGGCTACCGAAGGTAGCTCAGCTCGGTCGATGATGCAGTTGATACTTAATAAATATTACAAATTATCATAAAGGCAAAGTGCCTTGCAACTGAAGGTTGCTCACAAATGAATAGCAGGCCAATTGCCTGACAGCAGAAAAGCTCTTTACAAATTCCAAGACTGGCCAAATGCCAGAGAGCTGAAGGCTGCGTACAATCTGTTGATCAGGGGAAATGCCTAAAATACAAAGAGGCAGGTCTAATGCCTGACAGCAGAAGGCTGCTTACAAACTGGGGTGAAGGGTTTCCTAAAATATACGAGTGGGTTTATGCAAGTCTCAGGTTATGAGACTGCCACTAGAGTTGATTCACTGGAGGCCAGTATGGCAACCAGGACGGCAAAAAAAGGCTGGAGACCAGTAGACAGGTTACGTGGTCACCAGAAGATAAAACAAGAATCAAGCAAAGCTTTTTGTTGGCGGCCAGTAGACAGGTAACGTGACCACCAAAAAAAAAATCAAAATTAAGGCAAAGCCTTTTTGCTGGCGGCCAGTAGACAGGTAACGTGACCACCAGAAAAAAACAAGAGTCAAGCAAAGCTTTTTGTTGGCGGCCAGTAGACAGGTAACGTGACCACCAAAAAAAAAAATAATCAAAATTAAGGCAAAGCCTTTTTGCTGGCGGCCAGTAGACAGGTAACGTGACCACCAGAAAAAAAATCAAAAGGTGAAATGTATTAAGGTGGAACTCCTTTAGCAGCAACCAGTCGACAAATGACGTGGCGCAAATCAGAACTGAAGCAAATTCAGGCTTAGACAGGAGTTGTTTACTTGACGGCCAGTCGACAAATGACGTGGTAGCTAGTCAACAACCAAAGTTAAAGCTTGATGCTAAAATTCTAAGGTAATAATTTACCCTTGCGGAGTTCGATTGTATTGAGTCAACGGTGTGCTTATGTGCATATATCTTCTTAAACACCATGTGAATTATAAGCTGTGGTGGTTGGAAAAAGCTAAATACTTTCAGTTTCCTATTTTAGTTTTGTGATGTCACTACAAACACGTTTGTGATAAATCGTGACATCACTTTTCGGTGTGGCCGTCCTTTGTCTGCCGGTTTGTCGTTATGTTCGTCAACTTAATTTTAATTATGAAAAAATGTTTGTTTAGCTCGAGATTCGAACCGTCGTACTTTCGCACCTGAGTGTGCGATGTCATACGCTATGCTATTTACTGTCGGTAGTTACTATGATCTATAGTTGAGTTTTTAGCAGACTACTTTGCTAAGAACATTGTAACAATTGTGGTTGTTACATATTTTTTAAGAAATATATACGAAATTCCAGTTAATTTTCGCCATTATATAATTGTATAGAACAAATGCATGTGGGTTAGTACGAAGTGTCCTGTATTGTTATACCTGCCCTTACGTATGTGTGCATTAGAGATAACGAAATAGGACAATATCTACATACACAAATTTAATTTGCAAATCCAATTACAAAAATTGAGTATCAGTTCGCTTCGGCGGCTCGATTTGAAAGAACATTTTGTGCCCTATTTTCAAGTGAAAATAATAAGAAAGAGAGTCACGAACAAGAATTTAAATTCAATAAGTTCTATAGACAAAGTTTAAGTAAAAGAAAATATTAATACGTAAAAGTAGAATATAACACGGGCTTCAGCCAGAATTCGGATGGTCGTATAGCCTTTGAGCCAACACCACTGGTGTCTTATTTTCATGTCACCACAAATCCCAAAAAATTGAGTATTTCTGGGGAAATCTCATGCTACCTACAAAAAATCTCGTACTTCGTCGTGAAATCTTGCGTCATATGTGCATAGAATTAAAGGGATCTTTCTGTAACGCAACAAAAGCTAATATAGGAAATTTTAAATATTGATATTGTTTAAATTGTATGTTATGTTCCATTGAAAAATACGGGGAATACGTATATAATAGAATAAGGTAAAATTTATTGTAATAGAAATCTGAAACAAGCGATTTAAACATTATCGAAATATTTTATTTCATATATAAGTTGTTGACTCGTTGCCAGAGTCATACGTGACATTTAAATTGGTGAATAACGCATACATATACATAACCCCTGTACGTGAGTTTCGGTCGTGTAAAATTTTGTCATTGTTTTGACACATTTTTTTTCGGGAAAAGAGTTTCCTCTCTCGTTGTCTCTGCTCGTTGCCGAACAGATGCCTTTTATTCTATTCACGCAAGGCGTATTAGTTCCCGCCGAACTACAAAACTTTAGAGATTGGATTAGTAAATATCATATGCATGTGTAGAAAGAGCCCTCTCTCTTTATCGCTACTTCGCATTGTTGGGTTGCATGGAGAAATAGGTGGCAGCGTTTTCGGGAGCCATGCTAATTTCTTGGTATGGGCACTTTGCTGTTAATAACACATTGGATTCTGTTTAAGTCGCCAGTGTGGCGTTCCTTTTTCTTTTATTTTGTTGATATTTAAGAAATGTGGTATCCACTAAATAATGTTTTAGTTTTTAATCCTGAAATCAAGAATACTGTCTGATAAAAAACGAACGAATTGTTTTTATAACGTTAGAAAGTTGATTATTTCTTCAACAAATTGGAGTGGTAGAGTCGTTGCTCGAGTAGAGCGTGATATTTTGGAAATGGAAGCTTTAAAAATTAATTCGGACTTATTCGCAAATGTACGGTATTTTATAAGCGGAAATTTAAAGCCAGAGGTTAGTGAAATGTCCAAATATTTGTTTGTAAACCGTGAGTAGCCTTGTGACGAAGGCAAGCCCTGTCTCGAAACCAAACTTTTCGGAACTTTGAAGTGATTTTAGAGAAAGTGTTTTTGCTATTTGAAAAAGAATTTTGCAGGAAATTGTGTTTAAAATATTCGTTTCTTTATTTTATAGGTCGAAAAATTACTTAAAGATGGTGGCGCTCAATCAAAATCTTATCTCTCTGATATCGTATCGCATTTAGTATGTGGTTCCCACTTCACCGAAGAGGAACTTATTATGAGCATCGATTTGTATAATGTTACCCCAGTTACCGAACAGTGGATTATACAAAGTGCTAAACTGGGACGATTGGCATCGACAAAACCATTTGATCCCAGCGCTCCTAAATTATTTGCAGGTGTTACAGCTGCAATGACCAATGTAAGCGCATTCGATTACAAGCGTTTGTATGCCATGTTGTCATTTCACGGTGCCCGAATTACGTCAAACTTCAGTGCGGACAACACTCATCTTATTTGCGGAGCTGCCACAGGATCAGTTTACGGAAAAGCTAATACATTGCCTCCGGAGAATAATTTGAATGTTATTACTCCAGATTGGGTAAGCGATTGTTTGAGAAAGAACTCATTACAGCCTGTGCAGCCATATCATCCGCGACTATTAAAAGCTTGCGAAAAATCTCGCAACACGGCTACACCGACCAGTCACGCTGTTGCGGCCGAGCAGAATTTATCGGCGATTTTAGGCTTCGATGAAATTAAAATGGATACGGAAGCTTTAAAAGCCGACACCATAAGGACTATAAAACAGCAACTTCAGAATACTTCCTTAAACAGTATAAAGAGCCAGTTGCAGCAGCCAATGCGGTCATCGGCTGCATCACCAGCGACAACATCCACAACAACAATAGCTACATCAACTAGTATGGCAACCTCTATGAAGGAAAATTCTTCATCGACGATTCAGTTGCAGATTTCAACTCCGGTTGCGTCAAATACTAAAATTGCAACCGAATCAACGAATTCTATTCCTTCTGGTGACAACAGGAACAATGTTCAGCAAAACTCTTTGCAACAACAGTCGGCGTCTGTAGTATTTGTTCGGCCGCGTAACAGCTTTCAACAGCTATCGCAACAGCACGATTCAGCTCCTCAGACTCATGGCCAGCCGATTGTTTTACAACAACAAGTTATACCAAACATACAGTTGACTGAACAACAACAACAGCAACATCACCAGCAGCAGCCACCAACACTGAAAACAACACTACAATTACAAAAGCAAGTCTTGCAAAATAAGAATTTGAAGAGTCCTTCACAAATCCAGATAACACAAAACCAACAGTTGCCATCAACTCCTTCACCAACCCAACAACAACAACACATTATAGTGCAGCAGACGCAGCAGAAACAATCGCAAACCCAACAACTATTTCAGAAGTTGTCACAAAATCAGACACAAATATTACCACAACAACAACAACAACAACAACCCCAACAGGTATCATCTCTACCACTCAGAACAACCCAGACTCAGACACAACAGCCACGCATTCCGTTGACATCAACTCCGAGCGGTTTACCCTCTAATCCCGATGTCAGAACAATAATATCTAAGCCCCCGACTCCTCAACCCACCGGTCGTCAGACTCCTCAAGCTCCTCGTACACCACAACCGCCTAATCAATCTCCGCAACAGAATCCGGTGCCAGTATCACCGCAGACTCAACAACAGTCACCATCATCTCAACAAACGGCAGTACCTATGTCGCCCCAAGTGTTGCACCAACATATTTTGAGGCAGCAGCAAATTCTACAGCAGCAACAAATGCAATTGCAACAACATATTCAAAATGGTCAGAGCCTCACTCCGCAACAGCAGGCATTGCAACGTCAAATGCAGCATCAGCAACAGCAGTTGATACAACAGCAGCAACAATTGCAACAGCAGATCCAAATTCAACAGCAACAGCAGCAACAATCACCAAGACCACAACAGAATCAATCTCCAATCGGAAATCATGGACCGCCACCATCACCACAGCCGCAACAGATTAATTCAACCAATATGATGCCACCACAGTCCCCAAGACAGCAGCAATCACCAGCGCCCCAAATGACGCCGCCACCACAATCTCCTCAAAGTGCGACACAGGCACAAAATGCAATGTCGATCCAACACCTTAGACATCAGTTGCAGCAAGGTCGGCAGCATCAGCAGCTACAACAAAGACAAATACAGCAAACTTCAGTTAGCAGTGCCCCTCAGCAACCGATGCCATTTACCCAACCCCAACAACGAAGTCTCCAGATGACTCAACACAGCCCCCAACAAATATCTACACCACTCTCTCCACAGATTCAATCGCAGCAAACAAACAAACAACATTTGTTAATATCGTCGCATAAGCCCATCGATCCTACCGATCCAATTCAAGTTGCTCAAGTGCTCAGTCGTTCAGCGCCCAGTCCCAATCATGAATCGCTTATTATGCGACAACAGCAGATCAAGCAACAACAGTTGCAACAACAACAGCAACAACAACAATTACAGCAACAGCAGCTACAACAACAACAATTACAACAGCAGCAACAACTGCAACAACAACAGCAACACCAATTGCATCAGCAGCAGCAATTACAGCAATCTCCACGTCGATCGCCCTTGCAACAGCAACAGCAATCACAACAGCCAACAATTACACAGAGACAAATTATTAATACGTCGACGGTTCAAGGACAACAAATTATACAAAGCCACATGCTGAACATCCAACAGCAGCAGCAGCAACAACAACAACAACAACAGACAAGTAAGCAAGTTCAACAGCAACAAACTCAACAAAAATCTGGTTCCTTGGGCCTTCAGCAACAGCAACAGCAACAATTTTCACATCAGCAACAGCAACAACAACATCAAACTAGTATGCTTCCAACTGGACAAGTTCGCATCATTCAGCAAACGGTACAACCTCAACAACAACAGCCGCTTAATCAGCAACAACACTTAGGCAACACTTTTACAACGCAGCAACTAAGTGCGTCAACACCAAATTTACAGACACAACAGTCTCAACAGCAACAATCATTGAGCGGGTCTCAGCAAACACAAACACAAATGAGTATCGGAACGCATATAGTCCCAAACAATAAACCAAAATTCATAATAAGTCAACAACAATTTAACCAACTAAGCCTACAGCAACAACAACAAATATTGCAACAGAACCAACAAAATCAGAATGTTTTTATTGTCAACCAAACAAATCTTTCTCAGAATCAAGCGCAGTCGCAGCAACAAGATGTACTCCAACAACAACAACAAGTAATACAGCAACATCAAATAATACCACAACAACAACCTATACAGCATCAGATAATGTCACAGCAATTAGTCCAACAGCAGAAAGCGGAACAACAGGGGGCAACTATTCCACAACATCAGGCTGTTCCGCAGCAACAAATAATACAACAGCAACAACAACAACAACAGGTGTTGCAGCAACAGCAAGTGATACAACAGCAAGTTGTATCACATCAGCAAATTGTACAGCAGCAACAAATATTGCAGCAGTTGCAACAATCTCCGCAACATAATCAGCAAGCTGCGCAACAGCAGCTGCAACACCAAACGCAACCGATTCTTCAAAGCCCGAATCAGTTGCTAAAACAACCCCAAACACCAACAATGTATCAGCCGCGACAGCAGCAACAACAGCAACAGCTTGAGACAGACGGTAACTTATTGCCAACTCAAATCCAACAACAAAGTCCGCAACAGCAGCCAATGTTTGCGCAATCTCAAGTTATTTCGAATCAGCAACAATCCAGAAATCAGTTGCAGCCTCAACAACAACAACAGCTGCAGCTGCAGCAGCAACAACAAACCAATACCCAGCCTCAACAAATTGTAATAAATCAACAACTGATTAACAACACGCAACGCTTGCAATACTTACAACAGCAACAACAGGTACAATTATCACATAAACAACAACAACAGGTTGCTGCAACAGGGCAACAGCAACAACAACAGCAAATAATTATACAAAAACAGACATTGCCACAACAACAACAACAGCAACATATTGCTGTCGCGCCAGGCGGTAATGTGGTGGTGCAGCAACACAATCGACTAATTGTGCAACAGCAACCCAAGCAGCAAATTCAATTGCAGCAACAAACTGAACAGCCGCAACAACAGAAACAAATAATTCTGGCCCAGCAACAACCAACACAACAGCACCAACAACAACCGATACAGCAAGCCGTGCTTATACAACAACAACACTTGCCACAACAATCCGTACCTCCTCAGTCACCGCAACATCATCAGCAACAGCAAATAATATTGCAAGGATCCCCACAACACCAGATTCAACAACAACAACCACAGCAGCATCAGCAAAATCAGTGGAGTCCTCAAAGTCCCTCCATGCAACAACAACAACAGGTTCAGCTTCAGCAGCAACAGCATCCTCCGCAGCAAGTTGCTGTAGTTGGACAACAAACTATGACGAACGTGAGCGGTATACAACTGCAACAGCAGCAGCAACAACAGCTGCCCCCTGGAACACAACAACAGCAACAATATATCCGTACAATTCGCCCCGGACAATGGCAGCAAACTCTGCCGGCGGGGGCCACACCGCAGCGACAATATATTCAGCTCGATGACAAAACGCATGCGCATTTCATGTCCTTGGATCCATTAAAAAAGGCTGAATATATCGCAAAGTTGCAACAGAGCAAACAGAGAGTTATGCTGCGTCAGCAAGTCGCCTATCAACCTCGATCTGGTGCCCCCAACGTCGTAGCAACTCAGTTGGGTGCTTCTCCGCGTCCCTCTGGGGCACCCGTTGGCACGTCTCACATAATAGTCCAAAGTCAAATGCCCGCAGGCCTAACGCAGCAGCAACAAATGCAATGGCTACAACAACAAGGGGCTCGTCAGGTGGTACTACGTTCAGGTAAGGATAGGACTATAGGTATATGGGAGAAGTTGGAGGATAGGAAGGTCCATTGACTCCCACTTGCGAAGTTTCAAAAGTCGTATAAGAACTATTGCGATAGACGAGACTTTATGACTAAAGATAATTAGAGATTAATTGTAGTGATGATTACGTCATACTTCTACTGATACTGCCAGAATACGCTGCCAGTGAGTCCTTCAAGAAGTGAGTCTTTCAAGATTAACCTGGGGCGAGGGAGACTAGATAAATTGCTTTGCATTTGCTTTGCAATTATCCAGTCTTTGCTGGCAATCGAAATAAGTGATTGGGATGTTCTGATGCCCAGATCGTGGACAAGTAGGGCGAGCATAATGTAATACCCTCCTATAATAATGAGCATAAAGGCCTGATACCATGCTCGGGATAAAGAATGCGAATACTGGGAAGAGCGTACCACACGCAGTGATAATCCAATTGGTCGTTAAGGTCTATGCGAACCAAACACAAGAACGTGAACTTAGCACAGTTAAAAGCATTTATTCAGAGCTCGGGTTGGGTTCCTCGATTATGTTATACCAATGAGTTTTGTGGTAACACTATTGGTTCCCATTAGCCAAAGTTAGCTGCGTGCTTTATACCCGTCTGCCACACCAACTAATCTAACCTAAAGTCTCTGCGAGACGCTATCTTTATAAATTTCTATATCATAACGACATAAATTATCAAAAATCTTATCATTTAAATCTTATTGTAATGGCAGATACCAAGTATCCTGCCCCGCGTGAGGTTTGGGTTCAAATAGATATTGATTGAAATATTGTTTCTGGGAGGGCATTGGCGAAGGACAGATAAAACCTTGGTCTACTTGCGATTGTGGGACTTATAAAAATATTATAATTGGAGACAGTTTGTAAAGTAAACATGAGAATAAAATGGGAGGGGCTCCATGAAATATAATTCGAAATTATTTTATTAAAATTTAAATACATTTACAAAATCGCTTCACTCTCTTTTATCTCAAGGAAATGCTCCTGGTTTGAGTCCAATAACGCAGCAACAGGTTGCTACGCCAGCGCAGGTTACAACGTCACCACAACAGCAACAACAACAACAATCACAATCACAGTCGCATCAAATTCAGTATAATCCCAATGATCCAAATCAACAAATGTTGCTGCAACGTCAGCAGCTACGTGTGCAGCAAATACAGTTACAACAGCAGCAACAGCAACAACAATTGGGTACGCAAAAAACACAATCCGTGCAAATAATTTCAACTGATGGCAACATAATTGAGCAACAAGCGGTGGGTGGCAGTAATATTATAACTGCTCAAACTGTTGTTTTACCGACGGTGAGAACAACTAATGATGTCAAACAGCAGCAACAACAATCTCAACTGCAGCCACAACTACATCAGCAACAGATCACCCAACAACAAATGAATTTAAAAACTAAGACTGCCCTTGCCAACATGTTAAGTAACCGTCTGAGCAACAGCAGCAATAACAACAGCAATAGCAATAATAATAGTAATAATAGTAATAATAATGTGAATACAATTCAACAGAATGTGCTGAGTCAACAGCAACAACAACAGCAACAGCAATCGACAATTTCTGGTAACTTAGCAACCGAACATCAGCAGCAGCAAACAGATTGCAAACAGCAATCACATATTGTTGTTCCTAATGCAGCGGTACAGGGTGTAGTTGTTTTGTCTCAGTCAGGAGCAAATCAGCAACATCAACAGAAACAATTATCCTCCGGTATCATCAGCAGCCCGACGATTGTCGAGCCCTCTGCTGCTTGCACCTTGCGATTGATGACACAACAACATAATGCAGCTCTACAGCAATCAGGATCTCAGTTGGTGGCTGCCGGTGGTATTGTACGCAGTCAGCAAGACTTGCTGCACTTGCAGCAGCAGCAACAACAACAGCAACAGCAACATCATCGTCGACCCATACTTCAAACGCAAGTGATCAATAATCCAGCGGGTTCAGTATTAATGAATGCTGCTCAACAGCAAGTAATTATTGCTACTGGTAATCAACAACAACAAGTTCTCATGACCAATCCTCAACAGCAGCAGCAGCATCATCATCAAACGATCACAGCTGGAACAGGCCTACCGGGATATCGCCAAAATCTGCCCCTACCACCGCGACAACAATTTTACGGGCATAACCCAAATTTAAAGCTGCCCCAAGACCTCTTTTTGCTTGGTTGTACATTCTATATAGTCGAGTATGATAAAACAGATGCAGACGATCTGCCTCTGTGGTTGAATACCATACGTCATTATGGCGGAGAAATTGAGAGCGTGTATTGTCCCCGTGTCACTCATGTGTTATGCCGAACACAGCGTCACGGGGTAGTTATGCAAGCGTTGCGTGACTCCAAACGATGTATAACTGCCTATTGGTTGAGTGATATTTGTTTAAAGAAACAGCTACTGCCGCCTTACCAATGCATACACTTGCCATTTCCCAGTCAATTTGGTCTTCAGAAACCGCTGGAACGGTATCTTCTTACAACCGAAGGATTCGAGGGAGAAGAGGGCAGACGTATTAAACAAATTGCCGAAGAATGTGGCGCGATCTATACATCGTATTTATCAAAATTAAGCACTGTATTAATTGCAAAGAGTCAAGAGGGTGAAAAGTATACCGCGGCTAAGAAATGGAATATACCCGTAATAAATGCGTTGTGGTTGAGCGATATATGTATTGGAAATTTAAGCGGCCTCTCAAACTATGACAATCAGAAATTTCAACAATACAATTTGACCGCGCCATTTCGTATTGATTACACTCTCGTGCCTCATTTAATGGGTGAGTTTAATATAAACATATACGTATTCATACTATATTCTTATATTTATTTGTGAGGACGTTAAATGCAGACACGATATATGATGACATTTTGTTTTTTAGGGGCTTGGAAGGCACCAATTAATTTAACTCAGGAGGCTCATGAACGTGTTAAACGCTCTTTGTCTGACCCATATTACGAGAAGTCAAAACGACAAAAGCTTTCTTTATATCAAGAGGAGATTCCGGAAACAATTATTTGTGTTGAATATCCTCAAACGGAGAAACCGCCAAAAGTTATTTTCTCGCAAGTTGCCGATCCAGATGCTCTAAAAAAGGCTGTTATGTATGTCCTATGAAATTATCATAAATTTATTACTAATCTTATAAAAAATTATCAAAAAATCATTGCAGTACTTTGGGAGGTCTGGTGGTTGATGATCCTGCAGAAGCCACATATCTGGTGATGACACGTGAAGGTCGTACTTGTAAACTAATTCAAGCAATTTGTCATGTTGATTATGTTTTAAAATCGACATGGCTAGTGGAGAGTGCTAAAGCTGGCAAATTTCTACCTCCCGATACTTTTAAAATCGACTTTATACGAGTCGATGAAAATTTGAAATTCGATTTGAACTTAGTATTGAAATCATCATTACGTCCAAAACTCTTTGCCGATAAATATTTCTACATTACACCGGATGTTTTTCCACCACAGAACGAAATAATGCGTATGATTGAATTGTCCGGTGGAAAAGTTGAAGAAGTTCGTCGCACTGCTCAATCAATTAATGATAGTAACGAAACGCCTCCGAATAGTTACTACATCGTATCATGCCCCAGTGATTTGGCTCTTCTAATTGATTTGACACGCTTTGGAAATCCAAAGTGCGCAATTGTTTCTACGGAATTTGTTATGAGTTCCATTCTAAAGCAAGAAGTAGAAGTCGAACCGCATATTATACCATTTTTCTACAACAACAACTGCAATTCGCCTACAAAGTCAAAGAAATTATAATTAATATCTTATTCATTGTGTCTTACTTTAAGTTTTTTATAGGTGCGATTCTAAGGTGAAGTCTACCGTATAACGTTTTCGCGAAATATTACTTTGTAAATATTTAGGATTTATAGAGATCGCAATTAGCCAGAAGTGAAGAGACATTAGGCTAAGTCAGAAACTAGTAATAGGTTTAGTCATAACTTTTAGTTAAAGTAAGCATTAATTTATTAGGAAGGTATATATACTTATATATAAGTTTATCATTGGGCGCCATATATTTTTATAAAAAAAATAAATACGTCGAAGAATTCAAAACCGCCAAATTTTTATATTAATGGATAATGAAATGTGGTGAAATGTTTAAAGTGGCACTAGTTTGTAATAAATCAAAGCTTTAACGCCAAATCATATTGCATTACAATACAAAGGATTACATTTGGTTATTTGCATTAGTTAATTGGAAGCTCCTATGTTTTAATTAATTCGGTAATTAAGGTAATGAGCATTCTCAAAACAAAAAACATCCCCCAATTAAAAAAACTTGAATGCTTAGAAAATTTCCCTGATTCGTATGAACGTGTAAACGGCCCTGTAAACTCATATAGCTGTCGCACCTAATTTGGTGCAAATATAAACGTTTCTCAAAGAGATTGACTATTGATTCGTTTATGATTCCCTGGTATCGATAACAGTTATTTACTGTTATTGGCTGCCAAAACGGAAATTTGCTGGAAAGATTTAAAATTCACTGCAGTCAATATAAAATGCTGGTACGGAATTGGGTTAAAATATTATGGGAGCCAGGCCAAACATCTGAATCGAAAATTTAAATTGATTTTCGGATCGAGAAGAAAATATTTTGTTACCACGGATATTTATCACTCGAACCTGTTATATTTTTGACAATATTATAAATTTTATTTGTTTTTTTTTTTCTAATAAAGAATTCTCCCATTTCACCTCAAAATTTCTATTAATAAATTTCTCATATTATTTCCGTTTCTGCAATTTATCAATTCAGTTGGAGTTGATGGTGAACAATCCACGTGGTTTTTAAAAGACTGATTTCGGAATAGCTTGAATAATAAAATAGTTCTATAGATTATAAAACCTATTCTTTAACTATATTGGGTCGCTTGGTATCTGATTGCAAAATTTGAAAATATTATCTTGAAGCTCGTGAACATGAGAGGGTTGTTCCAGGTGATGTGTTGCGAATCCAATGTAATTTCTGTTATGGCAACACTACAGCTGTCGACAGACGAGTAAGAGTACATAGAAAACTACATTTGAATAAGCGAAACACACAGCTATCATCGCAAGGAATACATATATCGATAACCAAGGTTGCGCAAACAAAAATCGATTGTATTCGTTGGATACCGAATCATCTCCATAATGGCCTCGGATGACAGCGAGAGATGTGCGAATTTCTGATAGTTTTCTTAATTTTCGTATAAAAATTTGATTATATGTTTATAATAAACATAAATTTAATGCTTAAAAATTTCAAAGTAATTTCATAGATTTCGATAAAATTTACGGGTGTCACAAACTAGATCGCAACCCGTCAGAAAAAAATGGGTTTATTTATTCAAACTTTACAATTCAGTTCCAAGCATCTAGGATTTGGAGCAACGTGTACAAAGACTTGGTATTATTGTGATTTCTGCATAAAACGCTCCATTGTCAGGCAATCCACAAATTTAGCGAAGTAAGTGCAGTTTACGAGATATAAATTACCCTCAAAATAAATTGGCGCTTTAGTGTATTACACAAAAATAAAAATGCATAACATTGCCAGCTGGTTAAAGTTGCATAAGCGCCATAATATTTTGAACTGTGATGCCATTGAAGGTCCTTTGAAGCAAATTTATTATACCTTCAGATTAGCCGAAGTTGGGCGATTGGAAACGCCGAAAATTGATGGTAAATATGAGACAGGACAATTGTTTCTACATCGAATTTTTGGCTATCGCGGAGTTGTTTTGTTTCCCTGGACTGCACGTATTTACGATCGAGATTTGCAAAATCCAAATAAAAAAACACAAAGATCAGTACAGACACCAAAAAATCTCATAAATGATGATAAAACGCAAACTCCCGTAATCAATGCGCCCAAAATTAAATCAAGCAATGTAAATACTCCAAACGACTCTAATGTAAATAAGATCATAACTGAACCTGATGCGGCTTCCACTAATGAAAGTGCTTCGAAAGAAGTGAAAGCGAGAGTTCATACTTTCTATCAAGTTTTGATTGATACAAGAGATTGCCCTTACATAGTGAGATTCTAAAATATGTTTGCATTTATTTTTGCTAATATAACCAATTTCCATTAATTGATTAGCGCGCTCAAACAGAAGCTGTTACCTTTTTGGGCAATCAAGATTCTAATCGCAGCCTTTACGCTATTCCTGGTTTAGACTACGTTGCTCACGATGACATAATGCCTTATTCGTCTACGGAAAAGCATCCATTGCATCACGAATTATTTGAGAAGTTTTTAATTCATGTACCCGGTAAAGATCCGCCTTTTGAGGGACAAGATACACTAAAAGCATGGCAGGAAAAAAATCATCCATGGTTGGAATTATCAGACGTTCATAAAGAAACGACAGAGAATATTCGCGTCACTGTAATACCTTTCTATATGGGATGCCGAGAAACACCAGCATCGAGTGTGTATTGGGTTAGTATCATTCTATTTGAATTTAAAGAGTTCAGCCTTTTACTTAAATATATTTTTAGTGGAGATATTGCATTCGATTAGAAAATCTCGGTGAATTGAGTGTCCAGTTAAGAGAAAGGCATTGGAGAATATTTTCCCTATCTGGTACTTTAGAAACAGTTCGGGGTAGAGGAGTCGTGGGTCAAGAACCAATTTTAAGTGCGCGTCTACCCGCTTTTCAATACAGTAGTCACGTCAGTTTGCAAGCGCCCAGTGGGCATATGTGGGGTACCTTCCGACTTGAACGGGAAGATGGACACACATTCGATTGCAAGATTCCACCGTTCTCACTGGAAAGTAAGCCGGAAGACCCATCACCAAATCAAAATGTTACTGATAGCACTGGAGGCAGCAAAAGTAACGACCTTGAATAAAATAGAAATAGTTATAAATTGTTGTCGAGGTAATTCAGCTACAGGAAGCTCGCATTAGGAAATGATTTCGTAAAAGTAAAACTAGAAAATAAATTTATTTTCTTTTAATTGTAAAATTTATTGTAGACATTTTAAGACATTTCCTATTAAACAAACAGAAAAATTGAACTTGTGGAAAATATCAGCCATTTAAATATATATATATTATCTAATTTAATGACAATACAAATTATTACTAATTATTTCAAAGGAATTTTTATCGACGATGGCTCGGTTTGTACTTCAAAATTAAAGGGGGTCATTTTATCTTGAATTTTGAAAGCAGATCGCAAGGCATCTAGGGCTGCAGTTTTGATTGCTGTGTCCACATTCTCTCCGAAACCTATAAGTTCACAAAGTTGTTTATGTGAATAAAAATATGCAGATTTTGAATATATTTCTGTATATTTACCCTTCCCAATAAGTTCTTTATTGGCGTAGAAACCAACGTAGTATGTTGCCAATACGGTATTTTTTGCAGAATCGCCAATTAATCGAGGCTCGAGTTCAGCTATTTGTCGTTCATGGCATATCTTTTTCAACATTTCCTCGGGATCCTCAATGTGCCATATTTCCAACAAATCACATTGATTTAATTGAGTGCATACAAAATCGCGGATAAAAAGGAAGGCTTTACCAACACCCGACGACTTTTCAAGGGCACCGATAACCGCTAGAAAAGCGCTAGCAGCAGTTTGCGCTTCGGGAGGATATTCAGAAGAAAATATTAAATCCTTCATTCCAAGATTGAAGGCTATATTCGATAAAGAGTCAACACTTAATAAATGTTCTGTTATAGCTCTTTGCCCTTCTTCGGGTAAATTTGGCAATGACGCCTTTAAGAAACTTTCGACATAACTTCTTGATAGTTTTGATCCCCATTCCGCTAATTCACGATTATCTTTAGTATTTATGTCGATCGTTTCAACTCCAAGGTCGGTCTGTCTTTTTTCTTCTAATAATATATGCGATCGATCGGTAAATGCGGTTTGCAGCAATGGCAACTGGAAGTCCTCGTGTAACCTTTTACTGAACGAAAAGAGCTCTGATTGATAATTCCATTCCACAAAGTTTGATCTTCTTTCCGGTTCTTGAGGTCCCAGCTTTTTTGCTCGTTTCCGCAATTCACGCAATGTTGGAGCAACCCAACGCTTGATCGAACGGCTTTGCGCTAAAAAAATCAATAGGTTATTTTTAATAATATCTAAAATCAAATTACTCACCAAAACCTGATGTTTCAGTAATACAATTTTTTATAGGTAATATCCGTATAGTGTACCGAAATATTGACATAATGAAATTAAAGATTACTGGTACTTTACGAAAAATAGGTAGCAACGAGGAACTGTGCCAATCAGATGTATCCCGGTAATAAAAATGAATTTAGAGATGACAATTAAAATATATCGGGATTTGGATTAATCAAAATCCGATGTCGTTTTTGTTAAACTAACATATAACTAACGCTCGTAGAATTGATGGATTCTAGATGTTGACCTCATTTTGAAATTCAAACGATTGTATATTTTGGTGCTATTTTCTAGGTGTATTTTTCAAATCGAAATTACAATTTTTTTATTCGATTAGTTTTAATAAAAGTGGTAATTATTTCGTTCGAAGAAAAGCTGCGTTCTACGGGAGGCAGCTTTTCTTTGTTGCACATATAAACTTATCGGGCAGCTGCTGCAAATGTTAAAATGCTTTGCAAAATGTAAACAAGAAGATTTTGTAAGAATATACCGTTCATACAGTTCAAATAAGAAACAAAAACAAAAGCAAAATAAAAACAACAAGGGAACAGCCGGTAACGAAATTAGAAATTTTCAATCTATTGCCTGGCAGAATGCAGTATGCTGCCCGACATTTATTTTTTCTCTCACTTTCCATAAGAGCCAATGTAATTTTGTCATCACTGCTAGCTGACGACAGAAGACAGCATTCCTGTGTTTAAGTTATAAGTTCGGTGACGGAATCAGAAGCTTTTCAGTGTGTTTAAGTTATAAGTATTTTGTTTTATGCAACCCTGCCAAATAATCAGCAGATAACATGAAATGCATTGAACTAAATTCTAGACAAAAATGATTGTCAGTTGAATTGCATTGTTAAGTGTTTCTGGGGTTTCTATTAGTTTTTACATTGCTAAATATTGCATTGCTAAAAATGGAGCCGGATTTCGAGTATTTGCGCTGCAACGCCAAATCAATGTGCCGGACTTGTTATGAAATCAGTCTGCATCTTCATCCGTTGCATGAGAAGACAGAACAATTTCCTCTCAAGTCATTGGCGGACCTTTTATTTGACGTTGCGCAGATTGAAGTACGTTTTAACGAATGAAAAACTGTTATTGTCAATTTGGCATTGTTTATATTTATATAGATATAATTATTAATACTATATTGTAGATAAAACAAGTCGCCAATGACGATGTTTTGCCCTCTCACATCTGCGGGAATTGTTCACGGAAGCTTAAGAATGCATATAAGTTCGTCCAAAGAGCTCATGAGGTTAATCTCAAATTGATGCAGTATTCACAAATGCTGAAGGGAAGCAATTCAATTGAAATTATAAACGGGAGCAAACATTCAGATTGCCTTTTGGAAGCCCCTATAGATATCCCGTGTATTGCAGTAGATTTTCCTAAAATTAAAACAGAAACCGATTGTGCAGAGGAATCACTTTTCGACGCATTTCCATCAGTGCAAACTTTAGAAGACAAGGAGCCAGACGTTAGAGATAGCTTAGGTTGTAAGGAGATGAAGGAATTGTTTGATGATTTTGATGAAGAAGACGATTGCTCGCTTGCGAACATTAAAAACAAGAACTCTTCTGAAAATATGCAATTAAAACGTGAAGTGAGCATTTATGGGAGCGCTCTACAAGATTCAAGTATTATTCATTAAACAACAAATTGAAAGTAAACTGATTTAAGTAAACAAATTCATTTTAATCGTAGAAGACCCTATAAAGACTTTCCGAACCAGAAGAAGGACTAGTTTGGAAGAAAGTGATTATCAAGATGATGGTTGTAATGATACAGATAGGCAAGTTAAAATGTGTTTAATTACGATATAATTTAATTGTATTAATTCGAGGAATGGATTTTTTAGTGATTGGTCAGACACTCCTCGGCAACGGCGAAAACGTTATGGAAGGAAAAATGCTAATCGGAAAGATCGTTACTCCTGTAAAGAGTGCGGTACAACATTCGCATGGAAAAAGGATCTGACACGTCATTCCTTAAGTCACGACCCAAATCCACCGCATAAGTGTATGTTTTGCGACCGTTGTTTCACGCGTAAAGATAAACTAAATGATCATACCAAAGCACATCAACGTAAAACAGAAATCCTAGGACGACGAACACAACGACATCCGGAATGGAAATTTGCTGAGCGTTTGTTCTCTAGAAAAAAATTCCAAAAGATTCAATGCATGTTATGTAGTAATAAATTTGAAAGCACGCAACTCTTGCGATCACATCTTCAGAGCCATGAAGAAGAATCAACACTTCATATAATCAATTTGGAAAGCGAAGTGATTCGCATTCTATGTTCACAAAATGATCAGAACATGGATGAATTAAAAGCTCAGATTTGCCGTGATGTAAAAGCTCAGCGTTTTGGAAAATTCTATGATATTGTCAATGAACACGGTTACGAACTTAGTATAAGCGATTCAGATGGATGTGTAGATGCAGATTCTGAGGCTCCAACTAATAAATATACATGCGAGTTATGTTCTGAAACATTCTCTAGGAAATTTGCTATTTTTGAACATTTGAAAGAGAAGCATGTCGAGGACAGAATACCATACAAATGCAACGTGTGCAAAGTGGATTTTGTTAGCCGTGAAATGTTCGAAGCGCATACACGTACTCAATGTAGAAATAAAGAAAAAAAGTATCAGTGCTTAAATTGTCCAGGCAAATTTATGTGGATTAAAAATTTAGACAATCACAATTGTTCAAATCGTTTTAGTAGCTCCGAATATAAAAATCGTGAAATTTTACAGTGTAACGATTGTGATGAAACATTTGCCAGCAGGAAAGATTTGAGGAGACACAAAGAGGCGCATGATTCTCTTGAGACGTCGCAGAAGTGCAAAATATGTTTTGAACGATATTTTAAGGCTGATAATTTAAGACTGCATTACAAGCAAGTTCACGCCTACTTACTACGTCGCATTGAATGCTGTTTATGCGGGGAACAATTTAAATTAATTAAACATTTAAGAGAACATTTACCACAACATTCCGATGGTCTTACTGGAATTAAGAATCAGAGTGCCCTCTTTTTTAAAACGTTCGCCCCTCAAATGTGTTCTAAAGAACATGGAGAATATGATACGGGACAATTGGCGGAATTAATATGCAAAGATTATGCGTTGCAAAACATGTCACGCTTTTATTTAGCCGTAGATGAAAGCGGTAATGAGCTGGATTTATTTGCTTCCGAGAGTGACCCTGAGACAGAAACAGCTAGCTGTGCTTTGCTGGAGATGGTGTACAAGTGTGAAATTTGTTTTCAAGAGTTTAATAGACGGACAAAAATTCTTCTGCATCAATATACAGAACACAAAGAATTGATAACATTGCCTCATCGTTGCGAGCATTGTGCGAGGCAATTTGTGTGCGCTGAACTGCTTCAGAATCATGT
The DNA here is from genome assembly GCA_963966595.1 of Physocephala rufipes. Lineage (NCBI taxonomy): Eukaryota > Metazoa > Arthropoda > Insecta > Diptera > Conopidae > Physocephala > Physocephala rufipes. Next base: position 4,130,205 of record OZ016501.1, on the reverse strand, counting down.
CATTACTAATTGCGGCAATGTTTACAAAAAGTGGACTTGTTCGAAATGTCCGTCGCGTTTTGTGTGGCAAGAAAACCTCGAAACTCATATTAAGATCAAGCACACAGAACCTGAGCAGCAAATCATTCGTAAATTGGCAAATAAATTGCAATGCGATGAGTGCGATAAAACATTTATTTGGCCTAAAGATTTAAATCGTCATAGACGTTGTCACCTGCCCGATGATGAGAAGTACGAGTGTCCATTTTGCCCACGTCGTTTCAATCGAAAGGACAATATGCAGGCTCATATTAAAATTCACGGAGCTGGCGAGAATATGACAGGACCTATAAAAAGAGAATTTGTTAGGGTTGGTAAGCAACCGAGGACAAAAGGTATGATTTTCATATATAAAATAAGCCATTTCCTTCTACAAGGTCTATATCGTCTTCGTTTGTTATGTAGCTGTTGATGAGAATTTATGCAAACCGAATGGGTGCAAAGTGATTCAGTGCATGATTTGTCTTTCAAGACATACCAAAATATCGGATCTACGCACTCATTTGCGTACGCATCAATATGTGGTCTCATTCGATCAACGAGGTGGAGATGGGGAAGATATTGGCGACATCTCCAAGCAACTTTATCCCGACGAAGAGCCAATGAAACAGGAGGAAATATTGATAAAACGTATTATTACGGATATTACGCAACATCAATTGGACCGTTTTTATTCGATAACAAATGAAGTCGGTTATGAATTAAATTTAAGCGATTCAGAAACCGAGAGTGATTCAGATGAAGAGCGAGAGACGGCACGAAATTTATACACTTGCGATTTGTGTGCGAAGACATTTCACCGGAAATATATGCTTTTTGAACATCAAAAATATATGCATGCGTGGTTAGATTTGCCTCACGTTTGTGATGTTTGCGAAGCGAGATTTAGCTCTGAGCGACTTTTACAAATCCATTCTAGAGAACATTGTAAAAATTATCAGAAGCGATTTGCTTGTAGGAAGTGTCCCATGAAATTTATGTGGAATGATAATTTAAAAAATCACGAACAATCCCTACATCCTGAGAAATCAGTGAAAAAGAAAAAGGTAGTTATCATCATATAATACATTACTCTAACTCTCGGCAGTTTTAATTATGTTTCAGTTAAAAGTCGATCGTCACGAATGTCGGGAATGTCATCGTACGTTTGCTTGGCAAAAGGATTTGAACAGACATTTGGTACAGCATCAACCCGAGGCGAAAAACTTTAGATGTTTCTGGTGTCCTCGTCGATTTTTTCGTAAAGATAAATTATATGTTCACATTAAGCGGCATGATGTGACACCTCAATGTCTGGCAGCTGCTGAAAGTTATTCTCGAGCTAGCAGCGAACCGAATGGACAGAAAGAGATTTTCTGCAAGATTTGCAATATGAGTTTCTTGACTATAACTTCGTTGCGTTCCCATATACGAGAATGTTCGTTTCAGATTGATTTATCATCTTTAGGTGATGCGCTCAAGACGGAATCACCCCAAGTGGCGCATTACAGTTACGATTCTTTATTGAATTATTCGATTACCAATCAGCTTGGTTTCGAGTTGCATTTGGATGATTCAGAAACCGAAGGTGAGAGTGGCGTTATGCTACCCAAATCGGAATGTACTCCTCTTAAATATACCTGTGAACTTTGCGGTATGGAATTCTTTCGGAAATATGAAATTGCATGTCATCTGGTTTCAAACCATCCGAATGAAAAAATGCCTAGAAAATGTGAAAAATGTTGTTTCAGGACAGCGTCCAAGGTAAGTTAGAAATATTTGGATAACATGGACTCATAACCCGTCGATTTTAAAATTTCAGGATATTTTGGATCATCATATGCGCACCCAGTGTTTTAATACAGAGAAACAGCTTGAGTGTCGCGTATGTTTGCTGAAATTTATGTGGCAGGAGAATCTCAGCCGGCATATTAAACGTTTGCATATGCGAGAAATTACACAGAAGAAACAGACGACGGGAGCAGTTGTGGGAGATGAAAACCAATCAAAATCGAAGCTAAAAAGATATTTTCAATGTGATCTTTGTAAATGCAAATACAATCGAAAGGATCGTCTGACAGCGCACATAAAAAAAGCTCATATAAAACCTCAAGACTCGAAAAAGACCAATGTCCAATCTTCTCCTATAGATCCCATCACTGGAGAGACAATGCCAAATCCACAACTTGAGAAGAAGTTCCTGTGTGCATTTTGCGGACGCGCTGTTACTTCTTCGTCTAATCTGATAATACATATGCGCAGGCACACGGGCGAGAAGCCATTCAAATGCGACTTTTGTGATATGGCATTTCCGCGTTCATCCGATTTACAATGTCATCGTCGTACACACACTGGAGAGAAGCCGCACAAGTGTACCGTATGTGATAAAGCTTTCTCACGCTCTTACAAGCTCCAGACACATATGCGCATTCACTCTGGAGAACGTCCTTACAAATGCACCTACTGTGAAAAGAGCTTTACTCAATCGAATGACCTGACGCTTCACATAAGGCGTCACACTGGAGAACGTCCTTACGTGTGCGGAATATGTGGAGAACGGTTCATTCAAGGCACAGCATTAAAGAATCATCGTACAATACGCGGACATTTTGAAGATATAGAACCGAGAAAATTAACGACTTTGGAACAATTTTAGTTTTATTTTTATTGAGAGAAAATTATTTAGGAAGATTAGTTTCTATTCTGTGCAAATTTTGTTTTCTATTATTTAGAAAAATCTAGAATTTACTTAGAGAATCTTTTAAATTTAGCGATAATTATTTAAAATGAAAAAGTATTGCTTTTTGAATACTGTTTGATTTTTTAAAAATTACATTATTTTATAAATATCGCTACAGATTTATTTAAAATATGGTAGAAAAAAAATACAGTAAAGATTTTATTGTACTTTACGAAAGTAAAGTAATTTTACAATAAAACTTTTGTGAAACGAATTAATATTCATTGAATATGTGTGTGCATACATTTAATATTTTAGAAACATATTTTTTGAACTCTATTACAAAAAAGATTATATAAAATTGGGTTGTAAGCAAAGGTTGAGGGGATTATATGAGAATGGTGTTACGTATTAGTATTACTCTTCCTAAATGGTTTAATAACTTATATTGGTTTTTTTAATTTAATCTGTATTTTGACTCGGAGTTCGAAATTCTGTCGTTTAAAATATTACCTTGTATTGTGGCAACTTATCCGCGGGTTTTATATATTGGAAATAAAACAAAATGTTAAAAAATATTTTAATATTTCCATAGGACAATTTATTTACATACGCACATGTTTTTTATACAAATATATAACAATTTTAAAAATATAAATTTTTGCACCTACAGTTATCTGCATTATAACTTCATTTAAATGCAGTTACTACTCAAATTTATTAATAGTATTAATACATTAGAACGTAATATATATCACAATAAGAGGAATATATTAAATACGATACATTAAAGAGCAATTATGGAAATATAGTTTCACGCAAATGTACTTAATTGTTTTTAATCATATTAAATAATTTGAATTAAATTTTTATTCAAAAGGATTTTGTCTATTAAATGAATAAATTAGCAAAAGAAAGAATGGGAGAATATACTACGAAATATCCGGTTTATAGAGCGTTTCATATAAGGCTGGGGAATTTTATAACGCTGTCACATTTAAAAGATATTATTAATTATCTGTCGCAACATTCGTAATCTTCGTTGCGTACATATTGGCTATTTTATAGATAAATTCGTATTGTTCTTTCGTCTGAACCGCGCTGGCTCGGCCCTTACGCACATAGTAGACTATTTGTGGTATGTCGACGCAACGTTTTGGTGTTTCCAAACTGCGTATTGCAATATCACAAGAAATAATTGTCCCCGTACGTCCAGTACCTGGAGAGCAGTGAACCGTTAGCGGTCTAAAAATAAAACGAATATATTCTAGCACTTAAAACAATGCATATTAAATCCAAAAGTAATTAAAACTAAAATATTCTAAAATACATACCCTTGAGCATTGGTCGTAGTTTTTAATTTATCAATTGATAAATTTAAATTCGTCTCACCGTTTCCATGAAACGTATCGCTTTCATTCTTTTTATTCTCCGCATCAATGTCTGGCAACGATTTTTCGTCAGTCAATTTCATGGTTGCCGATTTCTCTCTTATTTCATTCGCCAGCTCGATTGCGTAGAATTTTAGGGAGGATCGTGCTTCGAGCAACATTGCAATTATGGGTGCCTCTTCATTCGGTACACCTGCTTCTGGCCATCTATACCAATAATGAGTCAACTCTCGACTGCAATTCTCACCGGAATGTTTTAGAATTATTGTAGAAATTGCATATTTATCCTTTACTTCACGATTTTTAAGCGTTATTTGAAAATCTCCGAAAGTGATGTGATTGTCTAATGTTACCGAAGGCGGTAAATATTCAGCGCATTTTTCGATACCATTCTCAACAAGATCGGTTGCTTGAATGATGACACGCGAATTCTGCTCCCAAATCATACGCCAGAAATCAATAACAGTGCTTTCAAGTGGCGCTTGACAAGCTATATAATAATTGGGTGAATCCTTGGGACCCTGAATAATTAGAAATATTTTAAAATATATGAAAATGTATTGACAAAATTAATAAATAATTATTAAATTAATAAAACATTAATAAAATAGATTTGCATAATGAAACGCGCTATAGAATGATTTCAGTAATCAAAATTGTTTTTAAGTAAAGTAAAAGAAATATTTCTAAAGACACACGTGTTATGTAGTGTATATAATATAGTAGACTATATATTTATAGTCTAGTATATATGTGTTTATAACTCTCATTATTATACGAATTCCATCGCAAATTATGACGGAATGAAACTTGACAACTAATGATGATAAGATAAAGTTTATTTTTAAAATATTTACCCTGACATAATTCGCATTAATATATTCGGTTTTTTCATCATTATTCTGCTGCTGTAGAGATACTCTTGTCTCAGGAATCGGTATCACATTGGCATATCTGCAATAAAAGAACAACAAATAAATACAAATATAATTTCCTTCTATAGCAAAATGAAGTTTCATATAAACCTATTTTTGTCCTCACAACCCGCTGGCACTTCATCGGGACGCGCAATTATTTGTGGCACATTTTTGAATTCCTCAAAAATTGCCGATTTCCTCTCAATGAATTTGGCCAATTCCGTTGCGTTGAGATTATTATGTCTCAACGCGGGATCATCGAATGCCATATTGCCATAAGATCGTTTTGATGATCGTATTGCATTTTTACGACGCACACTGTTATAAACCGAGACATTATCTAAACTGTATGCGTCTAAGCTGACGGGGCGACACCGATGAACGTACGACAATTGTTTCTGGCGTTTGCGAATGACATAGAGGAAGCCCACAAGTAGGATAAGTGCAATAATTCCAATAACGCTAACGCTAATCGCAATAATAACATTTACATCCATTTCTGGAGACGGCATATCCATTGAATCGCGATGATGTAGCAACGGATCGCCTTTGGCAACACCAAGCTCATACGTCGTTCGGGTTTCTAATGTAATCGGTAGTATAGGCGAGCTGATGGTTGTTGTTGTCGGTGCCATTGTTGTTGTCGGTGTCATTGTTGTTGTTGGCATCGTCGTTGTCTCTTCCTCAAATGTTGACGATGATGATTGGGACGTTGACTCCCCAGTTATTGTTGGCACTAAATCCAGAGTGGAATCAGTAAAATGCGATGACATCAGAGTTGTTGTCGTTGTTATTGTTGCTGTTGAGGGAGTGGTAGTAGTATTAAATGAATCTTCCAAATCGTTTGAAGAATTTGTTGTGGATATCGCTACAGCTACCGTTGCCGCCTCCGTCGGTTGGTGGGTGGTTGCTGCATGTGTTTCCATTGTTGTTGAGACGGGCAGCAATGACTTAACATCCTCCACTTCATCCGTTAACTCGTTACTTGCTGGTGTTGTTGTTCTGTAAAGAGGATTATCAATGAAATTCATATCATTTGAAGTCGTCGTCGAAGTCTCCTCCGTTGTTTTGGCCGTGCTGAGAACAGCGTTATCTTCGAAATCTGTTGTAGATTGAAACACTGAAATAATCGTCGCAGTCGTTGTCTCGGGTTCTGTGGCCGTCTCCGTCTCTGTCGCAAAATCAGAACTAGTTGGCTCCGTAGTTGTCTCTTGCAATATTTGGCCAACTGTTGTTACTTCCCCCGGAACAGTTATTAATGTTCCCTTTACCGCCTCCTTTACCTCCGACGACGATGGCTCTGTCGATGATTGTATTGTTGTTGCTTTTAGAACAGCCTTCGCCGTGCTGATTTCGGATGTTAAATGCGTTTGTGTTGGACTTGAACTTGTAGGAATTCGTTCGCTCGTATCTAATAATGTAGAAATTTCATGGACTTTTTTGGCGATAACGGAAAATGTATTTGGTTGGGTAAGGTTTTCCAAATTCCTTGGCAATGCCGTTGCCGCTGCTGGTGTTAATGTTATTTGTTGTATTGTTGTTGTTGTTGTGGGTGTCGGTGTTGTTGCTGTTATTGCTGTTGTAATATTTTCGATGAAGTTCGTTACTCCGGCTGAGGTTATTTTGCCTAATTCGTTGTCAGACGCAATAGTGCTTATCGAGCTTGCCTCAACCTGACTAAATGTCGTTGTTTCGATGGAAGGGGAGCGCAAGTCAACTGTCGCTTCTTCGCCCACATCGTTCACATTCGCATTCACATTAGTCTGCTCAGAATAATCGCTCCCATAATTATTATTCATTGTTTTCAAAGTCGTTTCATTCGAGCTATTATTTCTCTCGGTTGCGGGCAGTGACGGCTGTGTCGGTAACTGCGATGACTGGAGGAATGTACTAGTATTGCTCTCTGGGAGCGGCTGCCATACACTAACATTGTGAAAATGGATTGGTGTATCTGTTGTTGTCGCTTCTTCGGTACTTGTCAATAACGTTGTGTCTGGTGCAGAACTGATGGTTAATTGTAGATCGGCGTCCGCGTCTACCAGCCCGGCAAGTGTCGTCGACGTAATTACAATTAGCTCATTTTTAAGGGAATTTTGAGTAGTAGTGGTGTGTTCAAGAGATAATTGTGTAGTTGGCAGTAGTTGATTATCCGACGGTCTTATATTCTCGCCAGCCGTTGATTTCCCTATCGATTTCTTTTCTTCAATGACTAGATTAGTTTCTCTTTCACTAGTTGGAGATAAGCCTGATGAGTACAAAGATTTTGTTGTTATTGCAGCGGTTTTTGCTTTGGCTAATGCTTCTGTCTCCTCGGTAATATTAACATGAATGGGGAGTTCATTGTGTTGGGTTGCAGACGTCACTAAGTTCGATTCGTCATCCAGTTTTTCACCAGCGGATGATGTTGGAGTAATTTGTGTTGGGATAAATTTTACCTCGGAAATTTTGCTAGAGACGGTGGTGGGGAGATTGTAATTATTAACTACTGTTATTTGTAAATCGTCAGGTTTTTGTCGAATAGATTGCTCTACACCTTTTTTAATTTTGTTTGTTATTTGATTATTATCAATAAAATTACTTTCTGTTTTATCATCAAAGCCACCGTTGATCATTATTTGCTTCCAATCAAGCAGATTCTTCTCCTTGCTGTTAATTATACTGTTGTTAGCAGAATCCATGTTGAAATTCTTTGGATTTCCAGGCATTTCTGAGGTGGTGGCAAGCGATTGTATTGTTGGTGATTTGGAGGGAACCGCTTTCATACCAACCAATGTCCAAACTTCTGAAGCATCTGGAAGATTCAATTTGTTTGCATTTGTAGAATTATCATGAAAGAATTTAGCCTTTTTCTCGGAGGCGGGCTTGGTGGTAGAAATTATTTCATTGACTTCCTGAAGGACATTCTGATCAGTGTATGATTGCGAGGTAAGAGTCAGGGGATCAACATAGTTTCGATGGGAGGTTGACGCATTATGTATGCTTTCTGAACGCTCAATCTGATCATAATTAGTAGGTTTGCTAAGATGCCGTAGCTTTGTATTAATTGTATCAGTAAAGTTTCTCTTTACTATGCTCTTTGGATAAGAATTATTATTATTTGAGAGTTCAGGAGTTTGCTTTGATTTGTCTCCAGTTATTGTTTGGTGCTCATCTTTAGATGTGTTTGGCTCTATAAGGTTTAATAATTGAGATTTTTGTGTTACAGCAATTGATTCATTTAGTTTTGTACTGGAAGCATTATTGCTTTTCACCTCCTTAAATATGTTTTCAATTATTTGTTGTGTTATGTTTTCAGATTGTGTTGTAATAGATTGAGGTGAAGTGACTTCCACGTCAGTCGTTTCGTCCTCTTCAGAACCGAACATCGTATTTTCTTCAGGAATTGACCAAATTGTTGTACTCATTGTTTCTTCATTTTCGTTATTTTGTGCATTGATTAGCATTTTCTTTTGAATTTTCGTAATAATGGATGACAATTTGCTTGCATTTGAATTAATGGTGAATGGTAGATGAGTTGTGGTATCCACCACTGTTTGCGCACCATCCCCGTATTCAATAGTTTCGGACGAAAATGCTTTATCGTTTATTCGGAGTGCTTTAGTTTCGTTTACACTTTTAGTTGAATCTTTTAAATCTGATCTGAATAATTCTATTTTCGACATTGCCGGGCTATTTCGTTTCGTGACAAGACCACAATGGATTGCTACCAGTAATTGTGCAAGTATTACAATAAAACAGATTGCTTTTGAAGCGTGAAGACTAGACTGAATCATATTTATTTAGAAAACTTTATCAATATTGTGTATAAATAAATACGAAGAACTATGGAAGAATCACGAAATTGAGCTCAGTTTGGTCTTTAGCCGAAGCAGTGTCTTGCTTTAATTTTGATCAAAATTCTCTTTAACATTTGTTTAGTATCCATAATTATCATTATATATCGATCTGAATATCATAGAAATGCACGTGTAAACGTAGAAAAACGTAGAATTCTGAAATGGGAAGTAATGAAGTTTTATTTGGTTTTTTACGAAAATAATTAAAATTTTGGTTAGAATTATTATAATGATTAATGATCGAGTCATTATTGCAACAATAATTGAATTTTCTGGCTTGAATGATAAAAAATTATTTACTAAATTACTAAATTTTTTACGTTTCGCTGAATAAAATATTCAATGCTAAAAAACACACACATTCAGATAAGAGCCCATACATACACAGATAGACATATCAAATAATTTCACATAGATAGATCCTAACTATATTCTAAAAAGTGTTCAAACAAAAAAATTTCATGCTTTTTCGTTCAAAACGATTTGCTTCACTGATTCCTTTAAAGTTGTTCTCTCTTTCTTACACACACCCGCTTTATCTCTATCTTCCTACCTATCTCGTTCTCTCTTCCCATATTACCCCTCTCTTTCTTTCTTCTTATTCCAATCCCCTCAAACAACCAACTTCTTTCTATCTTCTACCTCTTTCTACCTATCTCTCACTCTCTTTAATACTCTATTAAACCATAAAAGAATCAGATCGGAACTAAATGAACTGAATATTAAAAAAACGAGAGATCAAATTTTAGAGGTTTTGTTCTGGTATTGATAATTGTTTATTTTTTTCATTAATGGAAACATTTTGAAAATAAAAACCGTAGCGAATACAACAATAAATATGGTATAAAATATAACACAAAAATATTGATTTGGAATGTAAATATTAAATTGAAATTGCAATAGTAATTAAAAAAGTTATTTCACAAAAATTTAGTTGATGCTGAGACACGTTTCACTTGGTCCCGACCTTTTTACTTTAACCTAGTATCATCAAAAATTTTATAATTTTCCAAAGCAAAATTTCCTTAAAGTATGCATCATAATAAAAGCAAAATTATTAAATAAATAATAACTTCATTTTGCTGCAAATTATGTAGCAGGATTATCTGATGATTTCAATCATCGACTCTAGAAATACTTTAACCAGACAAAAAAAGCATAATTAAAATACTTGAAAGATCTATTGCCATTCAACTCAAACTTAATTTCACTAAAATCGGTTGGTCTAGGTATGCCAGATCCAGCACCAGCCCCAATACGTCCTGAGGCCACCGAATAAATTAACCTCCGCTTCCTGTTAGTTCGCTCATGTTTACTAAATGTATTAAACATTTATTGTACATAATAAAAAACGTAACTATATTAAAGAGAGAAAATACTTTTTTATAAATGTACTGCATGCGATTAAAAAGCATTGATATTCCTTACGCCCAAACCGGCTTGTTCTTATTGCAATAGAAACCCTTCGAGAACTCTGATGGACTGTTTAGATTAACAGAAAATCTGCATATGCTGCCTCGGCAAATCTGCTTATCTGCATATGAGAAATACTCATAACAAATATATCATCATACGAACGACGTAATAAATTTTCTTTAATAAACAATTGCTTCCACTATTCAATTTGCATTATTTCAGTCTGTTATGTTGGATAAATTTCTCACCTTGTCGGAGATTGTCTATTGCGTAAAATGTATGATAGATGTAAAAGTAAAAGTTTCAAAGTTCATCGCTTCATTTCACAGTTCATCGCTGTGAAGGATCATTTACCTCCGATACGAGATGTCAAACAGATAGATTTTCGTTTAAGATGAATCTAGTAAATTTCATGCAATTGTTTTATTTTAATTGTTTGGTTAAAAACATTTCAATTTCGAAAATAAATATATTTTATGTATGATATATGGTATACATATTTAGTATGAGGTATTAAGTTAATTTATGGTAGGTTCAAACTTAATCCACTTAATCTTTCGTCTCTGTAGAATTAATTCACTTTTCTCATTTGTGTAGAATTTATTAAATCTTCTCTTTCTCTCTGGCGGCCAAAAATATTGTACTAAACTTCTAAATTTCAATCATGTCTCCTTAACACTTTTCGACCTTGATCAAATAAATTTTAACAATAACGCTATAGTCTGTAAATAATACAATCACCGAACAATAAAAACCAGTCACAAAAACTACAAATTGCTAACTTGTATTTTTGTAAAGCAGTTAAATTCGTTTCTTAATTGGATTTTATATATTTCTATATTTTATTTAAATGTGTTGCCTTCGAAAGACTGATATTTTTAATGATTCCCTTTTTTGTTTGAATTAAACTCGAAAGAATATTACCCGTGATATATTTTTTACAAAAAAAGAACACCTCTCAATTTTTTGGGTTATATTTAAATCTTTAACAACTTAATTCTTAATAAATTATTATATTAATAGATTGAATAATCTTAAAACCGGTAAAAGGGTTTCAATCGAGACGTAACAAAACATGATAGCAAATCATAGTGAAAGAAATCGTGTTGATGCTGCAATTGATCACAAAACTTAAGTTCTTAAGTTGATTTGCTTTAATAAAGAATATTTTTTGTTTCAAGTTTGAAGACGCTCATACTGCATGGTTTGATAATTATTACGATCAAACATTGGAGCAGAGTTACGAACACCGACTTAAAATCGTGGTAGTAATTTTTAATAATTTCATAAATGCAGAGAACGCTCATAAATATCACCAGAATAAAAAAATTCCAGTGAGGTTGACGTTTTACGCAGTTATTTCATATCTCCGAACATCACGTTCGGTCTTTGCAATTGCCTTTCAACTGTTTAATTCTATGTTAGATGACGTTTTATTGGATATAGTTATGCCCAACAGTTAAGAGGAAACTGGAAATAAGAGACGAACGAGACGTTCGGAGATATGGAATCAGTACATTCATGTTGGAACATCATGAACAACTCTCGCAAACGTACAGTTTTGAAATAAAAGAAAATATGAACCTAAGAGAAAACTCGATGCAATGGATTTTTTTTAAAATATATATTGACATATTCAATATTTAGAGATCATTCAAATATTTCTGTTTTCCTGTGTATTTGGTACTTTTTGTTATTTAACAAAAATTAAAATATAATGGGGTTATTAATTAATGTTCTCTAGAGGTCATGAAAAAAAGATCGCATAAAAGTATTTGCTTGTTTAATACATAGATTATGAATATGGATGGATATATATATATATATATATATATATATATATATATATATATATATATATATATATATATATATATATATATATATATATATATATATATATATATATATATATATATATATATATATATATATATATATATATATATATATATATATATATATATATATATATATATATATATATATATATATATATATATATATATATATATATATATATATATATATATATATATATATATATATATATATATATATATATATATATATATATATATATATATATATATATATATATATATATATATATATATATATATATATATATATATATATATATATATATATATATATATATATATATATATATATATATATATATATATATATATATATATATATATATATATATATATATATATATATATATATATATATATATATATATATATATATATATATATATATATATATATATATATATATATATATATATATATATATATATATATATATATATATATATATATATATATATATATATATATATATATATATATATATATATATATATATATATATATATATATATATATATATATATATATATATATATATATATATATATATATATATATATATATATATATATATATATATATATATATATATATATATATATATATATATATATATATATATATATATATATATATATATATATATATATATATATATATATATATATATATATATATATATATATATATATATATATATATATATATATATATGTATATATATACATGGATAGATACGCTTTTATAGGAATACGAAATGTGCTCAATGTAATTCTCTGACGAAAATAGATAACGCCAATGTCAATTCGCAATAAAACAGTTGCAATAACTGACTAAAAAAAGCTCGACGAATTCATATAGGCATAACCGTAAATTCGCAATGATACACATATATAAATGGACATATGTGCATTATGTGTATGTAAATATACATGTTTTTAAAGAAGAACAGGCATAATTAGATATCCGTTCATGAAATTTATTAAAGTGATATTCTATACAAAAATAAAATAATTCGACGGCACTTTATACTTTTCAATAATTTTTAATTTATTTGGATAATTAAGCCAATTACCTCAATTATTTTACTTTGTAATAAAATAGAAATTCATTGAAATTAATGTTCTAGTTGATCCTGCGATAGAACATTTTTATGCCTGAATTTGTAACATAATTTCGATGGTTTTGGCTTCGGTTCTGGCAATAACTTGGGGAATATCATCTCAAAATTATCACCCCTTCCTTAATTTAAACATTCAAACAACTGATCCTGAGAGAGAATCCTATTACTCAATCGCCCACTCTGTCTTATTTATCAGTTTTAATTGAATTTTAATTTCTACAACCTCGATATTTCATGCAGTCAAATATTATTACGATAAAAAATTATTCTACTCTGTTGTGAATTTTCTTTTAAACGTTTGCATAAAAGTCATGTGAATAAATTTTAGTGTTTGTATTTATTATTATTTTTCTTTGAAATACAATTTTCTAAATCTTGATTGATGTTAATTTAATTATAAAAGAAATCAAGAGAATTAGTTGAATTAGATTACAAAAGATGCAAATCATAAGAAAACATCACTGACTTTCTTTTGCGTTTAAGGAAAATCAACAAAAAGTATCTACGAGTTCATTTCTATGATTTAAATATATATGATAAAATCGCGATATAATGTGTATATAAATTAAATCTGACTGGAATTTTTATTTGCATAAAGAAAATAATGTCTGTCAAGCATGAATTTATTGCTTTAGCTGGAGATAATCTATTTCTATCACAAGATGAAAAAACTTCTTATTTGACAAAATTAATAATATTTTACTTTAATTGAATTTGATTGCTTCAATTCAGTGGAGAGAATCATAGTTAGGGGGAGGGGGTTGGAAGGCGGTACATTTTCCGTAATTGTTTATAAATGATACACCCTATAAATGATATTTCTAATGTGATTTTATGAACAGCGCCCCAACGTGTTATAAAATAGAAATGGATACATCAAGGAAAAATATTTCAAAATTAAAAACGGAAAATGTGTATAATATTTCATTGCATTTGTGATGGACCATTATTTTTATTCGTGATATATCATCAATATAATTTGCATTAATGAAAAAATAATTAATTGGTTCAGGGTCAGAAAAAGAAATAATGAAAAATAGAAAAAGAAGTAAAAATGTATTCAAAATTAACTAGAATTTAATGCTTAGACAATTTCTTAGTAACTTCTTATTAACTAATGAAATAATTTGTTAAACAGTCTTGACAATCTAAACAAATCTGACTCTTTTGCACAAACAAATCAATACATTATTGATTGAAGAATGTTTTAAAAGTGAATTTAATCGATTTTGCCAATAAACCCCTAAGACAATTCTATTTTATCTTTTAAAATAATAAAACCATGATGTCCACATAATTTTGTTTTGAATGCAAAGATATAAATAAATTATATACGTTGCATACAGTAAACCATATTACGAGTATTATGTTGACCAACTTAAGAGCTGCTTGAGGTGAACTGACTTTCAGAAAGTTGGAAGACTGCAAAACAGTCTTTCCGATGATTCATGGCTACGACATAATCCGCAAAAAAACAAAACATCTGCAAAAGAGGTTACCATACTTAAATTATTTTTTATTTAAAAAACTTCGTGAAAATAAAGTTATTTTCAACTCGAAATTACAACAAAGAGAGACCATCAACGTGCCCTTAATCCATTCTTTCTGAACATAATTCAGAATTTTTTTATAATTTTTTATTGCAGATTAGCACAAACGTGAATTCTTGGCATAATTAAAAGCAAATGCGTTATGAAAAGACCTTGCGAAGTTGAGGAGAATACTTGCAACAGTTTCAATATCAAAATGCTTTGGAATCAAAATGTATTTTCTCTTAAAAGTATTATTAACTTGCAAAAGAGGAAATATGTGTTTTTTGAGTAAATTTAGTAGTATGCCTTGACCTCATTTTAGACATTTCCTAGCATATCCTAATCAATACCAATTGGTTGGTAGTCCTAGACGAAAACATTTCATAATTTTTATTAATCCATCAAGAGATTCTAATGTAATAATTAGTTATTTTTTTATTGCAAAAACGAGGAAATTTCTTTGGAAAACGAGGAAATTGGCGCCAAAAAATTAGCCATAATTTCCCAGTCAATCAATACTTTCCACTATTCATAAAAACTGAAAAATAAAACTCAAACAATAATTTGTAGCCAATCATTTACGTTGATTTTCCGGCGGGGGGTCGGTTGAACGGAAAGTAATAATGGCAAAAGTGGTTTATCCAGTTTGTCAGAGTGGCCAGAGTTAAATTTGTTTTCTACAAACCATCGGAAATATTTGATTTGTAATAATTTGTTTCTGTCTAACATAAATATATTTTACTTATAAATCAAAACATCAATATTCGTGTGCATGTATGTTTATACATATATATTTATCTTTCTATAAAAAATACTGATTTACCACAAAACGAGACAGATTCTTATTTGCCGTTGCGGCACAACAAATTGTTGTTTCGTTGTTGTTGTGACGTTATATCGGTGAAAATTTATAAAATTTGGCAATTGCGGTAACAGGAATATTGTTTTGCCGATTAATTTTCTTTACGTGTATTACCGTTTCGAATATATCACTTTGATTTTTTTATGGAATATATTTTTATGACTTCAGCTTTTTTTAAACCGATCGATCGAGAAAGAGACCAAATATAATTTTTGAACATTTTTTCCCTTTCACTCGTAGGCTCACGTACACAAATAACTAATTAATTTTACACAATTCTTACAACACGTTTTTCATAATTCACTCAATTATTTTTATGTTTTCAAAAGCAAATGTTTGTTCGAACAAATTACAAACGTCACATATTTTGTTGGAAATAAAGCAAAGATTCAATTTATTCATTTGTCAGCTATCATGCCGTTTTACGTACAACAGACACCGTCCCGATTCGTTTGAGAGTCTCGACTCAAATAAAATCGAAGTTAAAGTAGTCTGAACGCAAGTAGACCAACGAACCTGTTGCTGAAAAAAACGAACAGCTCTTCAGCTTTCGATCTTCTATGGTTCAGTTGTTGTGAGATCGTTAATGAGAAGAATGAGCGAGAGAGAGAGCGATGAAATGTAAGAGTGAGAGAAAGAACAATGAACTTCATATTGGGTGGTGGATACAACAAATAAGTCAATATTTTCTTTTTGCTTTTCTTTTATTCTTTTTTAAATGTAATTATGTTTTGCACCCGGATTCCTCCTCGTGATAGAAATCGAGGTACTTAAAACAGCGCGTTTATCCGCCCATTCTATTAATTTAACTACCATAACTTATATCACTTTACAGAATTAACAAACCAAAGTATTTGAAGTTCTTTATTTTCATCGATCCAAGTTTAAATTTTAATGTTTTTAATGATAAAAATAATTTGATAAACCTGGAATATTCTTTTAGCGTTCTAGAAAATTAAAAATATATTAAAATTAAGTTGTTTTGTCATAAAATCACGAGACTATCATAAATCACTAATTGAACTGTTGAAGACGCACATCAATTTATTTTCTTTTAATTTACAAATAATGCAGTTATGAAATCAAATTGTTTTTAATTAAAAAGAGGGGCGTCAATATACTTTATTTGTTATGACTTTTAATAAAGGGTGTTAACTTTATCGCTTTAAATATTATCAGTAAATTCGAATTCCAAATAAATCATCCATCGATGCGTGCATCGTTGTTTTAATTGAACTTAATAATGATTTTGATCCACCCATAGATTCGTTAATTTCGAAAGTAAAAACGAAATTATTTATACCTCTTGAATAACCGAAGCGTGCAAATTAATGCAATTTTCAAAAATGAATTCGTTTTTATTAATAACAAAAATTTAAAAAGCGCAGTAATAAATTTGTATTTGCTTTCTCAATTCAGTCTAGTGCGAGATTTCCTAAAATTATTATTGCTGCAATGATAATCCTGCAATAAAAAATATAGAAATCAAGAGTAATATGTAGTACACAATTTTAAACGAATTAATTTTACTTGTTATTAAGGATTTCGTGAATCAATGCAATTAAATAGAAAACTACTTCGCAACGATAGGCATCGATTCGTAAGTAAATCCATTAGCTCGTTTGCATGAGTATCGAATATGTTTCCAATGATCAACAACAACATAGACTTTCGTGATGTGTTTATAAAGCCAATATTTTAATGGAAGATATAATACCCAGTGGTTTGCGTGGCTGGGATGAGAGGCAAAACACCCACCCGTTTTATGCACTTACTAATTAAACGAAATAGTATACTGTAAAAAATTACATGAATATATTAATGGTAGGGAGAATGCTAACGGTAATTTAATAACTGATGCGTAAATAATAGTTCAATATATTTACCATAATACGCTGAGCTTGCATGCTTTGCATCTAGAGTATAATAAATCTGGATGCCTTACAAATCACACCGATTACCACTCACTGACTCATGTCTCATGCATCACGATCTTGTATCGATTATATTCATGATCTCATATTTATTAAATTCTGCTTTTTTAGCCCGAGTACAGATGCATGGAGCATCTTTCCAATACCCATCCTCTGCAGTGATTCAGCTGGATTAAGAAACATGTCGTTTATCACTAGGAACACAAGATAATCCATAATGTGCTTACTTCGGTATATAGTAAATATATTTTAGAAAAATCGTTGCAAATTATATTCAAGTCATTTGCTCTTACGTTTTCCTTACATAAATTTGTAGCAATAATCCATTCCAGAGTCTACTAGTTAGTAGAGTTGTGTCGTTCGCGAACGAACTAGTTCATTCGAACTATTCCCACTTGCGAACTATAAGAACTAGTTCGTCTCCCTCCCTCTTTTTAGTTCTTTTAGTTCGCAGCAACACGTCCGTCACCGACCTCAGAAATGAACGAACTAAAGAACTATATCGGATTGAACTATGTGAACGAACTAAAGAACGAACTATGTGAACGAACTAAATGAACTATGTAAAGAACTATGTATTGAGGTAAAGAGCGAGCTAGCACGAGTATGATGACACCACTGAATTTACCACGTGAATGTAAGAAAGAACAAAACATATTTTCCAATGAACTAGAACGAACGAACGAACTAAACTGAACTATGTAAAGAACTAAAAGAACTATATAAAGAACTATGTATTGAGGTAAAGAGCGAGCTAGCACGAGTATGATGACACCACTGAATTTACCACCTGAATGTAAGAAAGAACAAAACACATTTTCTAATGAACTAGAACGAACGAACGAACTAAACTGAACTATGTAAAGAACTAAAAGAACTATGTAAAGAACTAGAAGTATATGAAGAACTATATGTTGAAATATATATAAAAAGAGCGGCAGAGCAAGCAAAACACGCTACTGTAAGAAGTATACGACTCATTTGAGACTTTGAGTTTACATGCGATTTTATGGAGATCCAGAAATAAGTTTGATTTCCATATTTCCTCCCTACCTCTTTAATATATAATAGAACATATATATTATATATAATTATATATATTTTTATATTAGCATACCCATAGAATAATTAGAACTTATTGCTTAAACTACTGTATTTGAAAAAATATTTAATAAAAGTTTGAACCAAAATTTAATGTTTTATTTACTATATTAGTTATAACAAAAACAAAAAAACAATAATATTTTATAAATCTTATATTTTAATTTACGTAAGATTGTTATGAACCATATCATCTGTGTATTATTTTGTTTAATAACAATTTTGACATCTATCTTGTTATCCATCTCGCTCGAACGTTCAAGCAAATGAATAATATCAAAATAGGGAGTAAAAATAGCGAATAAACACGAGTGGGAAGACACCAGAACAGTGTTCTTTAGAGAAAAACGAATAAAACGTATGTTGTATTAAGAAGAAGCAGAACGAACTAAAAGAACTAAAAGAACGAACTAGTTCACAAGTTCGAAATGAACTATAAAGATCGCTCCCTATCGGGAACTAGAATGCCCAACTCTACTAGTTAGCCATCGGAGAATTTCACCTGACAGCTGTTGGTTCTTCCATGATATCAAAACATTCACAAAAAACTGGTATAAAAATGAATGTGACCTTATTGTGAACTGTTTTTACTGTGAATTTCCGTTAAAAATTCTACAAAATTTACACAGATATATTTTAGAGATCGAAACCTTGAAATTAACTATGCGCATTATTTCAATATCAAATAAATATTTAGTTTAATCTACAACCCCATATGTATATATAACGAAAATAAATAGTATATATATTTTCTATTTATATGGAATAGTAAATTGTAATAATTTTACCATTCACATTTATAAACATAAATGTTTTGTGAGGAACCAACAGCAATGTTGTGACGCACGAATAAATGTCAGCAAACTAATTAGCTATTTAAGAAATATATTTTAAATAATTTTTTGAAATTAAGCAGTTGTTCATTCAAAATAAAAAATAACAGTGTGTCCTACGTAGATGACTAGACAATGCTCTTCAAATGTTTTCCTTCGTACAGCTCGTTTCACCTTCTACAGCGAAAGCCTGGTGAAAATGTTAGCCAATTGTTGTTGTTTCATTATAGTCGATTTTTCGGCCCATTGTCAGATCACACCATTATAACATTTATGAACGGATGTCCAGCCTTTCGCAGAATTCCCCAACTTTCCTTCTACCAGTCGTCAGTCTTCGCCTTTGGCCGTTGTTTCTGTTGGTTAACGCAAGTTGCGTGTCTGGTTGAATAAATACAAGTCCATGAACGTAATATTTTATAGTGTCGAAATTAAAAGAAAAACAACAGTTTTCCAAGCAATATAAATTACAATGGAATATTACTTGTTGTGCTAATGCAATCCATGGAAATTGTATTTAGATAAAAATTGAAAAGAAATTAAGTAAGTTAATACGATAATAATAACGAAGCTATAGCACTACAAAGTAATAAAAAAATCCGGCTTTTTGTTTTGTATCAGAAGTGAACCAGAATCAGAAACCCTTCACCCTCTGAATTAACAATTATTCAATCCGCATTAAATTAACTGAGAATTGGCGCTGTAAAGGAAAAATCAATTCCTTTCTGTTCGAAAAACATCGAGTCCTTAGCAGGACAACAATTCTATAACTCCCTTCGTTTGTTTTTGGCATCGTTGTCAACTTAACGAGAGCTAATAAGGGATTGTTATTGTTGGCAATTTCTGGTTTGTGTGCCTTTGTGTTTGTGTGTATTTGATCTGTGCGGTGTATTACTGCAATTATTATCGTTGTTGTTGTTCATGTTTTGTGCGCACTTGTTTGAGTCGATGAGAAATGGACAGAGCGAATGGGATTGTTTGTTTTTGCCTCTGAAACGTGTTGTTCTTCTAGTTGTTGTATGAGTATGTATGTGTGTGTGTATTCGAGAGTATGTATTTTAAATGCTTCGCTTGTATTAAATTTTGCTTAACGTACAAAACTGCATTTATAATCAAATGTATTGCTTCATCATTTACTCACTCCCACACGGCTCCTCCTTCAGCATTTCAACCTCTTGACATTTCTTGTTTCGTGTTACTTTTTTGCTCTTTTGTTAGTTTTGCTAGTTCTGTAAACAGACTTAGTTCGTGTGGGAATGAGCGTTAAATTTTTAATGAAGTACGTTCTTGCAACATCCACTCAAAGTCCTTTCAATTTTTTCCCATGGGAGAAAGGAAGTGGATTTAATAATATTGTTGATATAAGAGGCGTGTATATCGGTCGGCACATCGAAGAGAGGTTTTTCTAAAAAAACAAACAAAAATGCAAACATCAAGTCGAACACACATGCATATAGTAGAGTGCATATGTTCTAACATTGAAGGAGTTCCCACACACCGGCGCCACTCATAGACTCCCCCCGCCTGATGAGCAAGCTCGCGAATCTAGTGGTTTTTACTCTTTACCAAGTTTTCTTGTTCTTGCTTAACTGCTTACTGTTTGCGTTGTTTATGTTGTTGCTGTTGCTTTGGTTATTCATGTTGTAGAGCAAATCATGCACTGCGTCGGTTAGTACTTGTATTTGTTGATGGTTTTGTCAGTTCCCGCCAAGCGCAACAACCACCTCTCTTTGCTGCTCTGCCGCTGTGTCGCGTGTGCTTTCACTTTTCACAAAAACCAGTTTGTTGATTGGCAATAACAAAATACCACCAATACTGACTGGTAAAATGAGAAGAAACAACACAAAATGAACTCATCAATAATTAACAAACAGTGACAACAAAAGCAACGGCGGTAACATGGATAGAAACGGCAATACAACCCACTTCCAAACAACACTAACACACCCGCACTCATTCTGGCATGCTCTCTTACAGAGACCATCTTCAGTTCAAACGACTATTTCAATAATTCAAGAGCTCTCGTTGTTTCTGGTTTGCGTGCGTTTTGTGGTAAATGTTATTTGTGTTATTGTTGTTGGATGCGCTGCCGTGGGAGAGTTTAATGAATGTACTCGTTGTGGTCGTCGTTGTTGTTTTAGTTGCGTAATATTATTATCATAGTGACTCTCTCATTATTGTTGATCGTGTTTTTACTATAATCACCGTTGTTTTTAACGCCGCCCATGAATATGTGTGGTGTGTGCGTTTGTGTGTGAAGTGTGTTGGCAACTGTTTATACGTATTTTGCACATCTACAATAAAGCACAACATACACGAGGGATTACAACGACTGCAAATTTACACGATTTATCCATATTTATCTGCTCTTTAGCCTTTTCATTTTCATTTGGTTGCCTAGAAAACACTTTAAATAAATAATAAGTTTTTATTGCTTTTAATAATTGAAAGGATAAAACGGATATACTGCAGCGCGTTCGTAACGCATCTTCTCTCATTAAAATTAAATTTGAATACATATTTTATTTCAAAAGGATTTTTAATTTTTACAAGTTTTTTATGCATGTTTTAAATCTTTAGCTTGGTTGGTTTTTTGGTTGGCTTTTTATATAAACAATACAAAATTATCGCATTAAAGATATTGGAATTTTTATATCTAAATTAATGTGAAATAAACTTTAAAAAATATAAAAATACACAATTTAAGGAATAAATATATCACTAATATGGTTTAAAATCATAAACTAAACAGACTTTAGTCTCTTAAAAATATTCAAATATAATGTACTTAAAAAAAGCATAATTAAAAGTAAAAAACAAGACTAACTAATTTAACTATGGAAATCTTTTGCAGTTTATGTTTGAAAGTCCGCGATCTTAGGAGTTTATTAAAATTCATACGAAAGCTGTAAATGTTATTCCGGCTTAGCAGCGAGCAAAGAACGGATTATAACGAGTAACAAAAATAAAGGTCAACGTGTAGTTTTTTGCTGTATTTTTAATAAAGTTTGTCAGTGAAGATCGTTAATACCATCGCCACAACAACAAAGAAACTATGCCACGTGAAACACTCTTGTGCCTTCTGCCACTTCGTCCATCGCCGATTTATTCCTAGTTCAACATTTTTGAATTCTTTATCAAATTAAAAAACAACAACGTCGCTGAAGATAAAATAATACCAATAATACCAATGCGGTTGTTTATCGCTTATCGATTTCCATGAACTGGTTTTCGAACAAGTCAAACAACTTAAGCCAAACTGTGCTCATAATCATATCTTTTGGACAAACATATTACGTTACGATACATCTTAAAGCACGAAAAAAATGAGAGATTCAGTCAGTCGGTGAATTGCAATGAATGGATTAAGAGCAAGAAAAAAAAAATGATGTTAATAAAAAGAATAGTTAGTCAACCTCTAGCTAAGTGTGCAAGGGAGGAGGAAGGCACAAACGTGAATTGAGTTCATAAAGAAAACTGGGAAAAATTACTGAAAAAGAACAAAGGCGTCTAAAAAACAAAAGCAGCAGAAAACTTGAAAAAGAAATTCTTGATTGCAAAAAAAAAGAAAGAGAAAACTACGAAAAAGTTTTAACACGGGAGCAATAATAAAGAGAAAAGAAAAATAACAAACAAAATTTAAATAATTGGCTAAAATCCTGCAAAAGTGTTTTTGTAAAAAAAAACAATTTCATTGTTTTACGAATTCTTCGCTGCAACGAACCAACCTACAAAGCACGCTCGCACACAAAAGCACAAAAGCATATAAAAACTACGATGACAATAGTTTTGAAAAAACTTACAAAAAAGTTTCGCTGGCTTCGATGGTCCACCATTCTTGCTCTTGTCTTTTATATGTTTTTTATTGGATTGATCCTGCACAGCACCACGTACAAGTTGGTTAGAACTTTAACACGTAACAGTATTCAGGGTGAAGAAGGCGGAGGTGGTGGTAAGAGTATCAGCACAATTCATTTACAACGAGCTAACTCGTTGAAAGGAGTCGTTGCTGGCGCAGAAGCAGCATCGGAACCCTTAGTAACGTCGCTCGAAAATAATGACGCATTGCAGCGACCACAAGAAACATCACGAGCGGTCAGCTCGCGTGACGGCAAGTGGAATAACTTAGAAAACGGTGGAAATGCGGAAAATTTAAAAGAACGCCGGAATGGATGGCGGAAATCTTCGGAGCCGGAAACCGTCATTTTAGCAGCAAGTTCAGTAAACGAGCGTCAAATTATAGAGAAGCATTTCAAGAGGTGAGTAAATTAAACCCACAACCGCCCACAACCATCCACGCACATTCATTCCACCCATCGTTTGCCTGAATAACAAAATGCATCGTGATGGTGAATAGGGGTCGTTGATGCTCGCTGGATATCGAGCGAGAAAAGAGAAGATTAATGTTTGGGTTAGTTAGCGGATTTCGTGGTTTGGTAAACTTTTTTGCGATGTTTCCTCTTCTTCTTTTTGTGTAAACGCGAGTGTGCTTGTGCTCATTGTTGAGTTGTGGCCACGGTGTGATTGTGACTGGGTGGCAGGATAATGAATGTTGCCGCAATTAAATATACCAAATGCTTCTTGAAATTGGAGCAAAGTCCTTTTGCGAACGATAGTGACGGCGTTAATTGTAATTGAAGTTAAAAGAGTTTGTTAGTTTTATTTAAAAGAATTGAGGTTCCATCTCAAAAATGTGATTTCATTTGAAATAAACCGATCCGATCCGAATAAATAATTCTTTAATTTTTCTTTCTTTTTTTCTCTTTTCCTTTTAACGTCCAGAGCTGACACCAACAATGACGGAGCTCTTACGATTCAGGAACTTGCGTTTTACATTAATAAAAAGATAAATGATCATGTCGATGAAGCTATTCGTTTAAATCCTCGAGAATTCCAACGTGTCGACATTTCTCCCGCAGACGGTTTAGTGTCGTGGGATGAATATCATCGATTCTTCTTGAAGCAGCACGGCATGTCGGAGGCCGATATTGATGATCATGATGAAATTAAGCATACTGCCCTCAATCGTAAGGCACGTGAGGATATGATGCGTGATAAGGCACGTTATGCGGAGGCAGCACGTACCGACTTCGTTAGTCTAACCATCGACGAGTATCTGTCGTTTCGCCATCCTGAATCAAGTATAAGCAACTTACTCGAATTGGTCGATGATTTATTACGTCTCTTCGATCAGGATGGCGATGATCAATTGACAATTGAAGAGTTCAGTGACGTTTCAATGGATGACGATGATGATGTGTATCGAAAATCGTTGATCTCAAAGACGGTGGTAGAGCGACGAGAAGAGTTCAAACGAATTATTGATAAGAATCACGATGGTAAAGCTGATCGTGGTGAATTGTTAGATTACGTAAATCCAAAGACACCAAGATATGCTTTACAGGAAGCAGCAACACTGTTCAATCTTGCCGATAAGAATAAAGACGGAAAGTTAACGATGAATGAGGTAAGAATGGGAAATTTCTCAAATAGAAATATCAAGATGGAATAAATTATTTATTGTATTTTCTTATAGTTAGCCTTCAATGCAGAAATCTTTTTGACTTCGAAAATGATTGATACTGCAAATAGTTTCCATCAAGAGTTTTAAGAGAGAGAGAGAGAGAGAGAATAAGGAATGAATATTATGGTGGATCTTTTCAATTCAACTCGATTCTTCGATTATCTCTAATACTCAAACCGTAATAACTACAAATTTTCCTATAATCATCGATCAATTTATAATCGGCTATGATATCAAAACACTATATAACGGTATTTTAGGCACTATGTAGAAGCACTTTGGCAAAGCAGCCTTATACATTTCTACGCAATTTTCACCATCTCTAGAATAAGTATTTTTTATAAAAACAACTGATTAAAAATTACAAAAAAAAAAATCTAAATAAAAGTGATATTATTTATTAAGTATGTGTTTCTATGGCGTTTGTGAATATACATTCATACATATTTACAATTAATAATTTCTTTGCCATTAATCCAATAATGTACAATATAATCTTTAATATGCAAGATTTTTATAATCTATAGTATAATTGTATAGTATATAGTATAATTTCCAAATACATTGGTGTTATAATTAAAATTTTGTCTTATTTGAAAAACTCAAACCGAATTAAATTATTCATCTCGGTCAAGCGACCCAATAATTTTTCAGAGTTTCAAAAATTCTTTACAATTTAGAAACGACATAATTTATTTGATTTATTCAAATCGAAACTTCAATAAATAAATCTCCGAATGTTCTCGAATTAGTTTCTGGTTGCGAAGAGGCCATTATATGTCTCCTCTCATCTTCATATGCTCAACATGTAATTCTTTATTCCTCAATCTATGTCTGTTTCTGTCATGTCCGAATATCTTCGTAATTCCATTGCTGTCAAACATTGCTTCATCTACGCAAAAATTCTAAAATATTGTTATTATGGTTTTATTGCCTAGAATTAACCCTCTGAAGATAAAACTGAGGAGTCAAAAATGTCAACATTAAATTTGCATAGCAAATTATTCACTAAGCACTTGAATTTTCTTGCAATGAAAAACAAGCACAAATTGAGTGAGTATTTTGTAGTGCCTTCAGCATTACCTCACTTAAAACTATAAAAAAAATTATATGTAAACAAAAATAAAAAGAAGCGATCAATGATTCAAAGCAAACTCATTAACATGCCTTTGCTTTGTATGATCGATCGCATTACATGACCGCTCAGTATAAGCTAGAGCGCGAAAATTAGGTCAGCGTATTCGAAAGTGTCGCAGCGCTTAGCATTTATGACCGATCAGCAAAATAAGGCTCATGTTACTTTTATTAAGTAAGGTAATGGGTCAATATTGCAACTAAATGATTATAGATCAATATGCGGAAGAAGAAATTGCTGATTGAAGCAATCATTCCCTTTTCAATAATGATTAGTTATAAGTTTTGATTAAGTTGACATATCAATGTATTAGTGAATAAGTAATATAAATAAGAGAAACTTTTGTTCAATAAAGTTAGTTCTAAACCTCAACTCAGAACTTTTACATTTTCGGCATATTTATGCTCAGCATGTTTAAACGGCACTAGTTGCTCAGAAAATTCTTGCATGTCAATGCGAGTAAAGAAGCGGCCGGAGGGCTCAGAGATTGTCCACAAGAATTCACAACCTGCATTACAATTTGCTCAAACTCACCTACAAATGATTAACCAATATCGTGAAAATATAAATTAATATAATGGTTAATAACAAAAGGAAATTTCCTAGAAACTACCCTCATCTTCAACGACACTGACCAAAAGAAAGCTTTTATAAAAATTTACAAACTTACCCCACATAACCAAAACAAAGTTATTCAACACATCCCACAATGTACCCGATTTTATTCGCACTATTTCGTTCTCGCTCCTGCTCACATTGATGCTGCACGCTAGTGCAGTTCCTTTGGATCTTATGAAATGCTCGTTATAATCATTTACAAAAACAAAAACCCGCCGGACGCCACAACAAAATACTACTGAGAACTTAGTACGGGATAGAGAGGGAATGAGAATAAAAGCTCACAGAAGTAATAGTATTTCCGTATGTATGTAAAAGTGTTTTTATGGATTCAATTATTACATTTGAACGAAATGATGTGCATTCGCCAACAAGTGACCGTCGGTGGAGGATGCGCTAGCGAATGAGAAATGTAAAGTAACGTTTATAGAAAATTGTTAAGTTACAAAGATTCGTTCCAGCGTTTCGCAGAGATGTCAGATTCTGAGTTGGATTTGGTAAAGAAGGCTAACGTTATTTGGTTTCGTCATGGCCTACGACTGCACGATAATCCCGCATTACTAGAAGCCATTGCGGATAAAGATAAAGCCGTTGGCCTAATACCGATTTTTACGTTCGATAATGAGAGCGCTGGTAAGTTGGTGAAATTCTAAAAAGTATCAAAAAAATTACTACATTATACTCCATACTCGCTCCGTAGGCACCAAATGCGTTGGTTACAATCGTATGTGCTTTTTGCTCGATTCTTTGCGTGATATCGATCAGCAGCTGCAACAGGTGATCGCTGACGGTATTGGCCGTCTTTATATTTTCAAGGGTCAGCCGACTGAAATTTTTCGGTGCCTCCACAGACGTATCCACATCCAAAAGATCTGTTTCGAGCAAGACTGCGAACCGATTTGGAATGCAAGAGACAATTCTGTGAAGGAATTATGTCACGAATTGGGTATTGAGGCAGTAGAGAAAATCTCACACACTCTGTGGGATCCACAAAAAGTCATTCAAACAAATGGTGGTATACCACCGCTTACCTATCAAATGTTTCTGGTAAATCCTCAACAAATTTGGAAATTATATTCAATTTTAAAAGAGCATGGATTCTGCTTTTCAGCATACTGTGCAAATTATTGGACTTCCCCCTCGACCGGTAAATGATCCGGATTGGAATGGAGTACAAATTGTTCAATTTCCCGATGCATTCCTTCGCGATATGAATGCTTTTTTACAGGTGAGTTCCTTTGGAACTTGCTCTAATGATTACTTTTATGCTTAATTTGGTCTCTTTCAAATATTAGTTTCCCAGTCCTGAGGATCTTGGAATTTTTCAAGAGAATTTTAGTTACCGTGCAAAAGTTGAATGGAAGGGTGGGGAAACTCAGGCATTACTGCTTCTCAAAGAGCGACTCAAAGTCGAAGAGACCGCTTTCAAGAATTTCTATTATTTGCCCAACCAGGCCGTTCCCAACTTGTTAGAAACGCCTAAATCAATGAGCGCCCATCTACGTTTCGGTTGTGTATCGGTGCGTCGTTTCTACTGGGAAGTTCATGATCTCTTCGAAAATGTTCAATATCAGGCAAGAGCTCATGGATTTCAGTTGCAGGGTGGTGCTCATATAACTGGCCAGTTAATATGGCGCGAGTATTTCTATACTATGTCGGTAAATAATTGCAATTATGACCGAATGGAAGGCAATGAGATATGCTTGAATATACCCTGGGCACCGCCGTTGAAGGAACAACTTGACCGATGGCGAGAAGCTAGAACGGGATTCCCATTGATTGATGCAGCCATGAGACAATTGCTCGCCGAGGGTTGGATACATCACACATTAAGAAATTTGGTAGCCATTTTTCTAACTCGAGGCGGTCTTTGGCAAAATTGGGAACATGGTTTGCGTCATTTTTTAAAATATTTATTAGATGCCGATTGGTCTGTATGTGCCGGCAATTGGATGTGGGTATCATCATCGGCTTTCGAACAATTATTAGATTCATCGTTGGTATCGTGTCCAATTGCTCTTGCCAGGCGTCTGGATCCGAATGGCGATTATATAAGAAAATATGTGACTGAATTGAGAAATGTTCCTAAACCGTATGTGTGAGTATTTACGAAAGAAAACTTATTCATTACTTCTGACAATTATACTCATATGTTATATCCTCCAGACATGAACCATGGCGTATGTCCAGCGAGCTACAAGAACAGTTCGAGTGTGTTATTGGTGTTGATTATCCGGGGCGTATGATCGATCTTGATATGGCTTTAAAACGTAATATGTTGGCTATGAAATCCCTAAGGCAGAGACTCATTGATGATGTGGCATCAAGGGAAGGACCGCCACATTGCCGCCCATCGAATGATGAAGAAATTCGTCATTTCTTTTGGTTAGCAAATTAATTTTATAATTATATACCACTCGTTGTTGTGTAAGATGTTGTTGTTTGTATCGTTTTAAAAGTATTATTATTAAATAAAATCTAAAAATCTGTCACAACTTTTGTTTGACCTTCTTTACTGAAGATCGCTATGAAGTGAATTTTAACATCAATTTCCCCAAAGTATTCATTCTTTTACATTTCTCCAATCACTGACAATCATGGACAAAAAACTTTTTATAGACACGTTTTAAATTTTAAAAGTTTTTATTGGGATTAAATTTATAAATTTTCTTACAGCATACACCCTCTTATATGAATATAATTTATTAATATCTTTAATAAATATTTTTAATATCTTTAATAAATTCTAAAATTTAAATTATTTCAACATTTTTCATAATAAATATTACGGATGTCATTTTAAAATTTTTCTTTAATAATTATCGGTTTCCATTTTATCAATATTCGGAATCCATTTCCGAAACAAATTTGACCAAAAATCATTGTTAAAAATCAAATTTATTTTTTTATAAAAACAACAACAAATGGTAAAATAGTAAAAGAACAAAAAACATAAATGGCAAGAAGACTCAAAACCGATCTCGATGAAAGTTCTTTCCATTATAATCGATTCCAGGCAGGAAAAATTGACAAGTATTAAAACAAAGGACACTGAAGATGATAAGTCGCTGAAACTGGTTTGTCCGCGAACCAAACATCACAACGTACGACGTAAATTCGTTTCAATATCGCTTAATTTATAAATTAAATTAAAATAAATAAAATAATAAATCTAAATAAGATGTAATTTTTGTCAAATTGAAGAAAATCACAAAAACGTATTAAGTATTTTTCAAATAAGCTTTAAATGAAATCAATATTTGAATAAAAAATCATTAATTAAATTTAAAGATAAAATTAAATCTGTAAATAAAATTTGGAACGATTTTCCGTCATCCCTAGTCAACTTTGGTTTGTAGACAAATCGGTTTCGGCGATGTGCCATCTTCAGTGTCTGTTTTCGTTCTCGCCGAAACCGGTTTTCACATCGCCGAAACCGGTTTGTCTACAAACCAAAGTTGACTAGGGATGACGGAAAATCGTTCCAAATTTTATCAACATCCAACCCTGTCGGAAAAATCAACAAATATCAAGAATTTAAATCTGTAACATTAGATTGGAAGAGGAAGCTCAAACGATATCTTTGATAAAACAAATAAACATTCTACCAAAAGAAAATTAAGAGTCGATGAGAGTAAAAATCAGAAACGAGATGTGATTACAATTCTAAAATAAATTAATGTGATTATCCAAAATTCCACACTGCCACCGCTTGATCTCAACTTTCCAGTTGCTTTTCAACTGTGTGACATTGTCATATTCGGCAAGACGTCAACCATGGTATCATCAAACAGTTGAAAGACAATCGAGAAGACGAGACGAGACGGAGCTATTCGATCAGTGAAACAAGCACACAAATCTGAAACTTTTCCTCGAATTTTCTATTTGAATTTTAATTTACACGAGTCCAGCTTGCGTCATTGCTAATGATTGAATTATTTCCTTTTTGATCTTTCCCCACAGAAACTCACCGAATAAAAAACCTTGTTTCATAAGCGCGACGATTTCTTTAAAAAACTCATTTTAATTTTTATCTTTTGTTAAATTTTTTTTTGCTTTTTCCATTGCAATATTTAAAATTCGTTTATTTAACAGCAAAAATTTTAAGTAAAACTTCGAAGAATGCATTCAACACTTTTTAATTTGGGCTTGCCTCTTATGGTGTGAATATTTTCAAATATTTCGGTTTATGATGTAGTTAATAAATATATATTAACGTGTTTTGTATTTTGCAATTTTATAAGAAATATTTTTATACATGTATAAATTTCAAATTTTTTGTTAAAGTGTGTATGAGTGTATATGTATGCGTATAATAAGAGGATGTCTAAGATTTATTTACATACAATCATTTCATACAATATCTCAACTTTATAAATTTCGATTTGATCTTTCATAAAACTATCAATCTTTAACTTTTTAATATAATCAACATTAAAATCAATGTGTAAAGACAAAGAGAGAGAGAGAGAGCCTGAAGCAAATGCCGTGAATAATTTTATATTACTCTTTCCTTTGAAGAACATCCTATACGACGGTTATTTCAAATCCATTTAATCATTTTTTATCATACTTGCATTTAATCATGTTTCGTTTTATAGAATTCAACACCATTAACTGATTTGTGAGATCACTAGTTGTGAATGAGATTTCAGATAAATGTAGGAGCATAATAAATTAATTTAAATATAACTTAACTCTATATTATAAATCAAATATTTATATAATTTTAAGATTTTTATTACATAATACTAGAGTACACTAAAAAGAATAGACGCAGATTTAATTCCTGAATATTTCAAACATTCTTATAGCTCGTAATTGACGTTGAACATAATTACCTCTCTGATATTAAACAAAAATATACAGATCAATATTTCACTAATTCTTAAAGTAATAGAGTATGAAACCTCCTTAAAGTAACTTTGCAATTAGGCAAGCAATTAAGAAAGTGTTTGATTTTTATCAAATTTTATTCCTGAATTTCAAAAGTCTAGAATATTGGAGACTTATAAACACGAACATAATTAGGATATAGCTTAATTAATGTGTGACCTATTATAGATATATTGTTTGCGTGTGTGTGTGTGAAGGCGTGTATGTGATTCTTTCTTCGTTAAAAAATACAAAACCAAATCGATTAAAATAAGTCTCATTCAAAAAAAGTTGTTGGATATATTACAAAAAAGCCATTCCGAAATTAAAAATTAGAGAGAAGATATATTCATATACTCCCAAGTGTACAACAACACGTTTTCCAAAAGCAATCGGTTTCAATTCTTTTTAAAGCAAAAATTGCATTAAAAAAAATAAATTCCTATAAAAAAATTTCTATAAAAGTAATTTATTCGTAAAATAAATAATTTAAAATAAAAATAAAAAAGTATACACAAGCTACCAAAACATTTTTATTCGAAAAGCGAAAAAAATATTCTATCGAACACAAGCTTTACAAAATTTAAACCTCATTTAAATTATTGGTAAAAAAATTGACAAAAAAAAAACAAAGCGATTGATCACGAACTTCTTAAAGCATAACAATCATAAACAGAAAATGTACGAACCATAAAGGCCGGAAACTACAAAAACGGAAATTACCTAAAGTAGAGGTTTCAGCAGTCCATCGCTAATCCATGATAACTCCCTCCATGAAATACCTTTCTCATCAATTTTTTTCATTTCAAAATGAAATATTTTTATTTTAAGTCTCATCTCGTCTCATCTTCTGCAGTTGTCTTTCAACTGTATGGCAAAGCTTTACTCGACAAAACGTCGTCCGTAATAACAAACTTTATTCGCCAAAACAGTTGAAAATGCGCGACGAGACAAGGCGAATCTTGGAGCATACATTTCTAATTCTAAAGGTTTAACTAAACGATTTTCCGCCAGTCCGTGGCAATCCTGCTTTAGCGCCATCCAAACCACGGAACAACAGAAAATCGTTCCAATGTTTCAACATCAAATCCCGCCGTAAAAGATCAACAAATATTAAAGAACATTCTAATAAGCTTTTGCTTTCAAATTTAAAAAAATTGGGGAATTTGTTGATTTTGAAAATTTGGCATTTCGACTCAACTCAACTTGACTCGAACTTTTCCCAAACTATTGCGTTTCACGATCTTGTTTTATCTGTTTTAACTGTATCTCTCTTGAAACTTGATTTGGACTATATTCATTTTAAAACTTTTAATTCAAACATATTTATTTTTTAGTATAAATCCAAACAACAGTGATTTCTTAAATAATTTTTCCTGTAAATTTGTATCTATTTTAATAATTAATGAATTCATTTATAATAAAGACTGTTCATCGTTTGTGAGATGAAAAATATTTGATTTGAAATTTTTGCTCTTAAATTTTTATTATTTTTATTTTTATTCTGACGGCGCTTATTAGATTTGATTTCATACACAATAATTTCCATTTACTAGAGGTAAGTTTTTAATTTTAAATTAAATATTTTATTCTATAAATATATTTAAACAGAAGGAAACACTCTTTTAAATACGCATTTCTAAATGGCTTTCTTTTTGCTTTATTTCATTATTGTTTTAACTTTAGCTGTAATTGTTGTTGCTGTAATAGTTGTTATTGTTTATTAATCTTTGCTTGATTTATACATTTGCTTTAAGGTAAAATTAATTAACATTTTAACTAAATTAATGAAGCATTTTGGAAACGCCTTTTCCATTCCATGCTACCCATTTCAAAAAGTAATCAGGTGGTGTTCGTATGCCTTTGTGAATATAATTTTGACTGTATTAGTTACTTGTAGTAGTGGTAAATATGATAGATTGTTTTATCTCTTATACATAAATGTACCTAAATACATAAAATTAGCTTCTGTTTCCATTTGCAAAGAACAAATAACAAATAAAATTATTATTTAGAAGGAAAATAAATTTGATGGTGTCGTGTCCTTGATTCTTTTCTCCGTCGTCTTCCTCCTTGACGTAATAGTTGTGTATGATAAGTGTGTATATGTAAGACTTTATATGTTTTTGTTGAGTGTCATGTATTTCTTACGAGCTGAAGAAGATCTTATCTTAAACTATTGCTTTTCTTATAGCACTATGCTGTTGTTGTTGTTGCTGTTGCCGCTTGTTGTTAGTATATTTTCCATTTCAAATTATCCTTGTTATGCGTTGCAGTTTAGCACTTTATGTATGCATATATTTCTCAAGAGACGTCAACGTCTGCAGCTTTTAAATGTCATTGCTGTTTTTACTAAGTGTTGCGCTGCTGCTGGTGTTGTTGTTAGTGTTGTACATATTTAATGTTGTTGTATCGCCTTAATCACAATCCGCTCGCATACCTCGCACCTCACCAACTTGACGTTGTCTATCCAATTCCTCTTTGGTTTTCTCCTCAATGGCACGAATATCTTCCATTGTCAGGCCGTACCAGCGATCAGTCCAACAGAAGACTTGTCTGTAAAGCAACGTTCAACAACGTCAATACGATATCAAACATCCCAAATCAATTACAATTCAATTAATTTGATAAGAGGTAATCTCTTCTCTTACCGATGGAATTTTGTAAACAATCTTCGTTCCGATTTTTGTATAAAATTTTCTATTCTTGTCTGTAGACCAAACCATTTAAATTCGCATGTCACTAATTTATAACAAGTCATCACAGGATTAACTTTCTTTTTCCAATCAGCATCCACTAGTGGACCTCGGCCAGTTTTTTCAGATTTGTATCTTTTATAACAAAATATTATGAAAAGAGCAAGAAAAACAAACAAAAAAATCATTAAACCAGATCTGATAAAAGTTGTTTTTATTACTTTGTGGGATCTTCTTCAGGATTATAATCAGCAGACGACACCGGATCATGAGCAATATCGATATAGACCACTTCCCTTTGCTTAAGCTTTTCTGGTGGCAGTTCATGAACCTAAATATGATTTAATGAAAATATGAAATAAAATTATGTACATTATTACATTTATATAGCTTTATAAAACAACAATAGCACCAGAAAGAACAACAACAACAGCCACTAAGCATGCAAATAATAATGATTAAAAATTAATGCACTTGAGAAGTGAGTGAGATTTAAAAATATTTGAAAAATAATAACAAATTGTTATGAATAATAATTTCTTTTTCCGCATAGCTTGCAAAAGAGATGGAAATGTATAATGATATAAATTACGAAAAACAATATAAATTATAATTAATAATCGATTTTGTTTTTAAAAAAGTATGAGAGTATAATTGTTTAGTACATTTTTTATTTTTTATTCATATATTTAATTAAATATATAAATAGTGACGAGGTTTTTACATTTTAGATAGTTTTGTGCGATTTAAAATGTATAAATAATGACAGAAGTTAAAGTATGACGATATAAGTTGACTATATAATATACATAATTTCTATATAAATATTACATAATTTCGCCCGACCAGAAAACCAAACATTTGATTTTTTTCTTGGGCAAGTCAGACTCCTTGACGATGAGATTTCATGCATGATTCGTTTAAATTTTCTTAAAGACTTAAAATTAACTACCGAAATATGCCGTAAGGGTAAATGCAAAGAATCTCTTTCTACATCTATAAAATTCATATCCATAGACAAATATATGCACCAGCATTAAATTATGTAAGCATACACGCGTACGTAAATACAACTCACATTATTCTGGTCACCGATGTCAGCAATATGAAGCGATTCAATACAAATAATAAAATTATCTTTCATATATCCAGGATTCTGTTGTTTAATTGTTTATTCATTTTACAACGAAAACAGATTGTCAAAAAAAATTTCATTCATACACTCACACAAATTGTAAACATAATACAGATATTTCGTAGGGCATAAAAATCATATTTCGTAAGACATATTTTATGTTTCAGTTATTTCAATTTTAAATTTAAATTTTAATAATAAATGAATCCATACCATTATTTTGCGATATCATGATTAAATTTTAGTATAAGAATGATTAATTATATTAATGAAAAGTATAAGAAAATAGTAAAAAGAGAAGAAAGAGAAAAATCGAAAAGAGCGAGTTAGTAAAATTTGCTAATAAAATAGACTTACATTATCCAATTCGCCTACGTTATCCAGATGAAATGAGTCAATAACAATTCTAAAGCCATCTTTCATAAATTTTGGATTCTAGAAAATTGATTTGTGATTAAATGGAATTATAATTTTAAAATTAAACAGTTAAAATAAAAACAATTTCGAGGGGATTTTCGATTTTACCGAATTTTATATAGCACATACCCGCCCAGCTAGAGAAGTGTCAACAATTTAATGGAGTCTATTTAAAACGAGCTCTTCGATTAGATCAAATAATTTGAATTCATTCATTCATTTAAAAAATGTTTTCATGTATTCATTACTACGTTTAGTTTAATCAAATATAATCAAATGTATTCATTAATAAATATGTTTTCATTAAGAAAGAATTCAACAAAAAAGACAATAAACACGTGTTTGCTATTTCGATTGTATTTGCTGTATTTAAGCGATATTTCAACCTTATCAAATTCATCTGGATGAGATCATTTGCCTTTAGCGAAGGTCCTTTACTTACCGTAATTACCGTTCGACAATAAGGGTATGCATTCCATGCTTCCTCGTGTATTTCTAAAGAACCTTTCGGCGCCAGCAGTCTTATGAATGATGGAACTTTTGATGCCAAATGATAAATTTTGTAAGTATATTGACCGGAACTATATTTACCACCTTCAAGAAGAAAAAAACACAAAGGATTTTTATATTGATAATTACTCAACAAAAAAAAAATTAAACACACCCAAATAAATTGAACGTCTAATGTTACGAGGTTAGTAAGCGTTTGGCACTTACCCAGCAATGGATGATTTTCGAAGGGTTCATTTTTGAGTACTTCAATACCTTCACCACCTCCCGTCTCATTTTTCGATGCTTCAGCAACGGAAAAAAGCTGTGCAACTTGATACTAAAATACAATGATGTAAGAAATTGGTTGAAGCAAATTTCATTCGGATTTTGATGATAAATTTATTAATGAATTTATTTATTTACGCACCTCTTCAACTGTTAACGGCAAAGTAACTCGGCTAGAAAAAGAAGAAAGAGGAACATCCAGATGAATTTCAATCGTGAAGATAATATTTATTTAATTCCTAATATTCTTTTAATATTCATGAGGGTTATGACGTAACAAAAAAAATGATATTTTTAAGATTTAATTGAGGCCAAAAATTTAAATTTAAATAATATTTTACTAAGTAATTTTACCTTTTTATTAAACATAAAATAGAAATATAAAAATATTTCTCGCTTTATATTATTTTAATATTATAAATATTATATCATAATACTTTAAATTTATTAATTATTTTTTTATTCTTTATTTATTATTTATTCTTTATTTATTATTTAGATTATAATATCATAAATATATATTTCTTGCATAAAAATATTATAGTTTAAAATGAATAACAAAACTCCCTACCTCTCCCAAACGCCTTTTAAAATCCTTGCTTTGTAAAAAAAAATTATGAAAAAAACGAAAAACTGTCACGATTTTATTTTAGACGCACAACCTTGAAAATTATGCAACGGATATATAGTAATTGTGTTGCGAAGCTAACTGAAAAGAAGAAAAGATTCCGCTCGCTTCTTCTTTGGACAATAAGACAAAGGCGTCTAACTGACATCGGTGGTACTTCAATAGACTGATTCATTGCTCCTCCTGCTGCTGCTGATTCAGGTTTAAAATAAAAAAAAGTGCTTTATAAGAAACATTTCAAAAGGGTCGAGAAAAAAAGGAAAGCCAACGATAATAAGAAAATAGAAGAAACTCAATTAAATACAAGCAAATAGTTTAGAAACAAAAAGAGGGAAATCTAAAGAGGTTTCAAAGTTAAACTCTTCAAGACTTAAATTAAAAGATTTGTTTTAAATTTAAAGCTTGAACATTTTGCTGAAAATACATTCAAATTTTTTATACTTTAAAAGCCTATCAGGATATTCGCCCGATATTTCTCAATGTTCAATGCCAGACAGAACTGAGAGAGGGCTGATAATAATTGTCACGGCAAATTTAAGTCTTAATAGCATAAGCATACAATTAATGTAAGCTTTCCCCTTAGTTGTAACGTATAAAAAAGGCTTAGTTCAATTAGTGAATATAAGTTTAAAAAATGGATATATGTTTATGTACATAAGAAGACATCAATCGGATGAATGAATCCACCACTGATTAAATTTTTCTCATTTTAAAAAAGGGTTTATTTTCAAAAAAAAAACGACTATTATTCTTGGCTAAGGTGAACTAATGTTCACCTTGTTCAATTAATGTTTGAATTTTTTAATAGTATTGATTTTGAATACAAAAATGTTGTTGGTCCTTAGAGATTACACCACCTCGTTACTTTTCTATAAACTAAGAGAACTGGTAAAAGAAAAATGGAATATAAAATAAGTTAAAAGGAAAGCGAACAAAATGACAAAATGAAAGTTTACAAATTATATCTCACTAACTAATAAAAATATTCTCAAATATCAAAAAGCTATCAAACATCTTTTTAAGTTTGTAATTTTCAACGAGAAAAATTATTCTATTTGCACAAGTATAAATATATGTAAATAACTGACATTTCACAAATGATGACAAAATAATTGTATATGATTTTTATAGGAATTTTTATGGGAATAATTTAAAGGGATTTATTTAGCTTAAAAGAATAATTATTTTAAGAAAATAAAAAGTAATTTTAAAATCTATTAAGCATAAACAGACATAAACTTTAATAAACGTTTATTTCTTCTTTATTTAAAAAAATTTATGCAGTGCTATCCTCTAGAGAGGTTCCTTGAGCATTATAATATTAAATAATATCAAGAAATACTTAATAGAAGCCGCTCATCAATTGTGATAAACTCTTCTTCGTTAAATAATTCCCCATTATGGTTAATCTTAATAACTATCTATCATTACTATACTTTTATTATATTCTTTTTATTGTTTTTTAATTCTAAAATTATTTCATAATTGCCAGATTTTAGAATTACATTTTTCGGTTTTATAATAAAAAGTATAAGAGAAAACGATTTGTAATTACTTCGCTATCGCCCTTTTACAATTAACTAATAGTGTAATAATAAATATCGATTGACGTCATCGTAAATGCTAAGCAATAATATATATCATAATCAAATATTTTATGGACAAAAGTTATAAATTCCGAATATTTTTATTTATAATGATTACGATTTTTATATCCTACGCCCGAGCAACAGGGTATATTTACTTACTTCTTCCGCATTAAAGAAGACGTGGCAGGTATAGAAAAGTATATATATTCCCGCTGAGAATAATCCCCTGAGTCGATCTAGATCACGATTGAAGTCGAACGGAGAGAATTTACTGACATCAAATTACACGAATGGCACTAATATTCATTGCCATCATTAGCTGTTTGCGCAAGTGAAAGTGGGGTAAACCGAACTAGTGTCACAAACCCTTTATACAAAATTACCCCTTTTAACAAAAAAGGCCTTTTAAAAATGCCGGTTTCCTCGTTTCTATATAAGTTGTTTCTATATAGTTTCTATATACTATCATCCTACAGAAATGGGCGGAACACGCCACCTTCATCATGTGTGGATTTCCTTGACAAAGATGAGTAAATCCAAATTAATCCAGACTGGAGAAATAATAAGAGTGATTTTAAG
This sequence comes from Physocephala rufipes, assembly GCA_963966595.1. Lineage (NCBI taxonomy): Eukaryota > Metazoa > Arthropoda > Insecta > Diptera > Conopidae > Physocephala > Physocephala rufipes. Next base: position 4,090,709 of record OZ016501.1, on the reverse strand, counting down.
AAGATCGTACACCGCCCACTAATTATTAGGATCCGACTATAAGTTTATATTACGGCTGTATCTTCGCATGGGACTAATTTACCGTTTTTACTTATCATTGGTTTTTTTTTAAATGATAAAAAGTCGTACCGTAATCGTATAAATAAATTGATATAGAATCGTATCATATAAAGGACGTCATCAGACGTAGGATGAGAAACAAAAGGGAATATTTAAGACATGAAATTACGTATTACTATTACGTAGGCACGTAATGTAAAAGCTACTCCTTAGCAAAATTCAAAGTATTCATAAAAAGGAATAACAAAGGTAAAGCTCATTGATATTCAATTCAAAAATGATAATCCTTTCTCGGATCGAACTAAGTTGAAGTTGAATTTTATTGAGCCTTTTTTTATAATGTCGGATCGAACTAAAAAATAAACCCCTGGGAAACTTCCTCACGAAATCTTTCTTGACAAACGAAATATTTCATTTTTATTTTCAATATAATTTTCAACATGTCTTTCTCGATTTCATCTTAATTTAATTCAGGCTTCTTCCTTTTAAATAGTCAGAACTTTGTGTGAATGTTTGAAAATACTTAGTATTCTTTTTCGTAATAGAATCTTCCACACGCGATTCCAATGGATTATGTGCACACACGCCCCTTTAATTGTTAGTTTAACTAAAATTTTAATTACAGAGATTATACAATTAAGTAGTTTGTTGTAGTTAAGTGTTCGTAGGAATAAACACATGGATGTGTCTCATGTGCGTGATTTTTACTTCCTTGTATGAAAAAATTCTCGACAATCCATTATGTAAACTAATATAGACTCTCGTGGGCCAACTAGATCTTTAAAAATTTTAATAGCTCATCGTATTAGATAATAATTAAGCCATTTATTGACACCATTAATTTGACCGAACTATACAAACTGTTTAATCAGGACTGTTTTGTAATTAAAACTGCATTATTTAAAATGGTTACATTGTAATTAACTCTTTCCAACTGCGATAGTATTATTACTGTTCTTGTTGTTGTTGGACAGCTCACGTCTATGAGTTTCATAGCTTCTAAATTTATTCCTTTATATCTCACGAAATTATCGCTAGGCGTCCATCAAACGAAAATATATTTCAAATAATGAAATTTTGATTAAATCATTATTCATTATCATATTTTGCTGATATAACTAACAAATTTATATACTATCTATTTATCATCGACCTCTTCCTAATCACGAATACATTTATTGAACACAAGAGAGCAATAGTTTGTTTTCATCTTATCATTATTTTTATCATGCCTTTTTATCTTTTTGCAATTAAACTGACCTAAAGAATCACAAAACAAGAATTCTGTTCTCGTTTCTTTTTAATAATTAATTAATGACGAAATCGTATCTTCAGCGAGAAGAATGTTGTTGTTAGTGTTGCGGTGCGGTTTTGTCACTGAATACATTCTTGTTTTATTTTTGTTTCAATTTCATAAACTCGATATTCTTGAGAGAAGCGTGTTAAGTGACTCATTCATTATTACCATTCGGGGTAGCAACGGCACGTTGGCACAAATCACTGATACTTTACTCGTATTTTGTCTATAGAATTATGTTTGGAGGTTGTACGATTTAATAGTCAGTTTTAATGAAATTGATTGCCAATTTTAGTTATTCAACCTTGTGAATATTAATTCACTCAATTTTAACTCCAATCTTTGATATCATTAGGGTGGCAATAAATGGAGTTATTTGCTAGGGAAACCAATCTAAATCTCAACAAATTTAAAAATGAGCATCGTCTTTGAAACTTTTTAATAAGTTCAAATTAATTTTGAGTATTTATCGATTGTTTATGCAATCAGAAGATTGGGTCGAAGAATTTCTTGATTCAAAATTGTGACGGGAATGCTTTGTCTCAGCGCATTAGTCCGATTAAACGGAAATATCGGTTATGGATCGAGTGTCTGAAAGTGCACTAAAAGCCTACTGATTGTTCTTTTGAATTTGTTTATTAAGAAATATGTGCATAAGCTGATTGATAATATGAGGGTATAATGCTGCTGCTCTTAGATGCCCACCTGTCCTTAATTATATACATGTTGAATTGAAATATCTGTTTTTTTGCATTATTTTGCACTAAACGGCTTCTCAAGCCATGTATTTAGAGTGTTACCTTCCAATTAACGATATACTTATTTATATTTCCGGCTACAGGAAGTGTTACCAGTTACTGATTTAAATGTCATTTAGAAAGGCTGAGGCCTCATGCATTATAAGGGACATGTTTTTCTTACATGAATGCGCCTGTGTGACTATTCCGAATTTCTCAAATGTTTTATAATGCTTTAAACACAAACTGTGCAGCAAGATGCAACTTCATTGTCTTAACTGATACAACTGCATAGGGCATCATGGAGATTAAGAAAAATTTACTTCCCATTTTCCTGCCTTAACTTGCTCTCCAAATTTGCTTCTTGCCTGCTCGAACTACTGCTAATTTTGACTTCCGTAAAAACTGTTCTTATTCTTCTTTGTTGTTTGTTTGTACATTTGTTGTTTTCTTTACATTTGTAATTGAACTGCTGTTGGAATAGGCTGCTCTGCCTATTAATTTAACGCCCAACTATTTATTGCAGCCCTAACATGAAGATGCTTCTTGCTGCTCGTTATATGCGGAAATTATATGCAATTGGTTAGTTCTATAAAAATACGAATCAATTAACTTAAAATTCTGATTATTTTTTAAGTGAATTTTTTCTTAAGGATTGGGAAGGGTTTTTCGATCGCATTTAGATATAAAATTCTTTAGAACTTTGAAATATTCATAAAACAGCTGGTAATAAATGACGAGATTAATGTTCGTATTAATTTCAGATTTGAAATGGTCTGGTATGAAAGCTATATATAATACATGATTTCTGTGATCGCATCAGATATTGAATTTTTATGGACACATTTGCAGAAATAGTAACAAATCAAACGTAAGCGTCGACGCACTCGTTGCAGCCGCGGCACTGTTCTTTCATGTCAACAACAGTATGTAATGGTGTTGAAAAACGCCAACTAAAATCGATTTCTCAATTACTCTCCTTCTCTCTCTATCTATCTCTATTTCTTTGTAATTATTCTTCTCTGCTCATTTGTAAAATATTCCTTGAGATGACCAAAAAAAAAGAATAGTAATTATATACAAATTTGCGTAAAACGCTGGAAATAGGTTTACCTAATTTTTTGCTGACAATGATAAATTACTTTTTTTCAATTTTAATTCAGTAAGTAATTCAGGAAGTCTTCAATTATAAAATGAATTGGAAACTATTATAGTTTTTACTTACAATTCCTTAATCAGCATTTCGATACCTTTTGGACGTTTTAAAAGCGTTTAGGGCCCTGTAAATCTGACAGCTATTCTTCTTCTTATAGCAATATAAGATAATTATATTAGATTTCCCTCTTATTGGGACAATGTGGACTAGCGTTTCGAACAAAAGCACACGACGACAAACTTAGCAAAACGAATGTTGAACTTTATTTCAGTAAATCATTTATCTTTTCGTTTAAAACATCAGAAACGGCGCGATCTATGCTTTTCTATTTACTTCGAATTTAGGAATGGTTTTCACTGGTTCTTAAAGAAAGTTTCCATACACGTTAGTCAATTTATCCTTCAGGGCTAACGAAGACTCAAGGTAACAACGATATCGATAAACTGGCCACGAAGTAATTGACAAATAGAAATGTTCGATAATAGAATTTCACTTTGCATTCGTCGCTTTTAATTAAAAGTTGTATAATTGTTCTATACTCTATAGCTTTGCGAAATAACTTTAATTAAAGATTTCCCTCACAATAAATTGCAAACATTAAATCCCGAACAAGTGCGGACAGCGCCTCTCCCGATTTCGCAAAGAATACTGCAATATTTTAGTGGAGAATTTTTGATAATGTTACCGATCAAAAAATGTTCCAGCTGTCAATGGTAGACAGTTTTCCCTTTCATTTATTTCTAAATCCAGATGTGAGTGAGTGCAAGGGATGCAGCACAATACCTAATGAGATATGTCAAAAATTTGACAATAACAAACATGGTTGCAAGTTTAAGGTTTAAACAGAGAGAGTTTATTTTTCACGACAAATCTCTTGGTTACACAATAAAACATTGTTTTTATAAAATGTATCGTTACTGCGTCATGACCTTTAGCTTAGCTGTAATAAGATTTCAAATGATGTAATGGAAGTACACTTTATTGGAACAATGTCGATATAGTTCAATTATATCCAAGAAAAAATAAAACAACTATTTTGATTACGAAAATTTAATTTCTTTCTTTAAAGCTTTTGACTATGTATTATAAGCGTATCAAAATTCTAGCAGAAATTGATAAATATATTTCTATACAATAATCACCAAAACATTTAATACATAAGAATTGTTTTAAAAATGAATTTTTAATGACTATTTTTCAGGACTATCACTGATCTGACTCCTGACACAATGAATTCATTACCAAAAAGTAACGTTTACTTCAGAACTTTCCAACTGGATGACAAAAACAATGAACACTCTTTACAATTGAGGAAGAAATCAAATGTGATAACGTAAATTGATTTTATACTGGATTTGCTGTTTAATAATAATAAAGCCCGGCAATGCATGCTATGCCAGTGAAATAGTTCAACAAATTCTAGTATAGGTAAGTATAACTTCAATAAACTTTACAAAACAGAATTACATTTACAAAAGTAATTTTTTAATTTTACAATTTGTTTTTCTCCTCGTAGGCTACATACTACAAAAAATACTATATACGACCGATATGTACTCCTTTTCAAAATGAAAAAGAAAATCGAAAATAACGATAATACATAATTGATGTGATTGCAACGATAGTTGGGAATGGGTGGGATGGGAGTGCTACTCCTTTAAATTTTTGGTGATCGTTAAAATTTAATCTTCATGTATTTGCATCTCCAATTCCACATCGGAGAGGTTAACTTCACGCAAGGAGTTGATAAACATGTAGCGTGAAAAGTAAATATATAACCAACGAAACCATTTCATTTGAGATTTATGTTCTTTCATGGCACGGCGAATAATGCCAGCCTCCTGCCAGCTCAAAATACACCTGGGAAATGGGCAAACGTTAATCAATACGCATAATAAATTACGATGTGTTTCCTACCAATGTGTTGACATGAAGCAAGTGCAAAGTAGATCAAAAAGTGATAAATATTTTCTGAGAATATTTATTGAATCCAGTGTATAGAATTTACAATCTGGAAGCGAAAATAGGTTTTGTAAAGTTATATCATATATCTCACTACCACAACATATAATCTTGCTTACTTTTGGGCAACAAATTGGCTAGACATAATGATGCTGTCGCATAATAAACAGCACAATGATTGGGATGATGACTAACGCCGTCTCTGTCAAAGGTGAAAACAGCTTGTATATCCAGCCTCTCAACAGTAGTCAGAACAATATTTGAAATTGCTTCGATCTTCCACTCAACATTAGGATCATCCGGTAATGCTGTAGCATGCATAAGTGTGATATTATCGGCCGGAATACCGAGTTGTGAACATGACTTCCACAACTCCTCACGTCGTAGATGTGACTGCTTCTCATAATTGCCTACGAGTTATGAAAAGTAAATGAAAATATAAGATATTTTGAAAGCGAGCTATTACACCCTCACCATTTGATAAACAGAGCACATATACCTGACAGTCATCAAGTTTATTTAACGAATACGCAAGTGGTCCAAAAAACATACACTCATCATCCGGATGTGAGGTTACCAATAGCACACGGCGCCACTTTTTAACTTCTGGTAGACGCATATTTTTTATGAAATTCAGAAATCCCCAATAGTTATTTGCATTTTTAATGAAGGTAATTTTATAGATGATCAGGCATACAATAAAGTATACCAGAAATGCATAGATGACGTGCTCCAGGGCTTCGGTTAATGTGAACAGTATGTGCGAATAAATCGTACGCAGCGATATAAGTTCAAGTAGATGTCGCACGTTCAGATCGGCGAACCTGCTGCTGACAGCCGGAAACCAATCTGTGTTGATGGTACTGTTGTTGTTACTGATAATTAGTGATTTGTTGATGTTTGTAACGAAATAATCCAGCAATGAAAATTTCATTTCATTTCATTGCTCAACTTAGTTCGATTTGGGGCTTCTTTTTGCAGATATCTGGTTTTCAAGGGCTTCCTTTTGTTCTATTTTTAGAAAAATCTTCTTTTTAAAGTTTCGACGCTTTTTTATAGGCCCTGCTTTCGTAACACTGTACACGATGTTCCTGAATTCTTGGATTATTCGTATTATTGTATTTAATTTTGGTATTACCCATGTGGCCCAGATATTTGCTCCGGCACTTATTTCCTATTACGGTTATCAATATTGTCACGCAATCAACACTAATTTAAGCATTAATACTGAAGCAAACTATTTGATTTGGTCTCCATTAATGATGGCTGGATTAATGTTTTTTAACCAAAATAATTTTCTGATAGAATTTCCACCTCAACGGATCTCTCGCTGTTCTCTATGTTCTTCGAAATAGTACTGGAATCAAACGTCTACTAAAACCAAAATTCAAAATATTCAGATTTTTTTATTAAAATTCTGATCGGAAACAAATAAAAAATCAAAATATTTGAATCCCGATGAGAGAAATTTCATTCCATCACTGCATCTTTGCTTGCTTGGAAAAGTTCGATGGCAGCTCCACTGACGGCTAGTAAATTACTTTATATTACAGTGATTCAAAAACTTTTACTACAGTAAAGGCAAAAAATATTCTGAAAATTATTGCAGTGATATGTGTGTAGCACTTGAAATTATTTTAATGATATATTCGTAGAAAATGAACATAAAATTGTATATACAGGATAGACGTAGCAGAAACACAATATCTGTGCAAGCATTAGGTGGCTGTCATGATTTTTTGTTGGAACTAAAAGTCGAATTCATTTAGTCAGTTCGGGATCTTCTGCAATGCCTGGTATTTTTATTTGTGAAAGCAGATTTTGTTTCGTTTGAACTATTGTATATAAATATTAAATTTGTAAAATTGTATTTGGTTTTAGTATAATTCTGAGAATATTAGTTTCTACTAATCTGTAATAAATGCAAAGAAATGGGATTTTTTGAAGGTTCATTCCTTCCTAACTCAATGTTAAGTACATTTTTCTGTGTATATGTCATATAGTTCAGTACATATTTGTTCACTGAGGAAGAGCTATTGGGAATATCATGCAATCCCTCAACAAAGAATTTATTTCGATTCCTCGATTTTTCAATCATTTCGGAGCTATCCAGTTCTCTTAGTAATTCTTTAAGTTTATCATTCGTATATTATAGTGTGACGTTTAACCGATACATTTTGTTAAGGTTTTCGCCGACTGCTTTATTTGTTTCTGGCCGCGGATCCATAACATTTTTCATTTTGAGGAAAAATTTTTAAGTATTAATTCTTAATGAAAATCACTATTCCATTTTATTTGAACGTTTATAAAAACATATCATTTATTTCTAATAAAAGTGCGTAGGAAAATAGTGCAAAACTAGTTTTGGTAAATAGAGCAGGATAAAAAGGCATCAGGATAGTGAAAAATTTTTTAAAATATCTATCTTTTGGAAATCTTGTAAAACAATTAAGGGCAATTAAGGATAATTAGTTCTCACAATAAAAACCTTTGGATTTTTTGAGGAAAGGAGTAAGCAATTTAAGCGCCGGTCTTAAAGCCGACGACCATCAAATCGTTAAAAAGATATGGCGCAGCACGTGCACGAGTCCGCCGTCTTTGAACGCAGGCTGCGACCCATTTACGGTAAGTTTATTACAAAAGCAAATATTCTATGTTAGCGCTAATCGAAGAAATTTTGGGATATATTCGGCAAATATTGAGGTAGGTGGACCAATGCAATAGTTGCCATATATGCTTCTGAAAACCAAGAGGAATAAATGGAAATAGTAGTATTGAATATTAAAATGACTAAAAGTTTCCGAAAAAATTGGTGGGAATGCTATAACGGATTCCTTTAATAAATTTAATTTATATTAAATTAAATCAGTGAGATTATAGATATTATGAAGAACAAGAAGATTATAAATAGCTCTTGTACTCTAACTGAATGAATCCATTTAATCGCTAAATATATTGATCTTAAGGTGATGTTATGATTAAGGTAGGATGTGATAACAAAAAATTTGTTTTCATAAGTTTACCTAAATAATATCATTCAAGGGCATACTTATGAACCCAATTGTTTTTTGTTCCTTATTTCTAGATAACTTGGAGGTGGGTAACAATCGTAAAGCTCTACAAGAGACTGAGAAGCTATTAAAAAAACAACCAAATCTTTTGTGTGCAAGAGCATTGAAGGGTTTAGCTTTATTACGTTTGGGACGGGTAGAGGAGAGTAATGGCTTTTTAAAAGCAGTAGCTGATGAGAAGCCCTGCGATGATTCCACTCTACAAGTTCTTTCGTTTTGTTACAAAGAATTGGAGCAATGTGAGTATATTTGAACACATCTCAAATTATTAATAAACTCTATAAATTTTTTATAAAAAGAAAAAAAAATATATAACAAATTGTCGCGTTTATAAAATACTCATGCATCATAATATGCATTCGTTTTTTTTTATTGTACGACCACTTTATACGATCGGTGAGAGATGTATCCAATTCACTATTTATAGAAAAAAACTAACTAACTAAAAAAACACTATTTATTTTAAAAAAAAAGCTGAAAGCAATAAATAAATAATTATTAGTCGTTTATTGAAACAAGCTTCCGAATTCTCCAAGAGGATTTCCCCAAAGTAAAATAGCATATAATCAATTTGAAAAATTGAATACGCTTTAATTTTTAACAACTTTCCTCAAATTCATTTAGTAAATAAGATTGTGGACCTTTATAATAATGCTGTTAAGCAATCGCCTGGCAATGAGGAGTTGCTCGCTCATCTTTTCATTTCATACGTACGTTTGGAGGATTTCAAATCGCAACAATCGGTTGCTTTGCAATTGTATAAGGCACAACCGAAGAATGCTTATTATTTTTGGGCCGTTATGAGTGTTGTACTCCAGGTTAATATTTTGAGTTTTAAAATTATTTGGAATTAATTAAATCATCCACCTCGACTTTTTTTGCTTTTGATTTATCCTTAGGGCATTCGCGGGCCTGAAAGTAAAAACCCAGATAAGCGTAAGATCTTTTTATCTCTGGCACAGAGGATGGTCGATAAACTGATAGCCGAGAATAAATTAGAGGCTGAACAGGAGGTCCTTTTGTATTTACACATACTTGATCTTCAAGAAAAATATAAAGAAGAGCTGGAGTTTTTAAGCAGCAGTATTTGTGAGAAACTATATCCCGGTGCACCGATTTATATGAAAATAAATCTACTTAAGAAATTATCGATGTGGCAAGAAATTAATTCGCTACTGAAAGAACTCCTAAGAGATGAGTGGGTGTATTTCATTTAAATCTAGAGACTCATTCTAAATTTGGCTTATTTGGCCTTGATTTGATTTTATGCAGTCGCGATCGTTGGGATTATTATCAGGATTATCTGAACAGTTGTTTTGAATTGTTACAAATACAGATGACAATAAATCCAGGAGCAGCAGCAGCGACCAGCAGCAATGAAGTCAAAGATGAAGAAGAAGGAGACTCAGATCTCTTTATTCTGGATGATTGTCATGATTTCCTTTGTGAAGTGAAATGAATTAATTTTCTTTTGTTTCACAAGTACAAGCTCTTTGATATCTTTGCAGATGATTGAACACGGAGAAAAGAAAGTGCGTGGTCCATATTTGGCACGTCTTGAGCTACACAAACGTATGCGTGCTCTCGATTTAGATGCCAGTGAATTTTTAGGTGACTTCTGTGATCTGATAATTGAATATTTTCGTTTGTTTGGAGACAAATCATGTTGCACACATGATATCACACTTTTCTTAACATCACTAACGATGGAAGAACGGCAAGATTTATCGGAGAATTTGCTTTTGGAAAGTGGCACCACCGCTACAAAATTGCCACAAAACGTATGATCATAATTAGTGATAATTAATCATAATTAATTGGCCAAATATTCTAGAAGGAGCAAATGCAGAAGCATATCTGTGCCTTGCAAATTTCACGTATTTGTGGTGCTCAATTGGATTTACAGACCGATCATTTGATGGCTCTATACACCACTCTCAAGCTCCACTACGAACACGGTTACGGTGCTTTTGGTAAAGAGCTCTTGCATACCGATATGGGTCCTTCCGATCCGTATGCATTACTTGCTGGTAATTATCCTGCACTCTTTCTATAATATATTTTCTACTGTTTTGTAATATTCCTCTGATAGCAAATGTTATGTACGACCTTAGTTTGAAGGAGCAGAAGTCGGATTATCTTTTCGAGGGACTTTGTCTGCTTCAATATGTGTTACGTAACAGCCCCAGTAATTTTCATGTTATGCTATTGAGTTTAAAGATCTTTCATATATTTGGCTGTACTCTGGGTGCTGAGGAAATGTATGATTATTTGGATATTAAACAGATTCAATTGGATTCTATGGGCTATGTTCATTGTAAATTGATGCCTTTCAGTGGCCGCTTTGCTCTTTCTCGTACCATTTTCGATGCAACATTAAAATTCTTTACGAATAGCTACAAAGAACGTTTAGATTATATTGCTCTCACCTATCGATTTTGCACTTTTTCGAAATTGGAAGAGTTTATGGATTTCAAGGAACGACTCACAAATAGTCTACATTATGTATCCACATCGGTCGAGGCCCAAATCTGTGATCTGGTGACATTGTATGGAAATATCCAACAGAATCTAAGCACTTATACGGCCATGAGTATTGAGCCGGCCGATGATCGTATATCTTGGCACGAACTCTCTGATAATCGTGATTTATCGGCAATAGTCCGTTGGGATCCAGTTCATTTAGTGAATACAGAAGAAGAAAAGCAGGAATCGTTTGAACAGGAAGTGGAAACGCTGCAAGTGCGTTCATTAATTTTACGCCTAATAGCGTCATTCATTGATCTTTTCCACACGGCGCCTTCTCATATCAATATCAAACAAACAAATAAAGAAAGCAAAGTAGCTAGCGCTGGTGCTGGTTCCGATGCTGGCACTAATACTAATATTAAAGAAAGGAGTCCTGAAGTGCATGCAAAGGAAACACAAACAGTCGAGCTGCTTAGAGACTCGTGGTTAGCACTCTTTCAACGACTGCGTCACAAAAACTATAAGCCCTACCCAAATAAATTTCTTGTGAATTTATTACCTTCATATTTGCATCTGCTGCTGCAATTGCCTTACGAGAAATTTTTTTCGGACTTAGCGCAATTGATGCTGGATTTGCACTCAGGTGCCAACAATTTGCCAGTGCAATGCAAAGTGGTGAGCGATAATGCCGTGAGCGTTACGAACGTTTGTTTATCTGCCATACGAGAGAGTAACGCCGCCACCACAGATGGTCTGTGGCGACGAAGACAATGGCAGAATCAGGTGGCTGCCAGCTTAGAAGTAGGTTAAAAAAGAGAAGCATTACCATTGCATTCGCATGGATGAAGATTTAATTATAATAATTTCATTTATTCATATATCTTTAGATACTCGCTTTGTACGCTTTTGTTCTTTCGGTGGCCTACGAGAAGCTTCAGACACAATCAAAGGCCAGACCAAAGAAAAAAACAGGCGAAACGGATCTACAGCAGATGCAGTTTATTAGCGAAAAGGAACGTGTTCAATTACTTGTAGAGCTAATGCGTCACTTGAAACAAAAGTTGATAATTTGTGAGAATGCAATCAGTAAGATGAACACCATTATATATTCGAGTTTGCTTTAATTTAAAACTTTTTAGAAAAATGGAAAAGTCCTGTCTTACCTCGAGAGTTGAATTCATTTATGGCTGACATGTCTTTGAAGCCAGAAGTTGAGGCCACACTGATCAGCGATGTTTCATCGATATTCAAGGAGTCGCATGATTTCATGTTAATTGACTTACAAAATCTTATAAAAGATAAGTTGCGTATGGTCGGCAAGTGAAATTAGTAGACTAGTTCAGCCTCTCAATAATTTCCCACAATTGGATTGGTTCACAACTCAACCAGATTATCGGCCGATTAAATAATAGTCATCAATTTTCCAACAAATATTTTTTGTTATTTAATTTATAATAATATAAATAGAAAGTTACAATTTTAAAAATTACTTAACGTACAATCCAAATTAATTTCTTTTAAAATTATCTTAAATTAAGATTGAAAACTGACGTTTTATAGTTCAAAATAAATTTTTAAAGAAATGCCTAATTTTTCAACACATCTTAAAACTGTCCTAAATTAGGAGAAAAATAACTGCGCTTATATTTATTCGCCATCGGCATCCCCACCTAAATTATCGACTTCACGTTTGATCTGCTTCAAAAGTATTTTTGAACGTGGGTCACTTTGGTGCTGCAATGTCTCCAAGTGAGCTCGTAAATGATGACCGCGCGAAAAACGCTTATCACAAATACCGCATCTGTTTAAAAAGAAATTCAATAATACTAATATCAATTCGTTAGAAACACTATAATAATTACGTAAAAGGTTTTTCTCCGGTATGTGTAAGCATATGAACCTTAAGAACATTTGAATAAGTAAAAGTTTTGCCACAAGCTTCGCACTTATAAGGACGTTCATTGCGATGTATCCTGTTAAATGAAATTAAGTAACTGGTGATTAAAACCATATGATGTTTCAGTGACATGTGATAAAACGAACCTTTCATGTTTTACCATTGTTGAACGATCTGAAAAATTCCGTTTGCAATATTGACAGACGTAAGGACGTGCTCCCGTATGCTTGCGAATGTGCCGTGTCAATTGGAAATTAAGATGAAATGATTTTTGACATATTCTAAAAGAAAATGATTGGACTTCAGTTATGACAAATTATTTTTATCGGGCCACTTACTCGCATTCAAAAGGTTTCTCATTTCGATGACGTCGCATATGTGCATCTAAAGCATATTTTCTGTTGTATGTGTTGCCACAGATATCGCAAATATGCACATCTTTCTCAACTTTTGTCAAACGTTCTGATTTCAAACGTATTACAGCCGTTCCATCTGACGATATATCCAATGTTTTTGGAATACGCGATGAGCGTCGTGGTATATTACTAGAATTGTCAATACCGATCTGAGCTGATTTAAGTACACTACCAGTTGGACGATATTCATCATCGTCGTCGTCGTCATTCCCGTTCGGGCAGATATCAGTATATTCATCAATTTCTTCATACTCGAAATTAATTTTTGCTTCGTCGATGTCGTGGCCAGCCTGTTGAAGAACTTGAGCCACTGACGCATTGGCAATATCTGGATTGTTGTATTCAAGTAGATACTCCGCTATGTCCTCGGCATAATCATTGCTGTTATCAGCATCTTTTTCTAATGAGTCTACAAGGGATGAATTGGAAACAAACTGTCGCAAGTATTCATCAGAGCTCTTGCAAATTGTACGAAATTTGTGAGCAATATTTAGTAAAATATTGCATTTCCTGCATATTTTATTTGGTAGTTCAGGATTTTTGAGCACCTTGAAATACGATTTTAATTTAGAGTTGTACAACAGTAATCTCCCGTTTTCATACCTCTATGCCACCACATCTAGCAATCCTTTGGAAAAGCATTTCATTGGAGTTGCTTCCTTTTTCCTTAATTGGTTCATAAATCGAACACATATCATCGTCGGTATTTTGTAAGCATATGCGACATATATTGAAGCAGATTTCCACTCTCATAATATTACTAAATGCGGTGTTCTCCACCAAAAATATTCGACTTATATCGTCAGCTTAAAAATTTGAGTTTTTTTAGTTAGCATATACGACAACTGTCAAAGAAATAATCAATCAATAAAACATTGACAGCGATAAAAAACTATGGGTAACATTAAGCACATATTAAGTTAGAAACACATGGAAAATCTGTCGATTTTGGTACTCGATCATATGTCAATATTCTACAACCGGTAAAGCTCATCCAGAGAGAGAGAATGTAAATTTGTTTGTGTAATGCTATATGTCTGATGTCAATTCCAAGAAATGAGAAGAAAATAACGTGCGACCTTGACAAAAACATAAAATTTTGGAGTTCTTCAGTGACAGCGACAGAGGTGGAACTATTATTTTCAATTCCCATATGAGCCTGTGTGCTATTTTGACATATCACCGCGACCACCGTGAGATTATCTATTTGTTTCCGTTTCGTCACTTCTCGAAAAGTTAATATTTTATTTAGATCGAATAGTTCTGTCAACATAAAACTGGAATCCAAATAAGTCGTGAATACCTACCATTCCAAAATAATTTGACACTCCTTAATTTTGGGTTCTCGCTTCTTGTAAAGCAGGGATATGAATTATGCCTTTTAAAAAGTAAGCAGCATACTTATGTATTCCCAGTAGTTGTAAACACAAGCTTTGAGTTGATAATTTGGGTGTATTGGGTATATTCTAATCGTTCATTTTTTTCACGTACAAACGAAATGGTTTAAATTTAGCTAGAATTCGGTTCCAGCATTGACAGCAATAGAAAGCACCGACTTCGAGTAGAGGGAGATTTTTAAAGCGTCAGCTATTAATATAGTTGAATTTATTGAGAATTGTTATACGGTTTTCCACAAATTTTACTTGTTAACAAGTAGTTATATAATGAATATAATCAATTTCTGTTATAAGTGGATATTGTTCTTAAGCTCTCAAGGTATAGGGAATACAATATATGGAATTGAACTGAGGGACGCACTACTCTCTGAGAATCTACTGTAATGATTACAGAAATCACTCCACTCTGCTTTTGTGCCGTGAAACAAGTTTTTAATATTTTCTACACTCTAAATGACAGCAAACAATATCAGCAATGATGACAGCAATATTAATAAATGACAGCACACAATTTCAAACAATGTTACTAAATGACAGCAAACAACATGAGTAATATATAACAAGAATTCATGTAAACAATGCAACGATGATAATAATGCAGAAGATATACATGTTAAAATACTTTTTGTTGAGGTGAGAATATCCCATATTTTTACCTTTGCTATGTGGCAACTCTTCATATGCCAATGTTTTCACTAAATTGCCAACCATTTCCATCACAAATTTTGGCCTGTCCTTTGAATTTTGAAAATACTCTATTAAATGGACCAATTAAATGAAAATAGATGGATGATCTGCAGAATATGTTTAAAGAGTTCACCTTTCGAAATGCAAAACATTTTTACACCAGATCCATCTTTTCAAGATTTGGTTGGAAAGATTCGTGAGTGCGGAGGAATACAAGTAAGTGACTCAATTACTGTTCTCAATTTACTTAGTTAGATTGAATTTTCAGATTAATAGCTCTGACAAACTACCCGACAGCATATGCAGAAAGTGTCTTTTATTACTTAAAACTGCATTTAAATTCCGGACACTTTGTCAGATTTCTCATCAACAGCTTCAGAAAGTTCTGAACTCACGGAATGACCGAGTCACACAGGGCTTAGAAGTTCAAGATAATTATGAAATCTATGCAAGCAATTCTATAAAGCGCGAATGTGAGGATATATCACAGGATGAATATATTAGTGAAAGTGATGCTAGCGAAATTATACCAGTTGAATCTGGTATTCTGGATGAGGATATTGATGAATTAGCAGCTGATGTAGGTTATGCGTTAGTGATTCCTAAGCTATGATAACCTAATCTCTTTCAGTATATTGAACTCGTGGACTCTAGTCAAAATGGGGACGTTGAATATCTGCAAGATGAAATTGAGCTTTTGGTGACTTCAGATCAAAGTAATGCGGAGGACAGGACAATCCAAGAGCGAGGTGGGTCAGGTCAATTCGCAAATGATAATCAAAATTGCGTATTAGTTTTAGAGAGCACTACTTCACGCGATGTTTCACAACAAGACAATCAAATTACAAAGGTGATTGTTGAAAGGAAGCGAAAACATCCAGGTAAGTGAAATCATGAAGAAAATAAAGTAACAGTAAGAAAGAATACAAATGCAGGACGAAAGTCAAAGAGATGCTCAAATAATACATTGTCGACCGCGGATGATGATGCTACTGCGACCTTCATTTGCTTTCACTGTGGAAATATTTATCCTGAACGCTCTAAATTAACTTTACACTTAAAGATGCACAATAATGAAAAACCACATGAGTGCGAGTATGGTCATGCTTTAAAATAATTAGTTTTTTTTAAATTATAAAATGTTTGAATTTTTTATTAGAATTTGTCACAAACGTTTTGCCCAAACTCCGCAATTATCGAGGCATATGAATTCACATACGGGTAGTCGACCATATAAGTGTAAATTTTGCTCTTCTAGTTTTGCTGATCCATCGACTTGCATCAAACACGAGCGGTAAATATATAATTAGAATTTCATAATTAAGAAGTCGATTAATAATGAAATAATTTTTTTAGTATTCATACTAACGAACGTCCGTACAAATGTGCGTCCTGTAGCAAAGCGTTTTCTTATTCAAATGTTCTCAAAGTGCATATGATGACTCATACCGGCGAGAAGCCTTTCAAGTTAGTCAGAAATATACTCTTTATTAAATTTATTAACAATTAATAAATTGTATTTTATTGCAATAAATTATTTATAGCTGTCAGAGTTGTGGAAAGAAATTTGCTCAATTGCATCATAAAAAAGCCCACGAACGCACCCATAATACCCAGTGCGAGCAAAAACAGGAGACTCAGGGTGAATACAGCTTTGAATAGATGATACATAAACGAAATACCAAATACAAATTATACATACTCAACCGAGATTTATAAAGTTTATGTAATGATATAAATTCATGTCTAAATAAATACTTTTTCGATAGTTTAGCAAAAACTTATATTTTATAGATCAACTATCTGCGATCATATGCTGGCCTTTAAATATTCTAGTTCCGTTACTACGAAGCTATACGTTAGCATAAAATATTTTAGACATATTGCTAACCAACTGAATAAGCATTCGTATGCTGGTGGTGTGGCAACAGCTGTTTGCTTAGCGGGTTTATATTTAAGTTGAATTGTTTTGTGTTTTGTGTTAAAAATTATGATAGCTCATACACATATTAAAATCGGTATACCAATTTTAATTTTGTATTCATACTGTTTGTAGCCTGCGGCAGGAATCGCACGTGACTAAAAGCTATTATATTCACATACTTGTCCACATTCAGGGTTAGCTACTTAATCGACCGATATCGGATTCAAACTCGAAATTTGAAATCGCACATACGCTTATAATGTTTTATGTATGATTATATGCAATGCATTTTTATCATTTTCTAACTTTGCATTTATGAATAATCTGAAGATTTTTTACGATTATAATCGATGATAATCGAACAAATTTTCGCGATTAATAGATACATACTACAGTCTTTTGGCTGTGGGTAAGAGAATACCCCTATGTAACAGTTAAGTAAATTAGTTATATATGGTTCGCTGTCAATTTGTCATGTTGACGTTTACTAAGAGAATATCATTTTCCTAATTTAGAACCACTAGCGTCCCTCCAGAATATTAAAAGAAAATATTGGGAAACAAAATAAATTCGTTATGAAGCCAAAGGGAGAAGAGAAATGGATCGTTTGTAGAATATGCTTGCAACAACCGACAGCTGGCTTACATCCTATTTTTGATCTAAATGAGGAAAACGATCTGACGCAAATGATTCTGGAGTGTGGTGGAGTGCCTGTAAGTTGCGGGCGCTTATCAATTATGTGATTGATTTTACGCAAACATTCTTCTTTACCATTTCAGATAAAAAGGTTCGATCATTTCCCGGATAAAATATGCTCAAAGTGCTTTAAGTACCTGAAAGTTGCATATAAATTTCGCATTACATGCCAACGCTCTCATACACATTTAAGTAGATTTATTGCTCCAGTCGTGGTGGATCCAGAAGATCAGATAATAGGCGTTGTGGACGAAGTTGCTATTGAGGAGCTCGAACTGAAAATAGAACCCAAAGATGTTAAGCAAGAATTCAGTGACGGAGAAGAAATTGTGGACGTCTTTAATGCGATGGATGATGATTCGAAAGAATTGCGCC
Source organism: Physocephala rufipes (assembly GCA_963966595.1). Classification (NCBI taxonomy): domain Eukaryota; kingdom Metazoa; phylum Arthropoda; class Insecta; order Diptera; family Conopidae; genus Physocephala; species Physocephala rufipes. The sequence continues at coordinate 4,072,565 of OZ016501.1, read as the reverse complement.
TTATAGAGAGCTGTAATGTATGTATGTTTGAAATATTATGGACTATTATAATCTCTCTGATCAATAGGAAGAGGGTATCTCACCAGAAGCTGAATATCTAGATGAAATCGAACAAGAATTTCTGGACGCAGATGATGAAGAGTACCTTCCACATAAACAAATTTCGTCACGTAAGTACGGGAAGCGTAATACGACGGAGAAACCCACGTTACGCAAATATATTAGGAAGGAAAAAGTTAAAAAAATCAAAGAAACAAAAGTACCCAAGCCACAAAAAGAGACATCATTTATCTGCGATGTGTGCGGAAATATTTATCCGTCGAAAGGACGATTGAATGAACACATTAAATTGCATAGAGGCATTAAACCTTACGATTGCGAGTAAGTATTTGCTAATTATAAAATCTGATTTTTATAAATTGTTTGGTTGTAAAGGATATGTGGTCACCGGTTCGCACAGACACAGCAATTGTCACGTCATATGAATACTCATACGGGCCAGCGACCATTTAAATGTAACTATTGCACAGCTGCATTTGCAGATCTTTCTACGAGAAATAAACATCATCGGTAAGTATTAATTAATAGCTCTATTATCCTCAACCAAAATGTTATATTGTATATAGGATTCATACTAATGATCGACCGTATGTGTGTGATACTTGCGGTAAGACTTTCACCTATACTAATACTCTCAAAATTCATAAAATGATCCATACTGGCGAAAAACCATATGTGTAAGTGTGTGAACAAATTACTATCTAATATTTCTTATAAATATTTTCTTAAAAATATTCATTACAAATTTAATTTAAAGGTGTGATATATGCGATAAAGGATTCCCCCAAGCCTACAAACTTCGCAATCATTTACTTACACATACTAAAAAGTCGAATCCGCCACCCAACAAATCAATGGTCGAATCAATTGATGACGACGATGATAGTCGTCATGTTTCAGTTCATCTCTTTGAAATGTAATAATTTCATTTTAATGGAAAATTTTTATTTAATATATTATTATAGAGTAACTCAAAGTATACAAATAAAAAGTAGTCTAAAGTTTATCTGCCTATTCATTAGACTTTGCTCTAAAATTATGAATTTAATATTGAAGTTATTTTTAAATATCAACTTTATTTTAAATATATTGGTTCCCGTAGTTCCTTGGAGAAGTTGGTTTCTATAGTTCAGAAATAATTAAGGAAGATGTTTGTCAAATATTTTGAGCTGATATAATTTCAACCAGCATAAAATTCGAAATTTCTTCATTTCTTCATAACATCTAAAGGTGTTCGGGTTAATATTCCACCGATTTAAAATGACAGGAAATTGTTAAGAGTAAAAGTTTAAAAAGTTATCGAAATTATGCGATGTCTTCGATTGAAAATTAAATTTGTCATCCATATATTGTTCAGTTGGCAACACCAAATAGATAAATGCATTAGCTTTATTTTTCTTGTGGCAGTTTATGCTAGTTTTCTGAGTTTAGCCCGAATTTTTTAAAAAATATGTCAAGTGAATTATTCCCGCTCGTACAGAATATTTGCTTAACATGTTTGATAGAATCCAAAAAAGATTTAAAGCCAATATATGGTGAAGATGAGGATTTAACGGAGACGATTGAGGAATGTGGAGGCATAAAGGTAAGCCTAAAGAGAAAAGCATCACTTCGCAGCTATACATTACCGATTGTAGATACTGAACGAAGCTGATTATCCTGATAAGATTTGTCCAAATTGTTATGCATTCCTCAAAATAGCGCACAAGTTCCGTCTTACCTGCCAGCGATCCCAAGAAGAGCTGAGAAGAAGAATAAAGCACGATATCAAGTCGGAGCAGCCGCAGGAGGACTGCTTCGAAAATGTTATCCTTATGGATGAGGATACCGTATGTTAATTTTTATTATGTGTATTCTTTTTCCGTCCCCATTCCTTTTGTAATGTAGAAAGTTAAATGTAATGATTTTTTTAGGAATTTGTTGAAGAGGAATTTCTAGATTTAAATGATAATTTCGAAAAGGAAGAAGATATGTTGAAATCGTCAGAAGATTATGTAATTATTCAGGAGCCACCAAAGTCAACAATGAAAAGAAAGTACAAAAAGCGAGCCTCTCAAAATACACAGAATAACCACACAGAGAAAACAGAACCTCCCAAAAAACGTGGCAGGAAGCGAATGCTTAAACCCTTAGATGTTTTAGAGAATAACTTTAAAGCTGTGGATGATGAAGTACAAAATCAAAGCAACGATGCCAATGAGAGACCAAAACAAAAGGATTGGTTGATATGTCATCACTGTGGGAATAAATACCCCAATAAACAACGCCTTCACGCTCACCTGAAACAACATAAATCACATATAGAACGAGAAAACGAATGCGAGTAAGTGTTCAACTATCGGTACCAACCCTTTAGGTTACCAAACTTTATTGATTTGCTTTGAATAAAATACAAATAGAATTTGTGGGAAGCGTTTCATTACCGCTCGTCACTTGCAAATACATATGAATACACATACAGGAAACCGACCCTATAAATGTAAATATTGTCCCTCAGCATTTGGAGATCCTTCTTCCCGCATTAAGCATGAACAGTAAGTATTATGGTTAAAAATAATTATGGTACGTAAAATATTTTTCAAATATTTCGTTTAATATTTTTTTCCAGCGCTCACGACAATATCAGAGCCTACAAATGCGATGTTTGTGAAAAGTCCTTCACTTACAGTTATGCTTTGACGAAACATCAAAGAATTCACACTGGAGAAAAACCTTTTGGGTTTGTTATATTGTGATATTTATACTAATTCTAATTTTTAATGTATCTTATGTACAGATGTTCATATTGCCAAAAGCGATTCATCCAAAAGCATCACCAGAAAGCGCATGAACTCACTCATATTAAACAATTCGAAAGAGAGCAGAAAATGTCGGAATAGCTGGCGCTATTGGTGATAAATGCTTAGTCCATACATTTAGAAAATTATAGAATTTCTTAGATATTTAAGAATGCATTGTTTTTAAATAATTATGTAAAAATAATTCATAAGTTTAGAGAGAGTAGATTTCTTACAAGAGGAATTTTAATAAATTATTTCAATATAGAATTAATAATTTTCAGAAATATACTTTCAATCATCTCAAATCCCAAAGGAGATTACCCACACGTAAATGAGAATATGGTAATTGACTTCTTTAAAACACGTTCAATATTTAGTTGAAATCCGATCGTTAGTAATAAGTCATGCATTTAAAAGATTGGTTTTTATTTTTATTTAACTTTTCAAAATCCTAGCATGATAAGCCATGTGCTCACCAATAAAGGTGCTGACGTAATAATAACTATGGTCATAACCATCCCGTTGTTTGTATATCGTTTGCAAATGATCATTGGTGGCCGCTTTCTCTAAAAGATTTTCCGGCAATAGCTGCTTCTGTTTCAGAAAATCGTCAGAGCTTCCTTGGTCAATGAACAACTCGAGTGGTATACCTGCATATGATTCTGCTAAATGTGTTGCATCCCATTTTTTCCATTCGCTTTGATCCTTGCCCAGATAACCACACAAGGCTTTTTTGCCCCAAGCACATTCCATGGGATTAGATATGGGTGCAAAAACAGAGACCGACTTATACAAACCAGGATTCTTTAGGGCACATATCAGCGCACCATGGCCACCCATACTGTGGCCACAGATGCCTTTGTTATGCTGAACAGGCAGATTTTTATTAATTAACTCAATCAGCTCCTGCGTCACGTACGAGTACATATGGTAATGTTTAGCCCAGGGACTTTCGGTAGCATCTACATAGAATCCTGCACCCGAACCGAAGTCACTTGCATCATCCTCTCCGGGAATATTCACATTTCGTGGTGATGTATCAGGATTAACAACTACTATGCCATATTTTGAAGCATACTGTTGCATACCGGACTTTTGTATGAAGTTTTCATGCGTGCAAGTAAGTCCACTGAGGTAATAAAGGACAGGACATTCTATAGTGTCTTCCACGACGGCTGGTGGCATGTAAACACCAAACTTCATCTCGCAATTTAGAACTTCTGAAACATGCGAGTAGACTCGTTGTTCACCTTCGAAGCATTTTACACTTGATAATAACTTCAATGTCATTATAGATTTTGCAAAGGTCGGCTTTCTCGTTTCGCAAAAGATAAAGCCTTTCGAAGAATATACTTCTATTCCGTGATACCCGCTTGAGCTTGAGTCGATGAAATTATCAGAAATGAATTTTGCACCGGTTCTCGACTTGCAGTTCAGTGTTGTTAAATGTCTATAATTTTTAACAAAGGGAGATAATTATCATTCCGACTATAAAATTATAATGGTGGTGACACCACCTTTATATTGATTAACATTCCAGTCATTAGAATTTTCTCATTCAAAATATTTTTTATAAAAATTATTTATATATAGCGGCTTTTTGCTGTAACAAGGAGCACAGCCATCTTTTCTATAATACAGTTTTCATAATAAAAAATAGTTATACATGGCTGTACTCGATATACGAAAGGATGTTAACTCGCACTCTATAGACCTCCATATACACTTATTTGTGTAGGTGTTTTATGGAGGCCTTCGACCGCAATTAGAAGCTCGACCTTTAAACAGTACATACATAGTTTTTGTATTAAAATTGTTTATATATGCGGCATTCGTTCGCGGCCCTCTATCAGTAAACGTATACCATAAGATCTACCATAATACCATAATTGTCTGTGTTCAGCCATACGATAATTTAAGTTTTGATGTTTTGACAATTCACAATAAATCCGCTGGCAACGTTTAGAATAATATGCGATTGTAATGTTTTAAAAATTTAAAGGAAATTTTGTGCAGGAATAGTTTTATATTAATAAATCATGTCAGACGACGCGGCGACCAAAACATCCTCCGGCTTCAGGAAACGTAATGTCCGCGGGCAAGGAGCAATACGAAGAAAGAAAAGTGGCAGCGAATCTGGTAAATTTGATAGAAATTCAATATTTGGCCTAATAATTAGAAATCGTTTATAGAGGAAAGTAATTCAGAGGAAAATATTTCATCGGCTGTTGTGCGTAATGAACAGCGTCGGAAGCGAGCCAATCCCAATTTCCAAACGACCAAGCAGTTCAAAGGAACAAAGCGGGAAAAACTAGGTACGGTTTCTTCATCCGAAAGCGAAAAGGAAGAGGATTCGTTAGTGTCTGTTGCGTATAAATCTGGAAAAAGTGCATTACCGAATGGCCCATTGGATCAGGGTGCCACTTCTATGAATGAGGTAGAAACGGAATTTGATAGAGATGCGCAAGCTATTCATCAGAAGGCAATAAAAATTAATGAAGAACTGGAAGGGAAAGCTGACGATAAGCTGTATCGGGGTATCAATAACTATGCGCAATACTACAAGAAGAAAGATACTGCGGCAGGAAATGCCAGTTCCGGTATGGTACGCAAAGGACCAATAAGAGCTCCCACACATTTGCGTTCCACCGTACGTTGGGACTATCAGCCAGACGTTTGTAAAGATTACAAAGAGACCGGTTATTGTGGTTTTGGTGACAGTTGCAAATTTCTACACGATCGTAGTGATTACAAAGCCGGCTGGCAAATTGAGTTAGAGTATGCTGCAAAAGAACGCGGTGAATGTTCATCGGATGAAGATCACAAAAAATGTGAAATACCAAAGAAAACCGAGTCGTTACCATTTAAATGTTTTATATGTCGAGAGAGCTTTGTGAATCCTGTCGTAACGAAGTATATGAGATGTTATGAAAATGATATCAATATATGTTAAAAGAAATTACTATTTTCAGGTGCAAGCATTACTTTTGCGAAAAGTGTGCTTTGGAGAATTACAAAAAGTCGAAACGTTGTTATGTCTGTTCCGCCCAAACAAATGGTATGTTTAATCCAGCGAAAGAATTAATTGCACGGCTAAAGAATCCAACTGGTGTTGGAAGAAAAGATATCGATTCATCGGATACAGATTAGAAATAGACCTTATAAATAAGTAATTATTATATGAAATAATGTTTGCTATAAGAAATAAACCATTTATAAGATCAGATCTAAGTGGTCTGTAAGATTTCTTTCTAATATTTTTTATTGTTAAGCAATCCGGTCCGGCGTGCGTAATTTTTTATTAAAGAGACAAGTATTTTGAAATGATACAAATTTTTATTCAAAATTTATAATGAAGCTATCTAAAAATTAGTTATTTTATGTAGAATTTTTACTTCAAAACTTACCGAAGGATTAAACTATGCAAGGAATAGTCCATGATTGCCTTGGATTAAAAGTAATTATTAATGGATTTAATTCAATGGTTTAATATATTTCTTCAACAATGGTCATTCGCAAGTTGGAAATTTATCATTTTGTAAATATATTTGTGTTTGGTCTTTTGGAAATGATACGATTGGTTTTTTCTGTTCGGCTAATAAGTTTTTTATACCAGTCATCTTAAGCTGACTTAAAGTAGACTACTTTTGTTAACGAATTTTTTATCTTGTAAAATTTAAATTTTTTATAAGGCAAACAATCCTTACACATTGCGATCTTAAAACTAGAGAAAATAAATTTGAATAGAAATCAATTAATATTGTTTAAAAATACATTTTAAAATATAAAATAATCTATGTATGTATGATGACAATACCGCGGCTTTCACTTTCAACGTGCGTTTGGATATATTGAAGAAATCAATATGAATTAATTGTTGATGCAGAGACCTTACAGGAATGCTGAAGATGAAAGGATTTTATAATTTGTTTTATAAAAGTCTTCAATTTCGTGTTTTAACAATTGTAGCGGCCTGTAATGGATTGTAAAATTAGTTGTATTCTGAACACTTTTAACCTTTTAATTGACACACCTTTTTGCTTTTAATACATTTCTATTCTACTTTAAATGTCATAAAATAAAATAACAATTTTCAGAATAATAAAAAAGTCGGGCATTTCTTGAATAGCTTCGCCCTATGAACGTTTTCTAAAAAAGAATTTTAAAAATGCGAATAATTAATATAATGAATGATTATATTTGTAATCTAATATTTACCTGAAAAAAAAACAAACTTATTAGATGAAAGATAATTAGTTGACGATAGAGTAAAATTAACAATGCTGCAACTTTAAATTTCTTCAATATTTCTGTCACAGTTTCCATTTTTTACATTTTTTAACATAGTCGGATTTTGTTGCGCGTCCATTTCCAACAAATTTTGAATTTCGTCGTTTAATGAACTGTCTGATGGAATCGTGTCGGATTCAACGATAATATTTTTGGTCTTCGGTGAATTATTGGAAGCATTTAAAATCACATCAATATCTTCTTCCATCGCTTCATACATTTGAGGATAATCACTAGTACCATCGAGCTGTTCTATGATATCGTCCATTGGATCATTTTCCATATATCCCGAGTCAGCTATTGTTGTCAGAGTTATAGCAGCATCATCACCTGATAAACCGGTTACATTATGCTGCTTCTGAACAACATTCGGTTTTATCGTTACAGCTTTTTGTATAGGAGTTGTTCCGACCGCAGAGGAATTAAATAAATTTAGGAAACTCTTTTTACTATTGTTACCACCAGTTGGTACCATGACAAGCTTGCCGGTATGCCCACCGCCGGTGACAACAGTGTGTTGCGTTCCTTGTCCAGTCACACCTGCATTAGCACTTGAAGATACAATGGTCACCGTTTTCTGAACGCCAGCTATTGGAGTATTAGATGACATCTGCACAGTCACCGATTTTCCACCTAAAGTTATAGTTTTTTGTTGTGGAAATGTCTGAATAGTTGTTGTTTTTTGCGGCACGTGCTGTGATTGTTGATGAATGGTGTGTGTCGCGTGTGGTAAAGTTAATGTTATAGGCCTCACTGTTCCCCCTGTCACACCCCGTATCATTTTAACGCCACCTTGCGTCGATAGAACGGTTCGAGTGCTGCCCGTGGTTGACGCTGATTGTGTTGATGCAGTAGATCCTACTATGGAAACAATATTGTTTCCTCCAGCCGTGGACATCACTCCTGACGCCGGTATGGATCTTAAAGCTGATCCAGTTGTTACGATAATTATTTGTTGATTGGTGATTTGCTGGCCTTGTTTATTTGTTATTACAAAAGCTGGTTTTCCACCAACACTCGCAGCCACTTTTCCAACTTGTACAAAATTCGAATTCTTCATTATAAGTTTTCCACTGCTGACGCTATGAGGAGAAACCAATTTGACCAGATTTCCAGAAACAAGTGGTTTTTGCGGACCGCTACTTGAACTGGCTGAGCCGTATTGCTGGATCTGGTTTTGTCCTGCTATTTGTGAGGTATTCACAATTTGCGCATTGGTTTGCAATGAGGCCGTTGTGGTCACAACGTTGCCACCTTTAGCCAAATTTAAATTGACTTTAGGCAAAGTCTGGACGGCAACTCCACCAGTACTTGTCTTAACCAATTGAAATTGAACATTCTGACCCAGATTTAATGGTTTTTGTATAAAATACTGTTTTCCGCCAATTGTTGTTGCTATGGGTGCATTACTGCATACTGCACTGACCTGCTGGAGTTGACCGGATGTTGATGAGGATTGTGTGGTTTTCAAAATGGCTGTGTTAGCTGTGGTTACAACTTGTGCTGACGATAAGCGAACGGGTTGCCCGCTAGCATTTGAAACGAGGCGTACGGATTGTCCTCCAATCGAAGAAGTTCCCCCAGTCGAACTGACGTTAGACACAGCATTTACAACGCGTATTGGACCACTGCTTGCAGCGGATGTACTTAATTGAGTGTAAGTAGCTGTTGCAACTCCACTAACTGTCGTCACGGACAACGGACGTGATGAACCGGAAGTGCGGAATTTCACTGTATTGTTATTACCATTTGTTACGCTATTTTGTATAATGGTTTGTGCCTGAGATGGCGATTGTTGTTGTTGTTGTTGTTGCCCTAAGACCATATTCGATGTAACAGCCGCCTGCTGCAGAGGCATATTAGACGATGTGATTAAAATCCGTTGAGATAACGCTTCGGTTGGAGAAGACGATAGCAATTTATTGCCCATTTGTGGAGCTTGTGTTATATAAGTTGAATTGGGATGAGCTGGCTGCAAGACCATCGTATTACCTTGCATCAGTTTTGATTGGGTTGGTGTTCCACTTGCTGCCACGGGAGTAATCGTAGACGTTTGCACTTTTTGATATTTGATTGGCGTTGTCGATGATGACGACTGGAAATTTGATGACGAGCCATTCGTTGAAATAACTTGTGAAGGCGTATTGGATAATCCCGATGTCGATGAAGTGTTTTGTGCTGCGATTGATGTTTTATTTAGAACCGGTTCAATTTTTTGCGTTTGTAATTCATATGCTGTGGCAAAAGTCGTAGCTGTCCAGCAGAGTTCAAGAGTATGTGTAGAAGCTCGGACGAGCGCAACTTTAACGGCAAACAATGGTTTAGTCACTTCCAAATACCAGAGGTCTTTACAGCAAACCTTTTATAACAGGAAGAAATTTTTACAAACCAAATTATTTTTGTCTGCGTCTGTATGACGCTCATGATATTGAAGCTTCAATTTGAATACAAGTCGATTGCGTGACAATAGAAAATATGAAGCTCACCCTGACCTGGTTGTTCCATGCTTTACGATACCCATCTCTCCCGGACCAGACATATAAACGGCTCTGTATACCAACAGCACAATGACCTGCTCGGGCGTGTGGAATATTTTCCTTAACTGTATCCAAAGTTACATTTTCCCAAGTCATGGTATCTACAAATTTTAAAATAATTTTAAAAGTAAAATTTAAAAACCTTCTTCTGACTTCTTAATAATATTCCCATAACTCTTTCTAATGCGAAATCTCATGATTGGTTTTCACGTGTTTTTCACTGCTTCCCCGATTTTATTTATTATATACGCCTGATCAAGTTGAAAAAATATAAATAGCGAATATAATTTAATCAGAAATTTAAATAAATGATCTGCTTAGTCTTCTGTAAGGAATTCTTTATGGTTTTATATACTATTCCAGTCAAACTACATTCTCTATTGACAATGACTTTTTACATCCTCTTTTTTGTATTTCCTCAAATAAACAAAAATTCCGCTTCCTTTACAAAATACGTTGCGACAATTAGTCGCATGACAATTCGATTTTTTATTATAATTGTTTTGCAATTTCTTAAGGTTTACCTAGATTCAAGACCGCCAATGTATTCGTGCACTTCCACTCTCGTTCTGTTGTTGCTTTTGTATCATTAACAACAAGTGGCACCCAGCCCCCGAATACGTACATTTTGTTGCATATCATTGTTGAGCTATGTAGTGATCGTGGTAGTGGTGCACGTCCTCGTGTGCGTGGCTTTGTCCAAGTCATAGTATCTGTAATAAATTATGTATGACATATCCTTCTACAGGACAACATTTAAAATTGCCCAACCTATATCCAGAAGCCATAAATCACCTAAACGGCAACCACTCATACCGCCATAAATTAATAAGTTTAGTTTTCCAGTGTTTTTGCAAGAGAAAGCTACTCCTGTATGAGATTCACGAGGTGGAGGATTTTCTCCATATGTCTTCGGTATAATCCATTTGCCATTATGACTATAAACGCCACGTGTCTCCAAAATATATAAATCGTTTAAATATCTGCGAATAAAAAGATTCTACGATGAATACAGTAAATCAATTTCGAATCGTTTGGTGGAAGAATTGATTTTTTGTAAATAAAATTAAAAATTTTTTAAAAAGTAACTCTCTGTAATGTCAATAAATTAGAACTAATAAATGGAATATCAAACGATCAATAAGCTTACTTTGGAATATTATTTTTTGGATCGTCTGATTCATTTGCTAGACCACCAAACAAAAAGATTCGATCACCAACCATTGTAAAGCTATGTCCTAGACGTGGACATGGTGGCAAGCCTCCATCTGGAAGCTCCGGTTGCATTTTTCTCCATTCCCATTTTGTTGCTTGTAATTCGTAGAGTTCATTTGAATATTTTCCGTATTCAATCATTCCTCCGAATACGTACATGCGAGTACCCTCAACGACAAAACCATAAGCCGCACATCCAGGAGGTACTTCGCCCTTCATAGCGGGAACGAACCACTGATTTGTTACTGTCGATAAATAGGGCATATATTTTTTATATAATGCAATGCAATAATTAATGCAATTTTAATACTATATATAAAATTAGTTTTATTAATATTACTACTATTACATAAATTCACCTTCATTTAACGTTTGCTCATTTGAAACTAGATTCCGCAAATGAACTTAAGAAGTATCGTTTTCGATTCTCCTTTTATTATTTGCAATTACAAATACGTTATATTTCATTTGATCTTCTCTCATTTACAATAATAAAAATGTCATTTTAATATTTTTTCATTTACGAACTCTCATTTGTAACTGGAAATTGTGTAATTCGTAGCCATGTCACAAACCCTGTGTTGTTAATGTATTTACAGCCCTATTCTGGCGAGCTGTGACACAAGTCACTTATTACAAATATGTTATAATTTTTGTCATTCAAATTTACAATCGGGTTAAGCGGTGACAAAACGAAACATCTTTATATTCACCATTGCTTATTCATTGCTCTTATCCAAAATCAGATTCGTTCTGTTCGTCTGCTATTTGCGGCTGCATCACAACTAGTTCGCATAGTTATACTTAAGAAAATATCACTCATTGTAGTATTTAAAAGTTGAAAAACAACAGGAAAAAGTAGACGAGAAGGAATGATTCGAACCTTGGATAAGCATATGTTCTATTAATTTTGACGTATAAAAAAAGCAACAGGTATTTTGAAGTAAAAATCTTTTATGTATGAATTGCTTTATTGTATTGCTCAGATTGGCTAACCTATGAGTGCAATATAGTTTAAAATGAATACAGAAAAATGTTAGAATAATGAATGCAAATATTATTTTATGGAATTTCTATCATCGTGTGGTTTTTCTGGTTCTCAAAACTTGATTATTTTCTTGTTACCTGTTTTTGAGATCATAATAATAAAAATGACAAATGTCATCCGGGGAGCTTCTAATTTTAACCGGAATAGCTATTTGTGACATGTCATTGAAATGACATATGTCATTGAGTTGAGTTTTTGAGGGCACCCCTTTTATCTCTGTTATCGATATACTTGTCCATGTTTGAAAGTTCATAAAAATGGGTCAAAACCAAATGACAGATTGAGGTCTATTTATGATATTCATAATGCGACATATAATTAGGATTGTATACATACTGTATACAATACTTACCTGTATTGTATACATGCAACTCATCCACGATACCCTCGTTGCCACCGCCAAAAACAACCATAAGTTCTTTAATACTTATAGCACGATGTCCATGTCGTGGCCGTGGTTGAGGACCAGTTGGGTTTAGTACACGTTTCCAACGGAAACGTGTTGCCACTGTTAGATCGGTCATAACTTCAACAGATCCACCATCAAGACTGCTTCTAAAATCACCGTCACCGCTGAAATCTTCGTTCTCCATTATCCAGGATAATGCCAGAAACTATATAGTCTGATGAAATTGTCAATATGAGTGTTCCAAAGGACCGCTTTTGTTTCTATTGGAGTTTCCAGATATTTCAAAATAATGTAAATTATTGATAATATCTAACACTTCTATCATTTAGAATACTGAGGCTGTTGTTGAATTCAATTTCAATAGAACAGATTTTGTTTTTGTTATACAGGTTTTTTAATCAGGAGCATGTCTGAAAAGGGCTTGTTGAAATTCCAAAACAAACAACAGATACGTTTTGAATTTGATAAACAAAGACAGTGTTTTTCATAGAATTGCAAACATTCGTCTCTGGAGAACGTTTCATTAATAACACTAATGATGATTTGCTTATTAAGAAGCAAGAAAGGAGCAGACTGAAATGTATGGGACAATCTTAAATTTCGAAAACGCACGTCTTCTGTGGCTTACTCGCAGTGACTCACATTCGATTGATATTCAACAATTATCGCCATAATTTGAAAACACTTTATAATGAAAAAGTGAAGAATTTAATTCTTTGATGATATTTCCATCATCGACGAAATCTTTACAATCTTATAAGAAGCTATTGACGCTTTTCGCTCATGGAAAAACCATGAGAAACAATAAAAAACGCGATTCCGTTACAGAAAGCTAAAATTGTATTGTCGTTTTGAAAACGATAAAAGAAAAACAAACGGCAGACATTCGCACATGAATTCAACAACACCATATACTTATCAATATCATACTTAGATTTATGTGCTACTTCCATAATTTGAACGTCTCATCTCGCCTCGCATTTTCAGTCGATTTTCAACTGCTTAACACATCTATATTCACCCATAGTAGCGCCAAACTGTTGAAAGTTAACTGGAAAGACGAGAAGATACGTCTGAAACGACGATGTAAATACTTTAGACTAATTGTCTTTCACCATTTTGATACCACTATAGGTGACGTCTTCCTGAATATAGCTGTCATACATTTGAAAAGCAACAGAAATGGCGAGATGAGGCGATACGTTTCATACTATGAAATAAGCACATTAACTCAAGCAATTTTGCATAGTGCAATAAGATACACAGAATAATTGACAGAATTTACACTATTTGAGTTTGAAAGAGAAAACGTTTAGTCCAGAAATGGAAGGATTGTCTGGTGTTTCGGAAAAATCAGTTATAAAATATCAATGGAAAGTTGGTATATTGTGTGTAGTGGTGACTTATAAACCGAAAGTTTATCAACCCAGCCAAACATTTCGTTGTTTAAGAAGCACTGAGTTTTTACCAGATTCCATACCAGGCACTGTGCTAAATGTGCACAATATGAAGCATGCGAATGGCGGAATAGATCTTCTAAGTTCGACTGACTGAAATTCCTGAACTATATTTTAGATTAATTAATATAATTATAATTTCACATCGCGGCGATCCATCTATAAACATTTGACTCAACATAAACACCATAAATTAACGAATGCATTAAGAACTTACAAAGTAACGAGTGTAAGTAGCGAAAAATTTGAAAAACTATGTAGCATCCACATATGCGCACCCTTGCTGAACTAGTTATATCAATGGAGCCTTCTTATATTTCATTTTGCGTTGCAATTTTATTTGTATTAAGATGTTTTGCGATCAGAACAATTTTAATAAAGTTTAATAATTATATTCAAGTATCACCAAACAAGCACTTAAAGAATTAATTCACACTTTAATAAAATTTTTTTGCAAAGTCCAACACCATCGAAATCAATCATAAGCGAGCTACAGGCCACAGAAGCCAATACTGCATAGAACTACAGAGAAATGGCGGAGTCCTAAGTGCTGCCAGACTGGCAGGATGGTTTACGATTCATTTCCTAATTGGAGTTGTTCACACCTGCTCATTGTAGTACTTACTTTCGATAATTATTATTTATAGTGCTTTCCGTCGTAATTTTTAATAGAATATTTTGAATAATATTTAATTCATGTATATTATTATTTTAAGTTGTGTTTGAATGCAGTATTAGACACAGTAATATTATTCTCATACTAATGAACAATTTGAGCTCTATTCAGACTTATTTACTTTACTAGATATTTAGGCGTATTTCCACAAGCATTTATATAATGCAACTATAATCAAAATTTGTATAATGTGCAATGGGTAAATAATCCAAGGAGATTTGCGTCTTTGTAGTGGAAATATAAACGAAAGAGATACATATGTTGAAAGCATAGCTAATAATTTGAAAATTAATAATAGACGAGAATTAATAATTATAAATAATAGCAATTTGTTATAGTTGTAATGAAATGCTGTGGTAGGTTTTGAATTAGTTTTCCCTGAGAGGTCAATCATTCGAAAGCCGTATGGATGCTAAATCCATCATATGTCGTATTGACGGCTGATAACGTTGCTATTTAATTTGTTCACATTTGTTCAAAGTAGTGTTGGCTGATATAATGTGTCTCGAATTACGAGTTTGTATCGGGAAAAAACAAAGCTTTGTAAGCCACCCTAGCACGGATAAAATACCATGGATAATAATAGTATACCGTATTTTTCCACATATTGAATTTTTGCACATTAAACAGATGCTGGGTCTATACATATTGCTTTCGAAATTGTCATATATCATATGTTTTCTAAACAGTCTTCACAGGGTGACGTGAAATTTTAATAATAACATAGATAAAAGGAAAGGAAAAATTATGAATTAAAGATTGCATAATAAAAATTTTTATGGACTGTTGAATTCGAGGAACCATAGCCCTATGCATAGGTATCGATTATCTAGGGTACTATAGTTGCACAATTCGAAAATATTTGTATGAATTTTTTGAGCATTAAAATTATTATTTTTCATTTTTTAATTACTTCATAAATATAATATTATGGTGCAGTAAATGAAGAAAATACTATATATATAGTAAATGAAATAAATTTATATTGTTAGGATGTGTTTCATTCAAATAAAAGAGAAAGCAAATTTCGCAAAATTGTGACTTCTATGGTATAAAATGAAACAAATAGAAGAATTTCACGGGGAAAACGTTAGTGGTTCCTTAATATTGAAAAAATGATATATACCTACACTTTTTTAATATTTTATATAGATTTGGGGTTTGCTACATCCATATGAACTCACTTACTTTTGCTAAAAATTGTATAGAAATACAAACTATTTTCAACACACTAGATGGCCAATAAGTCTAATATACCATTATACTATACATTATAATACGATTATACATTATACATTATAATATATACATTATAATGCGAATACGAATTATACATTATAATACGATTATACTCGCTAGCAAGCAAACGAGAAACGAAAACAACAACGAACAACCTTACACAAATGGTGCACGTGAATTCAACAGGCTCTAAAAATTCGCCATTATTACGAGTTTTTAACTTACAGCCTATCACAATATTTCCGTTCTTATGTAAACAATTTTACTGTTTAGTGGACTCTAATATTTTAACGTTGATCTAGAAACCACTACGCAAAGAATGCACGTACAAGCGTCGTTGACGTTAGTACATATTTCTGGGAAATTTCATAGAAACTTCATTGAGATTTTGCTAATTTTAAGAGCATGTGCCAAAAATGCGTGTATTACACTGCGCATGACCGATCTCTTTATATCTGGTAATACTGTTACCGCTTTTTTGTTAGTGTTGCCACCGCGATAAAACATATGTTTCCGTACATTTCAGGGCTTAAATTATAATTCTCAAATAGTATAATAAAAAAAACAATTCGTATTACAAAATCAATTCAATTTCGGAGGGAATTTTGCTACTTTCACGCTTTTTCATGGACCAAAGAGATTTTGTTTTTCTATTGAACATAATTTTTTCTTTTCGAAAATTCTTTTGCATGACAGGAGATTTTAGAAAACCCGAAAAACAAAAAATAAGGATGATAGAGGAAGATCCGTTTAAGCTAATGGTCTTGCTTGGTGGACACTGGCCGTACCGGTCACGAATTTGAAATGACATCATCTGATTCTTCATTAAATATCGACAATTTAATAATCTTTTTAAGTCTCTCAGTCGCCTAATTTTTATTTAAATTTCCGTGTTGAACGCATTAAATAACGACGCGTCAGAGCGCCTAAGAAAACTTGATGATGGAGAGTAATTGTCGCCATTACTTAAAATGACTATTATGAGGATGAAGGACAAAATTCACAAAGAAACGCGATGTCTGCTTGTAAATGCGATACAAGAAAACGCTATGCACAGAAATGAAAGACTACTTTCATAGCTTATGGCCGATTGGACATAGAGTTGTAGTCACCAAAGTTTAATTACTATATATTCTTCGTAAAGTTAAACTAATACAAAACAGAGTGACAAAGCAGAATCTGACGTATTTGAATAATATACTTGGCAAAGCATTCATATAAATAGGAAAAATAAATTCACATATATGGGAACCATTTGAAGTGAATAAGCTGGGGTTCTACAAAGTTGATCATAGGCGAGGCAACCCACCACTCGACAGCATCTCGAAAGCACCACCGATCGAGCTTCCGTCGTTGCCGGTGTGCGGGAGTCTGGAAAAACAAGAATTTTTTATGAAAATGAAAAACAAAAATTAAATGGACATCACCTACCTCACCCCCGGCTGTTGCTAGCCGCAGATAATAGGGGTTCCCACCCGACCAATACGATAATTGTGGTGAAGTAGCGAGAAGAAAACACCGTTTTCTTTTCTCTAAAGAAGCTGGTGCTCAGCCGTAGCTGGCATTAAGGTTTAACATTACATCTTCCGCTTCATTGACTTTATAATAGTGAATGATATAAATAAATTCTGAATAGTAAATATAATAAATTAATTTGCGTTTACAAAGCTTAATATTTAATATTGAACAGCTCTTTAATTTGTAGTATTTGCACCCCAAGTATTAGATTTTTTTATTGGATTCTTCCTTCCCGTAGCAGATTCTGCTGAAAGGAAGTAGGATGTTGATCGGAAGGGGGAGTATTCTGGCCAGGAGCCAAGAAGTAGAAAACAGTCTACAAAATGTCTACGGCGGACTTTTCACAGAAGTAGATAAATCAAAGAGAGGAATTGTATCGTTCTAGCATTAAAAATAATCGAAAGTTTATTCGAAGTCTTGAATTTTAACTTCGATCATCGACAGAATGTGGCTTCGTAAAAATGGCACTACTTGCGCACACACAACCGTGAACATACGTAAGCATATACGCATGAATGAATGCATGCATTCATGAATGTATGTGCGTGTAGGTGTGCAACACAAAAAATTCTTCCGGATTTGTAGAAAGCACTTTTGCATCATAAAACCAAGTTGCATTTTTTGAAAAGAATTTTTCTTAGTGTTTGTGCGTCTGTGTGTGTGTGCTTGTGTATGAGTTTAGTTTGTGAACATAGAAGGCAAACATTTTTGGATTTTTTCCTCTTCTCCGTTTGAAGAAAAAAGTTCTAGCAGAGTAAGCAAAACGATGTGGAAATTTTTCCGTTCGATTAGTCAACGATTCAAACCTATTCAAACGTTATGTTGTTGTGCTGTATCAACAAATATATGAATGAATGTGTGGTGAAAAAGTAACCAGGTGATAACCTGAATCGATGAAATATAAACGCTTGACAGGAAATGCTTGAATGCGTTTCTCTGACAGAGAAGAAAATAAACGCACGTTTTTATCTGCTTTTTTAAAATAAACGTAAACGTAAGAGGATATTATAGAGCACGGATTTAGTATATATGCTCCGTGTGAGTCTTAAAGAGTACATAAAAAAATCTGTGCATTTTTATCGGCAATGCTAAAAAGTAAAAGTTGGTTTCCTTTGAAGAAAATTAAAAAAAAGACTGTTAAATATAGTGCATAGTGATTTTGTACCCATCTCATTTCTTGCGGATTGACAGTAATGAATTTTAGTTATGACACCATCCGAAACGGTCCGGACTTTGGTTGAATCTTGATCCTGTTTTTATTTGAAATGGATTAGCAAACGTCCGACGTAAAAACTTATGATTGTTGTAATTTTATTTAGCTTTAGTTTTAGTTTTCTATTCTTTTGTCTTTTTATAAAGAAATTGTCATCAATATGATTGTTGAGATCTTTTTTGTAAGCGAAATATTTATCAGTCTATGAGAAACGTTTCGTCTATGCCAAACGAATTCAAAACCGCTTGTGTTTAAAATTCAATAATTGCAATCCAATCTCGTTTCTCGTAAAAACAGTCAGTAATTATATTAATAATAATCATTAAAGTGTCATTTTCATCAGAATATGTACCCTTCCATTGCGCTATATCCGGTATGTTTCAAGTACATTTACTGCTTCAAAATGTTTCGACAAAAAATAATGATCGGCGAAGTAATTTTATATGCAAATAACTGAAGTACAAACTGACAAAGTTTTTAGCATCAACCAAACTGCAATAAATTTGTGTGGGGTTCTTTAAGTTGGTTCGACTCCCTGGAGTAGACAAAGTAGCAAAAAAAAAAGCAAGCACGGATATCCAAACTTTTGAGTCGTTACGACGTTTGGCAGGAATGAGTTCAGCTGAGTTAAAGCCCAGTAGAGTTGAAGTTCAGTTCAGTTCAGTTGATTTCATCTGAGTTAAACTGACGCGAATCGAACCGGACTGAGCTGAGCTCGTTGTGTAATAGCATTTGGTAACAATTTCCAATTTGGCTTCTATCCAAACGACTTCGAGTTGTCGAGTCAAGTTGGTAAAGTGTAGTTTGTCGTAGTTTCACTGATTTACCTCTCCCACACATTTCCCGTCATCATCCTTATCACATGAGATGAAATGCAAAGCGACGAAGTGGTTTTTGTTGAATTTCGTTGATCTGGTGGAGAAATGAGCAAAACAGCAATCATTTCGCCACATACGAATTTGGGAACTGATGCGAATTGAGTTTGCTACCGTTTTATAATTTAACGGAATACAACAAAAAATTCTACGAACTTTACGTAAAAGTTCTCTGAAGTTAACGTTGCCAGCTTTAACGGGAGTTAGCCTTCAAATGCGAGAGGTGGAAGAAGATACTGTACGTGAGAATGGATATGCTTCATAGATATTCATATGTGCCTTTGTGTATGTGTTTACGCATCTGTAGTATGAGTATGTGTCATTAAAAGATATCCATTGTGTTTCGCACGAACTTCAAGACGTTGTTTAATACGTTTCATATTCTCCTTATTAAAGTGTAGAAGTGTCCTTTTTAATGTAAAGGTAAAGTATGCGGTGCTCTTTTCCATCATTCGTTATTGAATGACATTTGGTAAGGTCCTTCTCACGGAAGCCTTAGTGGTTGTTCTAAAGGAAAATAAAATCTCTACTCTTTACCCATTTTGGGTATCTTACCATTGTCCACTCTAACCAAAGGCACAGCAGAGACTGTCGGGCCGTTATTCGTAATTTGACCACGATCGGTTTCGCACACTAGCACAATTTTTGTCATAAGTACTTCATTTCTTATCTCCAGTTATCATTCGTTACAGAAATGTCTCGATTTCGTCCCGATTAGCCAAAGCTTCAGAAATGGAAACCCGGTTAATTATGTTTTTTGTATTACCCAAACACCGGGCTTCCTTTTAAATCCAACTTTGTGTAAAATCATTAGGTCCGTGGTTGATCCATAGCTCTATACGCGATTTGACTGCTAATTTTTTTTAATTAAAAATTTTAATTTTTAATTAAAACTAAATAAGAAGTTATTTTAATATTTAAATTAATTGAAAATAAAGTTTCAGTTAGAGACGGTCAGATAGTTGAGTCTGTTATTCGATGTTCAATACAGCTGACCAAAACTGCACGAAATAATCCTGAAATTACCGCAGTAATCATAAAAACTCTGCGGACTTGACACGGACTAATTGATTAACTTCCACTATTGTAAGAGAGTATTTAAGAGATAATACAATATTTAAGAGCTCATATTCTCTGACCTCATGAAGGTCAGGTCCGATGGGTACAGATTATTGTTAATATAAATTATTGTAGTGTTAAATAAAAAAAAGTAATTACAGATTGAATCCATTGAATTTCAGGAAATAATTGTATTCTTGAAAAAAAAAAAAAAAAATGAAAAAAAAATTAAAAAATGTAGTGGAATTTTTATAGTTATGAATTTATTTTATTTTATATTTTTATCTTAGCATTCGTTCAAGCAAAATGCCATAAAATTATTTACAAAGCCATTAAAAATTTATTTGTGTTGAATTTTTTCCAAATGCATTTTTTGGCATTGCATTTATTTTCTAAATCTTTGCAAATATTGTCAGCCTGCCCGTAAATAGAATTGGGTCGCAAAAGAAACAATAATAATAATAATAACAAGAAGAAGAAGAGAACAGAGCTGTATCGTGTCGAATGTATTGAATTGCAACAAATTTTATTGCTCTAATGGCGTTTAATGGCGGCATCAATTTATCTCACTTCCACCACGCTCTTTAACGGTAATGGCTGAAAATGCTTCGAATTGGCAACAAATAATCGAAAAAAGGATATTAATAGGATCCTTTTACAGCAGTTATTTGCGCTTAAGAGTAAGAGCTGCCAATATAACGGTCATAACATTGAATGTGGCTAAGGCTGAAGTGAAGGCCGAGGCCGAGGAAGAATCTCAGAGATTATTTCTATCAACGTTTGTATGCCCGTACGTCCTTCTCCATCTGCCATTCAGTTCGGTTCGAAACGATCGAAACAATTCTAACAAAATCATTTACATCCTATTTCCTACTTTTTTATTTCATTTCATTTGCTTTTTTCCATTTCTCTGGGTGGTGCTCGTTCTTGTCTCGTTCTTTATCTTCCTTATAATTTCGTTCTTATAGAAATAATATTTGGTCTGCTTGCATTCTTGCCTCGTTTATTGGCCGTGCTAGTAGTGTGTTCGTGTTAGTGTGTGTGTTTGTTTGTGTGTGTGCAAGTACTCATTCTCATAAGTACGTTCTTTTATGAAAGCAAATAAAGAGATCGACGACTGGAGAATTTCAGCAATTGCATTGAGTTATCGATATGAAATAGCTTTCTGCTCTTTGACTTTTCTTTGCACGGCATTGTCTCTTATTTTCCTTCACATACTTGCATTATGGCCTGAGCGATTCGGGGAATGCCTTCCGAATCTTTTTGAATTCATTTTTGGAGTCATTCTTCGTGAGTTAACGATATCGATAAGCATTCAATTATTATGCTTTTTTTGTGCAAATTTTTCAA
This sequence comes from Physocephala rufipes, assembly GCA_963966595.1. Taxonomy (NCBI): domain Eukaryota; kingdom Metazoa; phylum Arthropoda; class Insecta; order Diptera; family Conopidae; genus Physocephala; species Physocephala rufipes. The sequence continues at coordinate 4,050,839 of OZ016501.1, read as the reverse complement.
AGGATTTCCAATTGGAATTTTGTTGGCCGGAGCAAAGGGGAGAGGGGAAATTGGGGCGGAATAGGGATGGCAGGAAGTGAGCAATATAATTTGTAACGGAGTGTTGGGGCCTTTGTGAAAAGGATCTCACTTCTCTGATTTCATCTCTTTTTGGCAAGAGAATAATTGAATTGAATAGACAAGAATTTATTTTATGAATTTTGCTTTCTTTGTCCAAAATCAGGGAATATTTTATCACACAAATATTGAAAATATTTCATATTAATTTAATGGAATTTCTTTTATATTTGGAATGAAATTGTTCGGTTTAAAGTATTTATCAAAAATAAAAAGATAAAAGAAAAACATTTGAATATTTCGCTTTGAGTTGTTTCTAACTGTCCACCCAGTTAAAAACCTTTTAAATATATTTTCTGAAAAAAATGAAATGAGAAAATATTTATACCATACTCGTCTCAAACAAAAATTGAAAAGAAAAAAAATGGAAAAATATTGTAAAAAGGAAATAATAATCAAAGCTCTTAATAAGATAGAATATGCTCCCCAGAGCCCTTAATGGCCATGTCCTTCCGTTGAGCAAAACCTCGGACGAGTTGGTAAAAGGCGAGTGAATGAAGTCAGGATGAAAGCAAAGGGAAAGGAGATCGAAGGAAGAACGGACGGCGATAAACGAAGTCAAAATTCGAGACGGTCCTGCAGTTCGTTGAAGGATGGAGCGGTGGTTGGGGGGGTAGTGAAAGGAATGTACGGTGTTCTGTATATTTTTGTTGTCAGAATTTTATGGGGCAAAAATATGTTGGCAGTGCTGTCAACATTTTTTCGAGTGGTTTGCAGGTTTTTAGCGACGCATTAGATTGTCTAATAAAAATAATAATCTGCGGTCTTTTGGGACTGTGGCATAGTCCGGCACATGCACACACACGAGCGCACATGCACACACACATACACACACATACTTACCCAGTTATACACAGAAGCATGCATATACACGCACCCGCGTACACATACATACACACACACGTGCACCCACCCACACACACATACACCTACATACAAGGAGAGAGAGAGGGGGAGAGAGAGAGACAGTGCACGCCATGTCGAACGATACAAATAGGTTCCGCTTACCTTGTTCCACAATCCTATAAAATCGATGAATGGATTGGAGGGGGTGAGTGTGGGAAACTTGAAATTACATTTTGAAAACATCTCTTCTGGAATTATTTTGGGATGCAGCTAGGATTTATTAAGCCGTAAAAGTATCTAATCATGTCAACGTTTAGCCACTCTTTCCATAAAGTCTTCGTGTGCATTCCTGTGCGTTAGTTTGTTTTTTCGTGTGTATGTGTTTGTGGATTCATGTACGTATAAGTGTTTGAGCAGAACTAAATAAATATCTTTATTTATTGTGGTCCTTTGGAGAAATCCAGTCAACTAAAGAGACGTGATTACTAAATTATTTTATTTGTTATCTCTTTGTCATTTCCTTTTCCCCCTCTTGTTTATTATCAATGTAGAATGTAGGCCCAAAATTCAAGGTCAATGAACTTAGACAATTTTGGGGAAAAAGAAAATATTGAAAAAATTATATAAATAAAGATTGAAGCAGAGATGATTGAATAACGTTAATAAAATTTTTCTAAAATTCGTTCAATAATTTTATTATTTTAAAATTTTATGGATAATGAATGGCAATAATCTCCGTTTTCTGCTCCATTTGATCGTATGAGAGAGATTTGCTAACACCGATGCTGTCCCTGCGAGTTTGTGTTTTCACTGTTTATGGTGTTAGGGGTTACTCTTTCACCGCCGTTTTGATTTCTTTGTATTGAACCGTGTATTCTTTCACTCGTTCCTTCTGTCGATGAGAACGTTGCTCGTTACTTCATTAACATTCGTTGTATTCCCCGTCGTTTGTTTGTTAGTGCACTTACTCGTTAGTCATATTTTTCACTTTTATTCGTCTCGCAATACCTCGTTATTGAAGTGACGTTATGAATGTCTTTTTTGTTACTTGTAGTGGTGTTGTGAATGTTTTACACTTGGCTTTTTTACTGCCCGTGGTCATTTTATGCGGAAAAGGAAGCTACATATTTTCTTAGAAGTTCTTTCAGCTTTCTAAGTATGCAAACAAAAATTAGTTTATGCGAGTTTATGCGAGACACAATGCTGGCACACAATACACACAAAAACTCGTGTGTACGCAAGTATGCCTGCATGTGAGTTTATATGTATCGTTTATAGATGCGTGTGCAAATGTGTTTATCTTTGAAGACAAGCGAGTTTTGTGAAGACTGAGGACAGCATTTGTGTGCGCGTGCTTGGGTATATATACGTATATGTATGTGTGCGTGGATCGTAAAGAACAATGTATCTGATGTGTTTATAGCTTTATATTATTCTATAGTTTTCATGTTATTCTCTCGAATAATATTATTTATTTATATTAATATTATTTATTTTATATGACGGCATTTATGTTATGTGTGAGTATATATGTGTGTGTATGTGAATTCGTATTGATTCGTTGTATTCTTGTCAGTGGATTCGTTTGTTTGCCTGCATATATATTTTGTTTACTGAAAAATAAAAATTCCAAGTTTTGAAAAGGTTTAGCACTCATTTTTCTCGAAATATTAGGGTCCTTTGATGAATTTTAAAGACGTTATCTGCATGCAATCAAGTTATCTTTAAGTCGCGGCAAAGAAAAAGGCGTAAGTGGTAAAAGTTAGACATAACAACGTTACGAGCATCAAATTCTTTGTCTTCTTTCTCTGAGGATTATTGATTAAAAAATGCGAGGAGCCTTGATTTACGATTTCTTTTTTCTCTTTTCGTTTTTTAAGAAAGTCTAGGTCAATTCCTGCGCTACATTCATTGTCTTTTAAAAATGTAACTAAGCATTTTTTATTCTTTTTAAGCGCAGCATCGTAATAAAGGACTTTGAAATTAAGGTCGCGTCATTATTTCAAGATGAAAATAAAAAAAAGAACGAGTAAGACCGACTCATTGAGAGAAAGATTCCTTGAGAGTGTCATACTCATGTGAATGAGATATTAATTATAAGTTAGATGGCGACTTATTTATCTGCCTTATATCCTCTAAAGCGTTACAAACGGAAGCACAAAGTGAATAAATCGTTAACCAGGTGTAAGGTATCAGAATGGAAAATATTCTTATGATTGTAATTACCAAATATAACAGACGATAATAAAGAGGGGTAAACGATAATGTGAAGATGAAATATATACTTAAATAATCGATATCTTAAATAACTTAAGATTACTTAAATACTTAAGATTAAGTAAGATTACTTAAATAATCGAAGCGGTAATACTTAAATAATCGATTTGATGATTTGGGCACTTCTTGTTTTACAACGATCTGCTTTCCAAAATCTTTACTTTACATCAATATCAAGGAAAATTGTGGGGAATTTATGCGAAGAGTAAGATTTTATGCGAAAGCAGTCTCATAAAACATTACTGTTATCAATGCAAACTCTTGTTTATTATTTTATGGAAAAGCTACATTTTATTTGTATAAATATTTTGTTGATTTATTACACTTATATTTCGTCTATATTGATTTATATTTATATACCTCGAGGGTGAATTTTCCAGCGTAACTGAATCCATTAAATGCTATCAAACACTCATGAACGAGTTAGATAAATAAGTATGAATGAGAGGCCATGAGAATGAATGTAGTGAGTCGGTTATCTACCGGTTCGTCAGCTTGACCAAAAGTTTTCTAAAAGCAACAAATAAACAAATTTCAGTTCAAATTTCGGGGGAATTTCTGTAGTATTTGCAGTTTCGTTGATAGACTTTTCCGCTCCAGAAACTCTCACTTCTCGATGCTTCTAGCCATCTAATATTTCTGTTGATTTGGCAACATGTGAATGTTGACGGCATATTTTTTCTCTAACTCTTTTCATTTTTCTTCAATTTCGCACGATTCGTAAATGAGAAATTTGTTATTAAAGGTTGTTATTGTTTTAATTGTTTTGAATTTTGGAATTTTTTATATAAATAGGAAAACGGGTGTGAAGTTAGCATCCTACGAGTTCAGCATACTGCGAATTCAACTGCTTAACTGTTTTAAAGTTCTGTTCTTGTTACTCAGAGTGTCATCACAATATCACAGTTGCGGAGGCTAAAGCGAAACCACCAACCCAATTACGTTAGTATGGAATAGGTGAATGCCCAATTTAGTAATTATTTTTTTTATATCAACTAAAAATATTTACCATAAAATTTGCACTGCACACCATCTAAACTGATTGGAAATGAATGGTGCATAATATGTTCAATTCCTATGTGCATTCAGAGATTTACTTTTAACAAATAACACATAATTAATATATCTGCACCAGAGGCTGTAGAATGCTTAGAAGTTTTAAAAATATGTAATTCAAAATAATGAATTATCTTTGAATTTGCGGTAAAAAATGAACTTATGTTTGGGATTTGCAGAAATCTATGTAGAATTTTTCATTATAAATATTTGTGAAGCACAAGTTTTCAAAATTTTTCCGAATCTACTTTGAAGTGCTTGATCTAATTATAATGAAAAATCTCTGAATATTACCTTTAAAAATCCGTCAAGCAAGTACAAAAAGTTGGGATTGATAATTATAAGACAAACATTGAAAATGGTTTAATTTTCAGGTTTCAGTCAATTCTTAGAGATAAGAAAATTATAAAAGATGTTGTTAAAATCTCTAAGGTGCAAAAAATGTGTAAAAAAACAATAAAACACCAATTCAATCTATCAATATCAATCCTATAAACACCGTAAACATAATTCAAGCGTAATACCACCTACACTCTCTAATTCTAGGCAATCTAGCGAAGAATTTTGGACTACTCCAGTCAATTTTCTTTATTAAAAATTCTCGCAATCGGTGCAGGATATTGGAATAAGCAATTTGCTGCACACTGGTGTGCCATAGCGCGAATTCAGCTTACGGTTAGTTCACAAAAGCCCTTAATTGCGTGCCAAAAAATTTCGGCGCATGCTTTTGGGGACTACGTTAAATTAATTTCGTATAAAAACCTGTTAATTATTTAAAAATGTTAAGAATCATTTAGAAATGTCCAGCATGCTTTACTTCCTTGTCAAGTTTTGCTAAAAATCATTGAAAAAACAGTGCTTGAGAATCATTTAGAAATGTTCAGCATGTTTTATAATTTGTTGTTTCAGCATGTTTTATAATTGTTCGAGGTCACAGTTCGAGGTTATTGACTTCAGCCCGAGGTCATGGACCTCTGAATGAGGCCAATGACCTCGGGCTGAAGTCAATGACCTCTAATGATACCAATGACCTTGGGATGAGGTCAATGACCTCGGGTTGAAGTCAATAACCTTTATGACAGGTTTATGACAGAAAATTGACAGGAGTAGCCTAAAATTCATTGCTAGATTGCCTAGAATAAGAGAGTGTAGGTGGTATTACGCTTGAATTATATTCACGGTGTTTATAGAATTGATATTGATAGATTGAATTGATGTTGATAGAAATTGGTGTTGATTGAATTGGTGTTTTACAGTTTTCTTTACGCATTTTTTGTTCGTATTTTTGTTTTATCTTAGGGTTTTTAACAATTTCTATCATCTTTTACAAATTCCAGACATAGGCTCATTTCTTTTGTCCCAAATTCAAAGTTTCAAATTCAAAAATTCATAATTTTGAAATACAAATTTTTAAATACTTTAAGCATTCCATAGTCCCTAGTGCAGCTATATTAATTATGTGTTATGAGCTAAAAGTAAATATTAAAATACATACAGGAATTCAACATATTATGCATCCTTCATTTCAAAGCAGTTGAAATTTCACTGCACACCATAGTGAAATTTTTGTGGTAAATTTTTTAATTTGTAAAAAATATCAATTACTAATTTGGGGATTCACCCATGTACTTAGGTCACTACTCTACAGTAACAAAATTGGGTTTGTGCACGCGATTTCTCTTTAGCTTCCGCAACTGTAATATTTTTGCCGTGTCACAAAAATGCTTTAAAACAGTTATGCAGTTGAATACCCCGGATGATAATTTTACACCGGTAATAGAAAACACAAAGTATTTGCTATTGATTTCGGCGATATTTATTGTAAATGTTAATATTATTATAATTATAATATTATTATAATTTATATATAATATAAATTTCTTTATATAAATATTAATGGAATTACGTAGAATTTTTTTCCATAACACTTTTAGATACTTTATTTTGTTAAAATTGTTAATTGATGAATCTGTTGTAAATGTTTGCTACTTTAAAGTATCATTTACTGATACTTTATTCTGGTATTAATTTTAGAATAAACGGAAATAGAATACTTTAAAAAGGAATTCTCTAAAATTTTCCAAAATTAAACATTATATTCAGTTTTGTATGTTTGTATGTTTGCGCAAGTGCTTGTGTATGTACGAATACGTGACTCAGATGACAGGTGGCGAGTAGCTCAATTGTGTCGATCTAAATTATTCAAATTTGAACTACTTGACAAAGAAAATTAAATCCAAATGGAATATTCGTGACATGATTACTTTACGCCGAACTTTTCATCACCGAATACAATCACCTGCTTTTATGCCCTACACCCGAAAGGTGAGGTGTATACTAAATTTATTCCTCCGTTTGTTTATTTGTGTGCACGTTGCTCTGTCTCTCCGTCCGCGTGTTTATCAGGATAAATGATAATTACAGTAAAATGAAAGGAGATGTTCCTTCGGCAAAACATTTTTCTCTTATTTTAGGCTATTAGGTCTTCTTTTTAGCTATTCTGGCCTTCAGACTATCCACCATGCCATGTATGGACTTTTTTGAAAATTGTTCTGAGAATGAATTAGTTGTCCTAAATTAATCAGGGAACGGAGAAGGTATTATTGAAAGGGCCGTGTACCGCCCACTTTATCACCAAACTATGAATTTATATTTCGGATGTAGGTTATGTAAGGTTCGGCGAGGCTTAAGCGAAGTTAGCGTTTTTAATAGTTTTATTTGATGTTTTTGTTTCGCATTAAAAAAAACGATTCCCATGGCATAAAACCAACGAAGTAGGTTCGTACATGTCATTGCTTTCCGGTTCACCCGGCGGAAAATGCAGAAGAGAGTGAGGGTGAGGGCGCAAAGAGAGTGAGGGTGGTTGAGTGGGAGTTCAGCTTATTTTTAGTGATGGAATTAGTCCTATGAAAACTGCCGGTATTTAATTCAATTGGGAGTAGATATAGAGTAAGCGAAAAGGAGGAGGGGCGGGGGAGGGTCGAATAATGAACAATGTTCGAATATGTAGAAGCACTGCTTCATCCATCATTGAATGATAAAATGCTGTGTAACGTTCTGCGCCATCTGTAATGCAAAACGCACGCAATATTAAATTCACTACGTTTTTGAATAGGTTACGTAATGAGAGTGATTTCAATACTATTCACGACACTATGAAACATGAAAAAACAAGGGAAAGAGAAGATTGCTATAGGGCTTTTATACCATGAAAAATTAATGCGGAAGAAGTGGTGAGAAAGAAAAAACATTGAGTAGGAGAAGGATCTCTTAGAGAATGAGTAAGGTTGCCCGTCGGGGTCTTATGTCGTTTTTTATCATCTTTAGATTATTCTGTAGAACGTCGGCTCGCGATCCGACTAACTGGAGTTTCAAATAATCAGACATCGTCATTCAACAATTCCGCCTCCTTTCCAGTCTCTTCCGGCAAATTCAGCTTTATGCAAATAGCTTGCTTCTAAAGCAGTTTAAACTTGCCATTTGCTCATTGAATGTTTTGCCTTCAAGCACCGATCCTGAAGCATCCACAATTCACATAATCTTCATGCGAAGTGTTCTTGACCTTTCCTCCCTATTGGTTGCCATTGGACCCGACTAGACCGAACTATGTAATAAAGTTGGTACAATCCGCAAATTGGAAAGCACGTCTTCGACCTCATGAAAGCTTGCTACCATCGCCGTCATCATCATCATCAACATCAACGTTGCCATTAATGGCCATGAAACAGCCGGAAGTTGTGGCCATTATAGGCGGCGGCCATCATAATTTATGTGACCACAATCACGTTATAGTAAAATATCAAGAACGTGATTGTTCTGCCATTTCCTCGATTCTCTTATTCCGTTTCCACTTCGCGCCAATTCAATAAAAATTAAACACGGACTTGATTGAAGGCGAAATCGAAAAAATAAGGATTTTTATTGATTATGGTCGATGGTCATTCACTTCAGAGAACTCTGAAGGGTCGCTGGATGAGTGGGTGGCATCCTTTAATGGCGACGAATAATGATTGATGAGAAATATTTGAAGAGTTGATTGAGGAAAATGGAACGAATGGAATGACATATTGAATATGTTTTGGGCAGAAGAGAAAGGAATTGAATTAAACAAATTTCAATAACCAGAAAAAATTCTTATATTTTCTTCTGTTTTCTATTTTCATTTTTTCTGATATAATTTTTGGTGACAGCATCAATGTTAGAGGAATTAGAAGTATTTCATCGAAAAGTACAAAATTTGAACATAATTCAATTCTCGCAAAATTACGAAAAATTTAGTTGAGAAATATTATTTTTATTTTCGAGAAAACTTTACAATTTCGATTAGCAAAATTATTTTAATTCAATTTACAAAAAGAACTTAGTAAAATAATATTAATAAAACATTACTAGAGGTAGATAATTTCATATAAATTTGTTTTATGTTTGGCCTTCATTAATTTCTTATAATTCTTGAAATTATTGTTGTTTTTCTTCCTAAACTCGTCGCAGAAATCCAGAATGAATGCTATAAAATTGTGTCCGCAATAAAAACATTATCGTGGTCATGAAAAGTTTTTTTTAGAAAAGTTTGTGAGAAACGAAAAAATAATTGATGCCGAGGCGGTTTTGATTATCTTTTTTATTTCTGTTTCAAGGACGAGCATTAAAAAATTATCTATTCCTTAGACGTGATAAACGTCCAAGGTTATGTAATTTTATTTTCTAGATCATAAACATGTCCCAAACGGGACACGGTAATAATATAAAAAATGAAATTAAATGCTATAACGGAGATAATTTCTAGTTCAAATTTCTGTTTTTAGTATTCGAGCGATTTATTAAGAAATTAAAAGATTTAATTATGTGCAGTAAAAACTCAATTTTGTTGACGTCTGGAAAAGATTTTTAATAAATAAAAAAATGGAGGACAATAAGATTATAATAACGAATAAGGGTGAAGAGAGGAACGGAAAAAGTATACTCATACTTTCGTTTTAAACTTAACGTAATGAAAAGTAAATTTCTACCAGATAATAGTATTAATAATAAGAGATAGGTCAACTTGTTACTTACGGTTCGTTCTAAAATCAAATTGACTGCAAGGAACTGAAAAGAAAAAAAAAGAAACGCTAGACTTGTCTTTAGTACTTTTATTTATTCTCTTTTCATATAATAAAGAGAATTTCATTACATTTTCTTCTGCTTTGATTCCCTCTTTCTTTCTTCCTTTCCTGAAATGGATCACATTATTTTTCATCGTGAGTAAGAATTTGTTTATTTGCGTACACCAAAATCGGGGCTTGCACTATGTTGCTTTATCTCACTAATCTTAAATAATGTTGTTACTTAAGTTGTGGATGACTCTTCTTATCTCACTTCAAGTTGAAAGCCTTTAAATTCTGCTGTTTTGGTTGTTTTGTAAAAGTTTTCATCATCATCATTATTATTATGTCTTGATTTCTTTTGAAAAATATTATATTATGATAAAAATAGTATCTTAGTTGACGCGATTTGGTAAATAATAGTAAAACACCGAAAGAGCGAAAGATTTTAAAAAAATATTAAAAGCAAGGAAAATATTTAATAAACGAAATAAACGAATATGTTTATTCGTTTTATTCGTTCTTTTATTCTGTTTCGAGTGGGATTACGTACGGCGACGATTGGCTTAGCTTCTCTTTATATTTCTCTCTCTACCTCTCTCTCTCTGTCTATCTCTTTCTTCTTTACTCCATTTCTTTCTCCTTCTGTCAGAACCGTAACCGCAACGGTTGCAAAGGGCAACCTTCACTAATTGTGTCAATTTCTACTACTCGCTACTCGTTACTTATTCTCTAATTGACTTCAAATCTTTTCGAAAATTGTCTACGGAGTTATAAAACAATTATTCGCATATTTCATAGTCGTTTCGGCTGTACCGTTGATTGTTGAAATTTTGAGGATTCGCAAAATTTGTCACTTGCTCTTTTGTAACGACATAATGAATTCGAATATATGTATTTTTTAAAGTAAAGAAATTGATGTGCATTTGGTTTGACTCTGCACTTTTTTTAAGGATTTCTTTAAAGTGTTTAAACCGAGGTAAGGAAGCCCTTGAAGTAAATAATTGTTGATTAGCTTATGTTTTATTTTTTATTTTATATTAATGTTTTGCATTTCATTAATAATGCATACAGTAGAATAATTTAATTTAATTTAATTTTGTTTAATTTGTTTTGTTTTATTTTTGTTTTTATTCGTATTTTAAGGTTTTATTTCAATGAATTTTAAAATAATTTTTTTATCATAATTAGTAAAAAATTTAATTTTAAAGACAAATCCTACCATTTCTATATACAATCACCCTGTTTATGATAAAATAATATGTTATTTTTAAGGTTGTTTGATATAAATTAAAATTGAATGCGTCAACACTTAGCCGGATATGAATTAAAAAAATTATTCCTTTGTAAGAATTTTGTTAGAACGAAAAGTGAACAACGATCAGACGGGGAATCATAGCGGGAAGTACCTAAATTCCTGTCAAATTTTAATCAATTCCAAAAGTTTTATCGAATTTCAAACAAATTAAAAAGTTTTATGAAAATGCCACTTATGCTAATGTTGTTGTTGTTGCTATTGCAGTTGCTTTTTGATATTTTTGCTACAAATTATCTTGCCAGGTAATGCTATTTCTATTACTGTTGATTCTTGCCAGGTCGTTAGTGCACTTGATTCTATGTAATTTATATATAGATGTTTTAGACTCATTTCATTTCCGGGCTTACCGCGCTACCGAAGAATGAATTAAATAAACCGCAAATGAAGAAATGAAAAGAAGGAAGGAAGTGAAGAAGCAAAGCGAGTACGGAAGTGAACATAAGTGGAAGGGATAAATGGGTTATAGAGGGTTGGCGGGAACAACAATGGAGAAAAGTGTTAGTTGAAAGCGTTGGTTGCGAAACTGGATTTCTAGCAATTATATTAGAGTTGTGTGCTAGAGAAGAAAGCAAAACCTGATCTTGAGGACTTTCCTCGGCTTGTTTAGCACTTCTTCTCATATTCTTAATTTTCTTTTCTTGTAATCATTGAAATGAATAAAATGAATGAATAAGTTTCATAAATTGAAAATGAAAATTAAATCGAAAAAGTTTCTTGCAATCTGTTTGCGTTTGTATGAATTGAGCAGAAGGGTTTCCCTCAGAATCTGCCCCTCAACTCACTCCGTAATCTGTCAGAATTTTGTAAGCATTTTTTCGCAATAGTAAAGCAAAACAGCTTCAATTGTTGTCGAGCTTAAGATATTTTTGTTATGAATATGCAATCGTGAGTATCATGAATGTCGTATACAAAACTTGTGTTTATGATAGTGTGTCCTTAGAATTTAGTCCTTTATGAATTTTTGATGGGTGGGTATTCGTTTGAATGAATTCCACAAGCAATTGAAAAGTTTGCATTGTGGTAAAAACTTATTATTTAAAAAAATTAATTTGAAATAATTTCTCCCAAAGTGCTGCCTTCTCGGTTTTGTTTCTGATTTCCAAAGTTTTTAATTCATTATTTGATTTATTTTTTGTCAAAAGTTTCAATTATTTAATCCTTATTTTCATTCATTTTTCTTAAGGGAGGAGGCGCTCCTCCTAAAAGACCAAAAGGGTTAAATGATTTCGAAATTCCTTGAAAAAGGAGAATAAATATGCGAGAGAAAGAAAGAAGCAAAATAGTAAGAAAGTAGTAATGAATAATAAAGTATGTCAGACCTTTCTAATTCGCCCCAAGGCTTGGAGAAGAATGTGATCCAATTGATTAACCTCGAATTGATGGATGAGGATAATCTTAGAAGAGGCTTAAACTTACTATTACAGTTGTAAGTTTTTCCTGTTTTTGATTCTTGGAGAAATATTCTCTACTATACGACTGCTTATTTCGTGCCTATAAAGTGTATTCTTCGAAATTTATATTGAAATAATTTCACTAAAATTTTAATATAATATGAAAAATTTATTAAACCTTTATAATTTGTATTTTGTTACCTTTCTTACGCGTCGAGACCACAAAAGCCATGTCCGTTTGTAACGCGTAACCATTTTTAAGTGCGAAACTCCTGTGCCAGTAATTTGATAGTCTTGTGAGACACTTGTAAGTGGCTTCTATCAATTTTCTTAATGCGTCATTTTACCCGAAGCAAAAACATTAAATTGTTATCAATGTTCGTTAACTAGCTTTTTCAAACGTTGCAAGGAAAGGCAATGATATTGATCATAAACATAATCATAATCATAAGCATAAAAATTGACCATAAAAATACATTGAAATTCATAAGAAAATGATAGACGGATAAAGTAAATCTATTAACTTTACACGCTTGAAATAATGGATTTTGCATTTGCAACATTTATGACCGTTCTTATAAACATAACGACAATATTAACTTTCATGGCCATTACTACTTATCATTAAGGTTTCTTAGATCATCATTAAATTTTAATTCTTGAAGCTGGAATCTGTCGTGCATGATTCTTTCACGATCCCTTAAAGAAAAATGTTATAAATTATTATCATTAAACATTATTATTACTATATTAAACAGAAACGGAGGCCAAGCATAAATAAATCTGCTGCTTTAAAATAATTCGAGAATAAAACCAAAACACTTTTTCCTCTTTAGAAAAGAATAAGTTTCTGTGTTTATCTCATCGATATTGTTCGTAACGAAAGCTCGTAATGGTAGATCATTAAAGGATGGCTGCAATTTAAATGTAAATTAACAGTCGTTTACAGCCATCCAAGCAATCTCAATAGCAAGCAGTTATGGATTTTGAGGATCACTCTTCCTCTTTCTCTGCCTCTTTACAAAAAGCAGGAAGGTATATTCTACTGCTGTGTCGGTATATACTATAAATTCTGACATAGTGTAGTAAATAAACCTGCGGAAAGTTAATGAGATATAATTTAAAATTATTGTGTTCTGTCAATCTGGAATAGTCAGTCTCTAACCATTGAATAACGATACCACCACAAAAATGGAAAAAACAGGACCAAAAAATATGAAGAAATTTCATAGAACGTCACGTAACTTTAGCCTTCAGCCATCCTCACCTTTGAGTTCAGTGAGCCCAACCATAACCGCAGAGTAATCCATTGAAGTCGTAAGCACAGTTTATAATTAAAAACCGCGAAAGTGTTTGGAGTAACCAGAAATTGCTAATCGTGCTAATCATCATGAAAATTATAAGAATGACGAGTGATGAAATTGTTGGGTGGGTTAGGGTAGTGTTACGAGGAATGGGAAGAGTTTGTTCCAATAAAGGTAGAGTAGTTCAAACCAAGAGAACAAACAAGATCGAAAGGGTGTGGAAAGGGTAAAAGGAATAAAAGGCTATAACAATAATTCCTCTCCCTCCTCTCTTAGCAAATCAAATTTTACATAGTTCTCTTAATGTCTTCACAAATATTTTAACTTCCACAATTCCATGCTTAAGAACCAAAACACTTAAGCGTTTTGGAATGTATAATTGCGAAAGCGTGAGAGAAAAAAGTTCAGAGAGAGAGAGGAAATAGCATCAGCCATTGCATAGAATTTCATTAGCACGAACTGTTCCAGTGCGTTCCACAACCCAGGAGGATATACCATAGAATCCACAATTACTTCCACCACAATAGTTTCATTTTAAATAAACTTTTTATTGGAATCACTCTCTTTCTCTAATACTCTCAGATTCATATACGTGCACTCAAAATCCAAATGCTCTTGTTATCATTTCCATTGTTCCATTTCCATAACTAAATCCATGCGTTCCACACGCACTTGAGATATCGATAAAACACTTGAAGGGCAGTGAGCAAGTCTGGGGTTTGTGTGGTCCCAGGACGTGGAAGGTTTGTGTAGTGTTATTATTTAGCGGAGAGCGGAGATTGCGAATTTCAATTTAAAGTTATTTTAGTTCCAAATTATATGTTCACTATTCAGAAGTGGGACAGTGGGTGGTGAATTGTGGGTGGGAATGACTCAATTATTCATTCAAACCCTAACCAGAAACGTTCGTCGCAGTGTCGGCGTCATTAAGTACCTCACGAAGAGTGATTGACCGACCTATTCAATGCTCTGCAAGGATATAAGACTTTAAGTGTGTTGTTTTACCACGCGGTACTCAGTCAGTGTAGTAAAGGAGGATGGATTCAATTGATTGTGTGTGGTTTTTGGTTGGTAGTGGAAAGCGATGCAAATGTTGTTTCTTATAATTATAATAATAATGAATTATTTCGGAATTTGTAGAACATTTCATAGAAATTTAATATATTGTATACATACACAAAACACATCACACATGCGTATGCATAACATGTTTAAACAATCGTGTTCATTTTAATTTCATGATCTTAGTATTTAGGAAAGCAAAGGAGATACCTATGTGCGCTATATGATCTACCATGTGAAGCATGCTTTAGAATTTAAAAGGACTTATTCTTTGTAATGCTTAATGATTTCTGTTTTCTATGCTCGGCCTGCTCTAAATTTATCGGGTGACGAGATCAATTAAAGAGTTCAGATTAATATGGCTCTTCACATTCGTTGGCAGAATTATGACGATGGGTTTTGCAGCGGGTTTCCCTCCTCACGTTTAGACCAAGTTTGAGTTATGTCTTCGAAAACAATTATTGCAATTTATGGCATAGTTTTGAAATGTTATAAATAGAAGACATAACATAGAAAACAGAACTTGTTTCTTTATTTGTCTTGCTAAGTTTATCCCAGTTGACATTTACGTTGTCTTCATCGATAATTGCCCTCTCATGAAACGAAGGTATTTATCGTGCGAGGTAGAAGTCAGAGAGGACATAAGACCACCCTAAGTTTTACGTTATAAATTAGCCAGAGTTAGAACGTTCAAATTTTTCCCTTCTACAAATTAAAAGCATCATAGGTAATCCCTGTAGATTCTTGTTGGTTCGTTTGGGATCGTTGAAGGATGTCAACTTTGCTGTTTTTCGTTTTCGGCAATTATCCCACTTTTCGTCTGTTTTCTCTTAATTTCTTCTTCTTACACTCTCTTCCCGGCCAACCTTATCCTTTGGAGCAATTTAGTTTAAATAATATTCTTTCTAATACTTCATTGCTTCTTTTCTTCTTCTTTATCTCCTCCTTCTTCTTTTCCATCTTCTAAATCTTCTAGCATTAGGGGCCATTAAGATCTTGAGTGCTCTGCTCGAGCTCTTTCCTCGGTATTCGCTTATACTGCGTCTGATGGAGTTTAAATTTGATGACTACCCATTCTCAGAATATACATTCCTTAATTTTGAATGCCCTCACGGGGCTATTAATTTATTGAATCACCGTCGCCGTAACTAAAGTTTCTAATAAATAATTATTTTTATTGTTGTAGTTGTTGTTGTTCGTGCGCGTTGAACGTACTCGTTAAAGTATTGTTGCTCATGCTTTACGTCATCAAGTGACTGGAGCTGTTAACTGCAATTTCAGCTGGAGCTGAAATGACTGCAATATTTCACTTCCGGATGGACTTAATACATTTCTAGTGCAATTTGTTATTAGATCCTGATTAATATAATTGTTTCAATCAAAAAAGTATGCTGAAAAATGAATTGTTGTATTTGTGAGAGCTCTCTTAAATAAACGAATAATTTTAGAGAGAGAGAGTTCCGAAATTTTGGTGAGGAGAAGAGTAAAATAATAAAATTTAGTGGTATTTAGTCGTTAAGCTGATTAACTTCGAAATGGTTTCACGATTGGGCTATACATTGATTATCAATTTATTTAATTTAATTTCTGAAAATCGTTGATGGATTTTGAAAGGAAATTTGCTCTCTTTAAGGAAGTGTCTCCACAAAATATATTGTTGGGAGGAATTATTTTTGTATTTTTTTGATGTTCTCACATTCTTTATGTTATTGCCGATTCATCAAAAAAGCTCTCATAGGCATAATGAGTTGTATTCATACTATAAGTCTTTTTAAAGTACATTTATACAAAAATTAATACCTTAATCAATAACTGCTCTTTTCGTTTACTGTCATCATTCAACGAACATTAATTCATCAGTAGTATTCTGAGTAATTCGGGGAA
Source organism: Physocephala rufipes (assembly GCA_963966595.1). Lineage (NCBI taxonomy): Eukaryota > Metazoa > Arthropoda > Insecta > Diptera > Conopidae > Physocephala > Physocephala rufipes. The sequence goes on along the minus strand of OZ016501.1, from coordinate 4,034,500 downwards.
GAGAAAGATAAGGGTAGATAGGGGAGAAGTGTTGAGTGGGAGGGGAAGGCGACGGAGAAAGAGACAAAGTGAACATTATCGAATGGTTCGACTGAGTTCGAACTGATCCATTGATCGTCATTATTTCTCGTTTTGATGGGATGTCATGTAAATTTTTAAGGTCTTCGGTAAAACTCAATTACTCCAAGGCAGCGCGCACTACGGTAGCGTTTTAAAGATGGTCATTAATATGTCTGCCTGCATTATCAGTAGCGAGTACTTAATCCGTTCAAGCTCTTGACTTTTCGTTGTTGTAATTGTTTCCTCTTTACTGATTTTAAAAGTTCTGAAAAGATAAAATACGTCGAACGTAAAAAGGTTTACGAACAAAAACAAGAAATGAGGCTGACATTGGTGAGTTACTGCGATCATTGCTGCTGCTGATACCGAACGCAAGGAGGAAAAAAGAAAGAGAAAAGAAGTAAGGCGAAGAAGAATAAGAATTCATCATAAACCACACATTCTCGTATTAATGACACTACCACCGCTGCTCCTCGTTATGATTCCGGCGAATCTGCAGAATATGCTGTTCTTGTTTTTCTTGTTTTCGTTGTGTGCAGTATTGCAGCTGCTGCAGTTGTTGCTGTTTTTGAGGTAAATTCTACCGCGTATGCCAATGAGCGATAATGAAATTCGTTCGTCCTGGGGAAACCTGTGGTAACACCTGCGCACCGCGAAAACCACGACGACTGTGGCTACACGATAAATGCAAAAACGAGGATTTCTGTACGATGGCAACACTATTGGGATTATACCGTGGGTATAAAACGCTGCTGCTATTCTTGTTCTTGTTTTGGTTCATTGCTTGGTGACGCTGATGATAATGAGGGTGTTAATAATGATTTTGTTGCGGTAACGATTAAATATAAAACGAAGTAGTAGACTCAGAGCGAACGATTTGCATCACGCGAAAACTTGGCTCGTGTTAGCGGCTAAGAAAATTGAACTACACATTTGCGCAGCGTACAACCACACACACACACACATACACACATACACACACAAACATCCGCCCACAACATTGATTTAGAATGCGAACAAAACTAAACAAAACGAAAGGATGAAGCAACAAACAATATTTACACTTAAATCGAGGGTCTCAACACTGGCGGTAACAGAGGGAACAAAATCGCTCCGCTGCTTCTTAATAGAAATTTTTAATAAAAGATGACAGGTAGTCATTGTCACTGTCATGTCATTTTCATTGTTCTCCATCTGCTTCAATCTTCTTCATTTTTGATGCGTTGTCGCACGCAATACAGATTGCGTCAATCGCTTCACTCTAAAGAAGACAAACGAATTTCAACGGATTCTTCCTCTTATTCGGATTCTTCATCAATGAATTTTTCGAAAATGAATTTATTCTAATTTTTTTTGAGGAATCATTTTAAAAACACCTGCGAGACGTGTTGACAACTCTGACAGGCAAAGGATAGCTGAAGGGAATTTAGTCTATTTTTAAATTTAATTAGGTCTAAATGTCACCTCAAAATTCATAACGGTACCGTTTTTATCGTTAATTAGTGCTCGTAGTATCGAAAAGGCAGACACAACGAAGGCAACGCAGGTGCAAAGGTACAAAAAGGCTTGCCAGACACATCCATTATCACGACGTTGACATACAAGAAAGAGAAGAATCGAGAGAGAGAGATAATAAGAAAAAGAGGCAGAGCCACAAATACCATAAAAAACCAAATTATAAAATGAACGGTAACTTAAAACAAAATTGCAACGCGAAGGGAAAGTAAAATGCGATTTCGTGATCAGTAATTTCGGTAAGGAAAATATATTTTTTGCTACAGAATGGCAACGCCGCAATTCAACAAACGCCAAAAATGGCACATGTTGGTTGGCGCATAATTGCAAAAAATATAAAAAACAAAATGTTGTGCATTCGATTGAGGGCGCTCCGTAATCTAAGGCAATTGCGTTTGCACGGCATAAGCCATAAAACCGCCACTGCTGCCGAACCGAAGGACCGACTTAGCAAACTTCTATATCTTAACCAAGGAGGAAAATCAATGCAGCACACAATTGTGCCACGGGAAGGAAATCACAAAATCTGGCCATAATAAAATGTCTTTGGTTGCTACTGCTGGCCAAAAGACCTAGCCATGTTAGTGGAATAACATACGTTTGCCTGTTCGTTAATTGTTGTTGGTGTTGTTATCGCGTGTATGTTTGAATGCTCGCCTTTTCGCGTTCGTTGGCGCGCTTAGAGCATAAAAAGCAATTTGAATTACGTGCAAAAGGCAGTTGACTGTTATTCGCCGTTTTTGTTGTTGTAATGCTTGTTCTGTGATCTAAAAGGAAAACAAATAATGGCCTAAAACAAACTTCCCAGCATCACCAGTAATATCAACGCAGATAACTATGATAACAACAACGACAACAACAACATCAAGGCTAAAATACAATTTAATGTTTTGTATAAAAGAAAGAACATTATAAAATTAATTTCGGTCTGGTCGAAGCTCATATACCCTACATCCTCCAACAAAATTTATGGATTAATTCCAAGACGTATCACTAGGCTGATTTTGTCCACTTTCAGTTCCAAACAGTCTATAATGAACGTTCCATACTGCTCTAATTTTCACTTCCGCAGACATGCAGATACATAGATGGATAGATAGGCAAACAGGAGGTAGATGGACAGTTAGGACGGTCGGATGTACCTAAGTCGAATATCGAGGTGATTATGAGCGGTAATATATACACATTTCTGTACCTATCACGCATTATTTAATCCGTTAGAAACAGAGGAAGTAAGTGAATATATTGTGTCCTTTTGGGTGAAGGGTATAAAAAATTGCGAATAAAAGAATGCAAGCCATTTAAACTCTAACTCAATTACTCTCTAATCGAGATAAAATACATACAAGAAAGCAATAGATAAAAAGTAATAAGGAAAGTAGTGAAAACGTAGAAGAAAACGGAATAGTTTCAAAGACTAAAGTGCAGGAAATGAATGGGAAGAAAGAAAAATTATAAACATCGAATAAACACGTACGCAAAGACACGGAATCACAACGAAATCTTCGTGCAGCTCAATAAAAACTTTCGGAAAATATTATAAGAAAATTCGTTTCTTTTTATCCGTTTTCTTAAAAACTGAAAAGTATTTGTGGAAAAAGAAAATTTTAATGGATTTTTTTGGCTAGAAAAATTTTATACGCTAAGTGAGAATTATCCTTTAGCAAGGGTAAAAATTCTTGCTGTTTGAAATATTAATCAATTGATATTTAAACAATTTTTGGAGTCTTGAATTATAGTAAGAGTTGTGTTGGGTAACTTAGGAGGTTTGAAGGTTGCAGTGGATAATTATTGCTGCCTTTTATATTATTACAATGATATTTAAGCTTTTAGAATGAATTTTTATAGTTGCGAAATTTCGTTAAATGTTGCTTAGAGGAACGCTTGGATGTCTTGGGAATACATTTTTTATAAAGATATTACAAAAATTCACTCGATACAACAGTTAAAAGTTGCTTTCTTTAGCAACAACAAATTGTTTCTTTACATTGTTTCTTTTGTCAAAAAAGGTGCCTGAACGTTAATTTGGAAAACCATAAGATGCGGTTCACGTTTTGCAATTTCAAGAGAAAAAGCTCTTTGGGTATTTTATAAATTTCGCACACTTTAAAGTGTTGAAGCATAAGAGACATATTAACACTTTTGCAGCGATATGCACTGTATGATACCCTACAAAATATTACTACTACTACTACACTACAGCTAGTACTACTACCACTTCTACTATTTCTACCACTACTACGGTATTTGTGCTTGTGAGATGTGAAACATTATACGTTTTACTGTTAATGTAACGCGACGCACCAAATACCAACCGTATCATATCCGTCTTTAAGCCATCGACGCGGTTGTTCTGTTGCCTTGTAGTCGCTTGTTTATCCAGACGTTAATTGCAAAGGATTCCGGGTAAGAAATTTTATTACATTGCAAATAGTTAACAAATATGTGCATGGAGGTCTTTGAAGGAGTTGGTCAGAGCCTCGATGGACTGTCTATCTGTGAGTGTATATGTATGTGTGTGTGTGTTTGTGTGGATATGTATGCTTGTATGGCGTAATACGGAATATACTATTATATGCTCACAATGTGCTGAGGTATTGTTCGTTAAAAGACTGCTTGTTGATTTCTAGAAATTTTTGATAGTTGTTGTTGTTGTTTTTTCGTTGTTCGGGTTTTGCCTGTTAGCGAAAGGAAGTAATGAGTTAATGCTATTACAACGACTATTTGTATGTTCTCCCACATCCCTCGCTTCTTCAGATGCTCTTTTGTAGCTCCCATCAATCTCTCTTTAATTTCTGTTTTTATTTTTGCGTTTTCTTTTATCTAAAATAACAAAAAAAATTAACTTTGGTTGCTTAAATTACAAAAGACTGGCGCCGCCATCGCGCTCTTATCGGTCTTTCTTTTGAACAAAGTTTAGAATTAAAGAAATGTTCGGTGCATGTGTATTAAATAAAGTTGCTATACAATTTATTGTTGTTGTGGTCTCTGTTGTTCTTGTTCCTTCTCTTTAAGTCATGAAAAGGGTTTATAAATAATGGCAATATTGCTGTTGGCATTACTGCTGTTGTTGTTGTTTTTGTTTATTTCGTTTTAGTTTATGTTGTTTATGTTTTTCCTATTGTGATATGGTTGTGTTTGTTGCTGTTGGGGCTTTTGTTGGTTGTTATTGATATTGGTGTTTAGCGTGAATGGCGTATTATTTGCACGTTCTTTAACGAATGGTTTCGGACCATAAAGTTTGCACTTAAACACTCTTGCAAACGCACATCAGCACACACATACATATCAGCACACACGCGCATATATATATACACACAAACATATTCATTATTTTCTATAGTGTTGCCACGAATAATAATGTTTCGCTGCGGGCGATGCAAATGAAGCACAAGCGAAAGAAAAGATGGTGCTTCTTCCTTTGTTTGGTCCTTCTCTATTGTCTTCGTCTGTTGAGTTGCCAACGCCATTAAAATAGACGTAAAGACAAAGTAATTAAAACCAAAGAATAGTTTATTTGTCAGTTTCTGTCGTGCGACGCATTCTACGCATTCAGTCGAGAATCAGCTCGGTTTCGGCTTTGAGTGAAAATGAATTAGTGAGTAGATTTATTTATTCGTGATTGGAAAACGGCTTCTCTCCTTCTTATTTACCCTACATGAATACTTTGTTGAACATCTCTTCTTCTAGAGGTCAAACAGATTTTCAGTTAAAATAATTAATGGTTGCAGATAATGCATCGTAAAATCTGGTACAAATCGGTAACTCATGAACGATAATGAAATACCGTAAAGTGTAATGAGGAAAGGTTAAAGCCAACTAACGTTGGCTTTGGAGCGAATCGTCTTTCAAGGGATGATTCGTTCGACTAGATTTAGAGAATCTGAGATTCGGAGCCGCTTGGGAGTAAATAATCAATAATCGTGATTTTTCGAAAGATTCTCGATTTAAAGAAGATTAATGACTTGACATAAAAACATGCAATCTTTTACTTTCTACTTTCCGGATTTTGTCTTAATTACGACAATCTCAGGGAATTAAGTTGAGTCATATAACTAAGTTTGACTAGGTTTTACTTGATTTATGGATTTAATTGCGGCATACATTTTCATTACCACACTTGGAATCTTATTTTGAAGTCTCAGCAGTTTGAGTAAATCTTTTTTTAAATGTTCATAATGCCCTTCGGTAAGAGAAACTATTATGACGTCGATAATTAGAAAGCTCGTATTTTTGAGCTGATTAAAAGCGTTGTATTAAAAACATTATATTTTTTTTGCCCTACAGCCACACCTCCTGTTGAAAAAGGCTCAATTTGAATGTGAATCAGTTTGATTATCTACAAAAATTACAATTTTATCTTAGATTTTATTTGTTTAACTAAAGCATTATTAACTAAAGCTTAATTAACTAAAGCAGGATTCGCCTGATGTAGGAATATATTTTCATTATATTTTCATTACTTTAAGTTCATTGACTCGAATTGTTTCAAATTTAATTTAAATGTTGTTTCTTAAGTTTCTTAAGTTTAATCAACTTTCGAGTGAATCTCAAATTTATTTAAGCTTCATTTAAGTGAATATTTTACTAAAGAAGGGATAAAATTTATTTGAGTGAAATGAACGAAGAGAAAATTAATCGAAATTTATTCGTCTTAGCTTTAATTAAGGAATCATTTTTATTGAATCAATTCCATTGAATAAATTCAATGAATTTAATTTAAATTTGCATTTAGTTCGTTGGCTTGTTCAATATGGAATAAATAATTCTCGATCGTATTATAAACTTAAGTTTACTCTGTTTTCTTTAAAATCCTTTTGTGTTTAAATATTCGCTCATACATTTATGACTCGAAAGGTACCGGATATTTATTGAAATTTGAAATAGCCTGAAGTGGCTAAAAAGTCCTCGGCCAGACAACTGTTTTCGCATAAAGTGCATGCCACACACGTGCATATTTTTATAGCACTCCCAAAGCCTGACTGGAAACATATATCTATGAAAGAGTTTTGTGCTGGTGGAAGTTTGTGTGTGTGCGAGTGAGTCTGTTTTTAATGCCATGGAAAAAGCATCCATATTTTAGCAATCTCAACCAAACAACCAAAACAAACATCAACAATGTTGTTGATCATGTCTATCAAATTTCAACAGGATTTAGCATTAAGCTGAAAATATTGCTTAGGAAAGAGGAGGAGCAGTGATGGCGATAGTATTAGTAGAGGCAACAACAACACCATTAGCAGAATCACTTGTTGGGAAAGGAAAAAGAGCAGCAGCATGAAAAATAACAATGGCAACGACATTAGATGCATGTTGTGAACATTCGTTGTGAATCCCTGACCGATCGTTTCTCCGTTCATCTTTCTTGAGTTTAATTGTTGGTAGAACCTTAGAATACGTTGATACTACGGTCATTCGGAAATAATTCGTCCTCTTTGCTTTATAAATTCATTGTTGTTGTTGTTCGTTGTTAGTTATTAAGATAAATATGTGTGCATTTTTGTATGTTTACGTGTATGTATGCGAGTTGTCAATGTGTGAGTTAGTTATTAAATTGTTAAAGTTTGTTTGTTTGCCGACCATTTTGGACCTACAAGCAGATTTTCTTGGTCAAAACTAAATTCAATGCCTATACGCATTTTTTCTCCTTTGCATACAATTCACCCCTCTCGCTAAACACTTAAACACATTTCTCTGGATTTCACTTCTGTTGTTATTTTACTGTTGTTGTTGTTTGTTTATCTGTTGCTTCAATTGCTTTAAAAGTGTTTGTCTTAATGCTAAGAAAGCTTAAGCTTCTAATACGCACACAAGCAAGAATGCATATATTTCAAATGAATGCACGCACCCATGCACTCACATACGCAGATGCACACTCGCGCACACATAAACACACATTCTCTCATGCAAACATAATTCTCTACTCTTGCTTAATCATCATCCACACAAGAAATTCATCCACACCTCACACACATACACACACATTAACAAACTCACGTGCTGACTTACACCTACACACACATCCTCTTATACATGTGCACACATTCTCTCCCAATCGCACTAATTACTGTTGGCTTTAATTCCTATTTTCACTATTTCCGAGTTTCGTTTTATCGCATTTCCGGCTCATTTTCATGCTTTGTTTGAATTTTCAATTTATGCACAAAGCTTGTACGGAGCATGTACGACGCATAACGACGGGTTTCGCCGTATATGTTTTTTATGTGCGGTCAACTAATATTGTTCGTCGTTGTTGTTGTTTTTGCTGCTGGTCTTCGCTTAGTTCTTGCTTAATAACCGTATAATCACGGTGATGTGGTGAGGAAAGGCTCGCGAGGTGAATGTGAAAAAAAATTTTGCGCCGATGCGCAATAAGCGTTTATCGCGCCATGCTTATGTTTCGGCTGCGTTGAGTGCGTGCGAGTGTGGGAGTAAGCTGAAGTGCGTCGGTAATTTGTTCATAATTGATATAAATTATTTTCATTTTTAAAAAATGTTTTATAGATCGGTTTTATGGATGAACACATTAAAATTAAATTTTGTTTTCTTAAGAGGGAAAACACACCCAATAAACAGTTTTCTCAAACTGAACATATTAATTCGTTAATCAACACATTAATTTATTATCGATTTTAATTAAATAAACTTAGTTTATAACTTTTTAAAAGTATCAAAGTTTTGTTTCCATTTTCTAATTAGCCTTTTCCTTTTCCTTTAATATTTCATTTTTCTCTATCACTTTAATCATTTTTCATTTGGCTCGCTGCTTTTCAAAATTCATAATATTGATGAATTAATGAAATGATTCATTATCATTGATAAATTGCCTAAATGATTGTCAAACCAAAAACTGATTGTCAAGCTAAGAAATTAATTGCGGATTCGATTGATTTGAGTGCGGCGAACCGCAACGAAAATTCATTCAACAAAATTAGTTTTCGATTTATTCGAGCGCATTGCGCAAAAATTCTTCTCTAATTAATTTAAAATTCAAAATCAAAGTTTGAAAGCAAATTTCATATCTTCCTATTTCACTTCTTTAGCCTTCTAATCCTTTAGAAGAAGAAAATCAAGCTAAAGGTATAATAAAGTTATGAGAATAAAGTTCGCGAAATGCCATGAACGAGTTTTAAAGTATCAAAAATCGAATCGTTGACTCGGTCTGGTTTGGTAATTGCAAAAAAATGTGGCAGAAACTTCGAGCCTTTTGGATTGAACGAGTCATTTTAGCATGAGAAGGAACGTAGGGAGGAAGAAGAAGAGGCGAAAGTAGAATACGTAAGAAGGTTAACTTCGGTCTGCCCGAAGTTAATTTACCCTACACCCGTAATTTAAATGTATGGCTTATATTCAATAACCAATTGTCGCAACACGCCTCTTTTAGTGTTATAATTCTCTTTTCGTGATTAATTTAGATCTATTAATTCATTTTTTATATAACCTTTCTTAAGGTTCGCTACCGTCACGCCGACTGTGTTGTGCATGATGTCCAACACTGGCATCTCGGCCATAAAATTCCAACATTAAAATTTAATTAGAGACTCAAAATGGGGTTTCTAAATTTGATTACATAATAAAGTAGGTGTGGCGGAATTTGCCGATTTTCAATCCAAACTATTACGATATTTCACAGACAGGCACATATACACAGACAAACACACAGACAAACGGACATCGCCAAATCGACTCAGGAGAAGGTGATTCTGAGCAAGAATATATATACTTGCCTATTACACCTATCACGCCTCTTTTGATACGTTACAAACAAAGGCAAAAAATGAGTGCACCTTAAGCCATCGGGTGTAGGGTGTAAAAATAATGGAAAGGCAAAAATAATCAAGAAAAATATATATTTCTTCTATTAATTTATCACGAGAAAATTTTTTTCTATTAATTTATTAATATTAATTTGTTACTGGCCATAAGAAAATCCATTCGACGCAGAATGGCAAGAAAGGATAAAGTAAAAGGGAACCAGAAGAAAAAAGAATTGGTGTCCATAGGATATAAAGATGAATTTGTTCCACTTAAAGAGCATAAACTAAGAATGAGTCTTAAGATTAGAACTGATGAGTAGGGGAGGGGGGGATGCGAAGAGAATTTGTTATTTGTTTCTATTTGTAGGTGAATTATTAACGGTTACTTAGTATAGTATTTGTTGTTTTTCTTGTTGTTTCCCTAGCAACATGTTTGTAATTTCTTTTTCTCATTTTTCTTGAAATCTAATATAATTAACACTGTTGCCTTACGTTATTATCATTAGTGGCAGTAGGAAACATTCACAAAACCAACAACAACTACTATTATAGAATCAGAACTAATGGTAAAATGGCGACAACAACGCTAGAGACATCTACACCGACCTTTCCTCAAACATTTTCTGACAGAAGTATATTTTCCATCAGATGACATTTACTGCACTGGGACAAGGAGAACAACAACAACAACAACAACACCACCACCACCAGTTACGTCAACGACAAAAGCAACAAACAGCAACAAAATGAAGCAAGAAGTTGAACCGCAGTAACCACAAAAATGAGCATCAGTACAAGACAAGTTGTAGAACATGCCTGCCGTAGGCAGTAAATAAAAATAATAAAAACAGCTGAACACATAAACGTTAATAATTAAAAGGCTTACGCAAGAACACACAAATATAGAACAAGCCACACATACACCATACATAAGGTTTCCCTCAGACATTTGCGTTTTTTTATTCCCCTGATGCGTTTTAATTATTTGACGCCGTACTTTGTAGTCGGGTCTAATTCGCTATAGGCCAATTGGTCACGTGTTGTCTCCTTGTGTTTCTTGCTGACATTTTAATTAGTTACCAAGTGACATGACACGCAGTTCTCTCATTATTATTATTGTCGTCATTTTTGTTGTTGTGATGTTTTGATAATTTCGTTAGGGTTTTCCGCCACTTGAACCTGTTCAGTTTCACTCAATGTCAAAACAATATTATTTACGAAATTAAGTTGTTTCCGCGAAGTTGGTTTCCACATTCCTTTGAAGGCGTTTTGTTTTTGCTATTTCGAATATTCAATTTTTTAGCTTGATTGATTGAACGAGTTAATATTTCCCAACCTTTACTCACAGTAAAGTAATTAAAGAGTAAATTTACTTACAGTAAAACTACATTTAATGAACCGAATTTGTCTTCTTTTTGATTATTTGAATCAATTAATTTTCTCTGAGTTTGAAGGATATGACTTACTCTCATAATTGCCTAATTTCTTACAATACTCATCGTAAACTTTTTTGATATAAATCAACTCTTAGTCCCCTCCTTGTCATTTGCTCTTTTCCTGTTTTCCACCCTTCATCAATTTCGCGACGCAGTATTCCATCGATTGTATTCTATTCATCTAACTCAAATAGAGTGTAATCTATAATTTAATCATAATAATAATAGTGATGATTATAATGATAACAATACCTGCCTTCGTGTTGATTCTTGGTAAATATTTACCGCATCGTATTTGACTTTTCATTTGCAATCGCCGATGTCACGCCGCGTTTGTGTGGTTTGAGGTTATACGCGTCTTGCTTGTTTGCCCTAAAGTCCGAAATAGTTTTATTGATCTGTTAACATATCGTTAATGCTTTAATTGATCGAGAGCAGTTACGCCAGAGGGAGTAGGCCGGTGAGAGTTGATTTGGCGAAGTTCTTCCTCAAATTTCTTCCCTTTCCCCTTCCTACAACCAATCGTTGCACGTTTTTCGTCTTCTCTGTCTTCTCTTGTGACTCGATTTGTTCGTAATTTTAGTTAATTAGTGTTATCGTAATTGCCTTTAATCGCTGATGAACTTGTTTATTAATTAACCGCTTAATATTAAGGATTGCAAGTGTTGATAAAGGATTAAATTCAATATTTTTTGTTTTTGTTTTTAGTTTTACATTTTATCAGGTTTTATGTTTTAGTAGTGAACTCATTGATGGCCACAAGAATTGTTATAAATTGTTAGTACTCCTTCTTGGACATATTTTTGTTAAAAGTCTTTAAGTATTATAATAATTGCAACAATTTTCATCATAATAATTACAATCACCATCGCACTGGTTTTAATAATTATGATGTACATCATTACGAGATCATTTTCGCTCTGTGTTATCGTTATGTACATTATCGTTACAAGTAATATTTATCGTTACATCCATTGTCTTAATGAAGCCAGCCGAGTTTCACTGTGATAATTTGTGTGTGTGTGTGTTTCTATTTGCAATTATCATTTATGTTATTTTAATACGTGCTTGTTAACTCACTTCCTATACCGTATCGTTTACAACCTATAACTCTTAATGCTCTTTAGTGAAGAGACGCAAGAGTTAGTTGTGGTTAGTTAGGGCGTTTCTCTTGAAATTCAAATTAGCGGCGAGGGCCACAAGGAGGCCGGTAAGAATCGGTAAGTGAACCAATTAATGCTCTAATTATGTTTAAACAAACTGAGTGAGATATTTGCATACATAGGCGAATATATACACGTAAGGTGAAACGAAACAGAACGTATAAGGAATGCCTGGATTGGTCGGGGTGGCCTGCAGAAATTATCCGATATCAAAAGATTTCATGATGAAAAATTATTTATGATTATTTTATTCAAAGCCGATTAAAAAATTTTGTGATACGAATAAACGTTCAATGTATGGTTGCAAATATTTCTCAGGTGGAAGAAATTTTCTTTTGTTATTGTGCTTAGAAAATTCTACAATCATTTATGGTTTTTAAGTAATTTTATTGTTTATTAAATTGAAAAAGAAGGTTTTAGTGAAACATGAATAAATAAATTGATTTACTTAATATAATAACTATTTAATAAAAAATTATATTATTAAATATATATTTAATAATTTTACACAAAAATTTAATCAGCCTAAAATATTTCCCTTTTCTTTTAATAAGTATTTGCGATATTTTCGCATTTCGTAAACTTTAATTAAATTTTCTAAGAATTTAGCAATTCTCTTCAATTTCTCCCAATACAAAAATTATTAAATATTGCAATAATATTATAATGAAAATTATTTAAATGAGTCGAACAAGTCACAGACACGCACATTGTTGCTTACCTCTTTTCCGTTTAACCTAATTTATAATTTCTTTAAAAATTTTTAATGGATTTTTAAGAGAGTTTATTTGAACTGACTGCGTAAAAATTTAATAGTTTTATGTCGAAAATCTAAATATGTTATTATATTTTAATTCTATTTTTAATATGACATGATTCGAGCCACTTAATTCGTGATATTTGAGTCGAGAGTCTATTATAAAAGAATAAATTCAAGAATTTTTAAGCGGTATTTAAGTACTATTCCTGTATGAATGAGCACAGACCATAACTCGCTTTTAATATGAAGCTTTAAAAAATACAATTTCATTAGAGTAGTAGTCACTATTATAGTCATATAGTATTATATTTGTAATACTGGCAAATACTGTAGCAAGTGCTGTTTTTATTGTACGTATAAAATGAATTTTATTCTTCTTCTTCTTCTTCTTCTCCTTCCTAAGTGGTGAGATTAAAAAAATATATTTATGAGAAAAATTAAGCTTATGTAGTCTCGGAAGGCAAAAAATATGACTGATGATGGTCTCCCTTAGGGTAATTTTATGCAAATATGAAAAATTGGAAAACTTTAAAACTTTTTTTGGGGAAGGATCATCTCGTAACTTATTCTTTTTGAAGAATGTAAAAACCATTACCTTCATTTTGCTTGGTTTTACCATATGTTTTCGATTCGAATGATATAAAGGCACTGAATATGCCTTAAATTTGCGAACAAAATTGAAAAAAACAAGGGCAAACAAATTCAAGAGGAAATATTGAATAGAAAATGAAAAAAGGAAGGAGAAGCGAAAAAAAACTATGGAAGAATGAATGAATGGGCGAATGGACCATGAATTCCTTCAGCTTATTCGCACTCGTAACGGCTATGAAATGATTAAGCACGGTGAAAAAGAATTTATGACGACCCTCCGGATTGTGAGGAAAAATTTACGAAGAGGGTGTGAATGAAAAAAAAATTATTCAAATTAATGCAGAAATGAGAGAGGTGGAGAATAGCGAAAGAGAGATACGAGAGAAAAGGAAAAGAAAGAGAGAAAGTAAAAGTGTTAATTAAAACCTTTTTCAACAAATTATGAATTTTGCAATTGATGGTGTTTGAATCATCATTTTAATTAAAGACTTTCCTAAAAAAAAGAATAAACAAATATTGTAATTTTGATAATATATATTCTATCAATTGTTCAGGAATTACACTGTAAGAAAAAATTTTCTAAAATAAAATTTTTCTATTTTGAAAAACAGATGGATTTCATCAACAAAAGCAACAATAAAGTAACTTATAATTAAAATATGGAAAAAAATAATACTTGGAATAAAATTATATAATATAGAATAAATGATTGGAATTCGTTTACTTTTAAAGCCACCAAAAATTAATAAGGAAAGAAATTCGAATATTTATTTAAAATGACATTAAGTTAATTAAGGTTTTCTACTTTTTTATTTTGTATAACATTTCCTCCGATTTTATATCGTTGGTTTTTCAATTATCATCCTTCGACGGAATTATTGTTTTAATTCTTTTTGTGTTGCGATGACTGCGTGTTGCTCCGAGGTGATTCCTTTAAGTTTAAGGTTCTACCCATTTGGTTGGCCCGAATAGATCGATTCTTCCATGGCGTTCCAATGGTTGGATGATTTGGTTGTTGGACAATTGATACTGCCCATTATCGTCACCATTTCCAAAAATGTAACAGATTAACTAATGGAAGGACAGGTCGATCGATGTAATGACTGACTGAGTTAACACGTAATAACTCCAATAGTACTCTAATTAGTTTTTACAATCAGAGAATTAGTGGTGAAGAGATATTTTTGAGAGGACATTGGTAGACCATTAAACTCGTTGAAGGAAATGATTATGGGATAGAAATGTGGGTGGAGGTGGGACGGAGAGTTGTTCGTGTTGGATGAAAATAGGATTTTCAGATTATTGAATGTAATGTCCGTTTGAGTTGCAAGAATGTATGTGCTACGGGAATCTTTAAATAAAAATCTACGCTTTCAACGACTTCTATTTCACCGGAAACAAAAATACACAACCAAAAATAATCCTTAGGGTTTTTGCAATAAATTTCTTCTATTTGAGTTAAAATCTTTAGTTTTTTTTTTGAAAAATTTAATTTTGGTTTATGAAAAACCTGCAAATATTCGCAGTCCGTGATTTGATGAAATGAAAAACCATGGCTTCTGCTCGAACACCTACTGCATAGCAAAATATGGGTCACTTTTTTATCCAAACCAACGTGGCTTAGTCCAACCCTAATCGGTATAGCTCAAGCTTGTCTAGGCCAACTTTAAAAAGTAATGAAATAAGAATTAGTGGAAAATGTGGAAAAGACAGAAAATCAAGCGGTGAAAAACGAGAGCAATTTTTTTCTTTTTTATTTTTTTAAAACACAAGCAAAAATAAGAACAAAAGCGTTATTTTGTAATTACGTCGTTATGGTTTGCTAGGAAGAAGGATTTGTTATAAAAGGGGCAAGGGAAAAGTGAAAATCATGGGGAAAGACTTGGTGGTTGGTCTTCCTTGCTGTTGGCAAGAGAAAACAAAAGAAGCAAAGCAAAAACAAAAACAACTAAAATAACGACTGTGTTGGCTACCGCTTGGATACAACGTGAATTCCTTAGCCCCTACCGATCACGATTGACCACGATCGGAATAACATGAGATACCGGATAGAGTTGGATATGGTTTAGATGGCATTATTGTTTTTGCTTATTTTAATCGAAAATTATGGTAGTTCTTTGTTCTCTGTCTGTGTGCGTGCGTGCGAGTTTTCGGCGCCACTTTCGAAATTTCGGCGAATAGAAAATTTTTATTGAAATCTAACTTTTATTTTACCACAAAAATTTCAATTACAGCTAACAAAAACTTCTATTAAATATTCACAATAGAGTATAAACGCAATTGCTCCTGTATATGCCCTTCAAACGCACGCACACACACACAAACACACACAACACACACACTCATATACACACGTTTCAAGAGAACTAATTCGTAAATTGTTTCATCGTAACGAAGTTGGTTTTGGTGATGAGAATGAATGTCATGATGATGCGTTCTTTCAGTCTTATTCGTTTTTAATACCTTTATAGTAAAAATTTTAACGAAGAGGGTGTGGCTAAACGAAGAAATTCTGTAATATTAAGTGCATTATTTATTCATTTGCGATTTTGTTAAAGACCTAGATTTGCCCAAGAGATTTTTCAATTCTTCCAAAGGTCGTTGATTTGATGATTCATAAAAATGGTTGAATGTGTTCAATTCGAAGTGCTTTTTTAGGTGAAACGGAAAAAAGCGAAATATTTAATAAAAGGATGCAAAAGAAAATGTAAAATATAACACGAAAATATATTCAAATAAAAAATACGCTCCTTGAATGAAATATAAAATGAATGTTTGTGTGCCGGGTATTTTTTACGACAACGAAATTTCATGGCTTTTTATGGTAATGTTCTACGCAGTTAGAAAAATAATATGTAAATTATAATAAGATTTGTTAAAAGATTAAAACAAATATAACAAGAATCTTTAAATATTTAATAAAGAAAGAAGAGAATCAGGTGAATGTTGAAGCGGAGATATTTAGTTGAGTCATGAACTTTTTATTTCACTAGTCTTTTAGATTGTTGAAGAAATTAAGAGGACTACGAATTTATCAGAATTTCATTATTTGTTCACTCCAAGCGAATTATGTATACAGCACGCTTCTTTAATGGCCGTGGACGTCCTCGGAAATTAATGTTAACAACATTATTACGTGACAGCCGGTAGTTGACAACCAGTCATTGACCTTGATAAATTTTCGTGGAGGACATGATTTAAAAATATTCCACTTTATTGAGTTATAGTAGAGGATGATGAAGAGCAAGAGAATAAACGTGACTCTTCTCTAAATTAGCCAAGTCACAGTGATATCCTTCCCTGTTTCCTGCAATCAAATAATCAAATTGAAAAAAATCGATAAAAGGGATGCTTGCTTGATTTGGTTATACCGATATTTAGGTTAGACAAATATTTAAAAAAAGGCATAATCAACGGCATTAATTTTCTAAATTGATTTTACAAACCAATCATAGAAAAAGAAAAAATTATTTAAATCTAAATTAAATAAAATACGTTAATTATATTAAATCCACTGTGTGCTTTTCTTCGTCCTCTCCTTTCTAATACCTAAATGCTATTTAGAATCCTTACCACCGTTCAATAATTTCTCTGATCTCTTCTAACACTAGGCAACAGTGTTCTCTGCATTTGCTCTCATAGAATTTCTCTCCAGTTTTAGTCGTCTGTTGAAATTTCTGCTGCTCTGCTACTTTGCTGTTCAGCTATTCTATTCTATTACTCTTAACCCAAATAGTAAACTGTACGAATGTTCTTAATTCTAGTGTTTGACAGGGAGAAGAAATGGATGAGGAAGAAGATGAAGATGGCGAGGAAGATGTAGGAGCAAAAAACTGAAAGTGGTGAAAGCTTCAATATTGGGTTCCTGTAATCGAAAATATAAACTCTCTCGGGAAGAATTGCATAAAATTTTATAATAAAATGAAAATATTGCTTATAATTTTCGTAAATTTTGCCTTTTGTGAAAATAAATATTTTTGGCGTCGTGGGGGAATAAAACATCTTTCAGGGTTGCCACTAGACTCCTACTATCATTACCACTTCTTGAATGGATGATCAACGTTCTGCAACCTTTCAAAGCAAATGCTTTTAGCGATAATTTTTGTTGTGAACAGAAAATCGATGAAATCATGCATCAAGATTTTTTATGTTGTTACCGTTTTCATAAATGTATAAAACAAGCTAAGAAAGTATGCTTAGCGTTATCAACTTAGCGTTATCAGCTAAGAAAGTATGCTTAGCGTTGATAACTAACAGGAAATGAATCTTCTTTTCTTTTATTTTCAAATTTTCCCTCTTCTTTCTGCTTCTTTTTTTGTAAGGCAACAGGAATAAATAAGCAAGATTTCATGCGAAGTTCAATTTTAAAGAAAGACTAACTTATAGCCCGGAGGGTGTTTGTGTGAAGAAAATTGACAGGAAGTGGAGTGAAAAGGGAAGGCGACAACTTGAGTTCTGATATCTTCAAGCAATTTTTGGTCTTCGTCTAAATCATCATTATTGATAATAAAAAAGTAGCCGTAATCAACATCATCGTAACCGCAGTGTGTGGTAGGAAAAGAAATAGCAAGAGATAATTGAAGGAAAGGAATAAAGAATTGCAAAGCAATGTTTTAGATGAAAGTAATTCTTCAACCTTTCATTAATTGAGTTAAGTTGATCGGCAATTGATCGATTCCTTAATTCATTTCCTTTGAAGAAGATCTGCTTTCTGCATTTTCAATTCGATAATTAGGTGAGTTTCTATTTTTGTGTTTAGTTTGTTTCCTTTTAACCCAAAGCAAGTGATAGAAGGGGGCGGCAGGGTGTAAGTCAGGCAATTGTATATCTTCTAAAGACAAAAGGTGTCGAACAACACTCATTGTAATGCATCATTCTCTGTTTTCCCAGTTAGATCAATAAAGGTGTTTGTTGTGTCTGTAATGCATACGCAATATTGCTGTTGGCAATATTTTAATATCTGTCGTTCCCTCATGTTGACCTACCTATGGGGGTCTTATGTTTTTCAATTATATTTTTATTTCGTTTTTATTTTCACTTTGTTCATGCGTCGGTAAGTTGTATGGTAGATTTTTCTTCACCTTCTTCTTATTCTTTTCTGTTTTTTTTCGTTTACCGACTGCGACAATTCATATTTTGTGATATTATTATTGTTGTTTCTTTTATTATTATTGTTACCATTACTTTACAGTGATTGCTATTGTTTTTGTCGTTCGTTGGTGGTTATGGTGACGGTGCTGCCACTGTTCTGGTCATTATTACTAGTTTTATAATTATTATTATTATTATTGTTTTTATGATTATTATTGTTACTCTTATTGTTGGTGTTGTTGTTGCTTTTTCGCTTTAACATTGGCATTGGTTAAATTAATTAATTAATTTGTTTTGTACGCTGTAACGCCGTTTGGTTGTGTTTTTTGAGGAATGAAGCTTGAACAAAAACGACAACAGAAAGCAAATGAAAATGGATGAAACTGAAAATAAAAATGCAAAGAATTTACCTTAAAAAAAGAGGAAAAAAGTAAATCAGTAAAAAGTGAAATAAAAACGAATCATAGATTATTCTGAGTTTACAGATTTTATTAATAGCAAAAACATTTGATTAATATTGTATTATATTAAATATAAATATCCGAATATATATAAAAAAAATTAAAAATGATGGAAAATTTCACAAATTATTTATAATTATTTTTTTATATATTCTTTTTAAAGATTTTTCAGTGATAATTATTATTGCCATTATGGCAAATGTCATAGAATATAACCATCACTAACATTATAATCTTGATTATTATCTCTGTAATATTGGCGGATTTACGTTTGCTTTTGTAGAATTTAATAGTTTTAAAATTATTTAATTTTTAATTTTTATAAAATTAAAATTGTGATAAATGGATTATAAAGTGTGATTTTAAACTAATGCATTTGTAAGATAATCATCACATACATCATTGCATTCGTAATATAATTTTCGAAAGGAACAAATGGTTATTTAAAAGTATTGTGATATTAAGTTAATTAAGTTAATTAAGTTAATTAAGTTAAGTTAATTAAGTTAATTAAGTTAATAAATTAAAATTTATGTTATGAATAATAAAAATATAAATTACATTAGAGTTAAGCAATATTAATTTTAAAGTAATTTATATTAAAGATCTCTGAAGTAATTAAAATAATTTTTCTCCACCTCATTTTGTACAAATCGATTTAATTACTAAATTTGTTTTTAAAGTCAGAATTCTTGTTTCCGGCTATGCCTTTTATTCATAAAATTTCAATTATGCATTCTATTTATAAAATATCTGATTTTATTAAAGGCTAAAAGACATTCAAATATTGTTGAAAATATACGGGTTCCAGCATTCTCATTCCGGCATAAAAAACAACAAGAACAAAGTTTATTCAATGCTCCTCAACCCAAAACTGAATTTATTTATTTATTCATTTTCATTTTTCATTGAATATTAACGTATAAAAAAGCCAAACCAAACTAATTCTAAAATGCATAGATTATGAAAGCCGTTTAAGTTGAAAGTTACCTAAATGAAACTTAATCGAGGATTATTAAGATTTATATGAATCAATTGAAATATGAATAAAAACAATTTTGACAAAGTTTGGGGAGCATTTAGTAAAATCTGAAACGAGCGAAAATATTCTTGAATCCTATTTAAGTTTTTATAGAAATTGAATTATGCACAATAAATATTATCGGCCCAGGTAATGTAAATGCGTTTATGACATTGGTTTAGTAAGCAAGTGTATTGTAATTGTATAATATTATATTTGTTGTTGTATTCGTATTTGATCTCAGATTTCGGTCTACAGACGAAGCCACAATAAATCCTACGCTAAATAAATTAAAAGCAAAGCATAATATAGGTTTTGTATTCAAACATAGGCTTAAATAAATTTGCAACTTGCTTAATTTTCATAGGGCGTATCTTAATTATATACAATACACACCCACATCACTCAATTCCACAGATTACAATTTGTTAGAAAGTCGTTCAAAAATTTGTCCATTCCATTCGATTTTATTGCTTTAAAAATATTACTTATGAAATATTTCATTAATTTTTTTCAGTTTTCTGTCTCGAATTTAATTTATTTCATGATTAGAAAATTCGCGTTTGGGGCCATATAAAATCGATATCTCTATCAATATAAAGCATATTGATTCTTTATATAAAACGT
Organism: Physocephala rufipes; assembly: GCA_963966595.1. Lineage (NCBI taxonomy): Eukaryota > Metazoa > Arthropoda > Insecta > Diptera > Conopidae > Physocephala > Physocephala rufipes. The sequence goes on along the minus strand of OZ016501.1, from coordinate 4,014,018 downwards.
ATATGAAACGTATATAAAAATATAAGACATTATTTGTTTAAAACGCATGTAAAACATATATGAAAATTATAAAACACTTTTCACAAATATTCGCGCACCAAATAGAAACATAGTGAGAAGCGCTTTATAAAAGATATTTTTATTTTAATTTTATTTTTATTTTTAAAGATATTTATTTCTTGTCCAAGAAAGTCTTCAAAATTTTAAAAGAATTTATCTTTTTACGCAAAAGGATAAATTTTTATTGTGGTTGTAAATATCGATTTTCTTCGCCCCAAAGATAATCCCATCAGAAGGGCGATTTTCTTCTCCTTTTGGCCCCAAGCATTTTACTGTTAAACCAAAAATTGGCTCTATTAAGTCGATGGCATTTAAGTTCACTCACATGCAAACACTTTAAAAGTTACTTAAGGATAAGCTTTGTGAGAAAATTTAGAGCGGGCGGTGGCGGAAGAAAGAAGACAAGGAAAGAAGGAATCGATCGAGGTATGGGAATGACTGTAAGTAACTGTAAGTAACTGAAACCAGGGAAACAAGAATTTGTGAAATCGCATTTAAGTGAATCTGGTGCTTATTGGTGTTCTTGTGTGGATTGTGATACTTTGGGAGATTGGGCGAAGGCGGTTAGGAATACGCTTACAAATACCGATATATGGATATCATGCCAATCTGTGACAGAAGAAGTCCTTCTATTTGAATACCTCGTTTATTTCAATCAGTATTCAATTTCTGAGCAAAGGTAAACCAGCAAAAGCACATCGTGCTGCCATGCATGAGTACGTGTTTTATACAATCAAGTCCTTTTACTATGAAGTGGAATATGTTTGGGAAGAGAAAAATGAAGTCAGCATCTATAAAATAACTAAAGAAGAACAATATGGAGTATCTTTGAAGCATTTTAATTAGACGAAAATAATCTGTTTCATCTTGAGCGCGAGTAGAAAGCGAAGCGCGCTTTTTTCTATTTTGTCATTATCTGGAAAATGTTTGATTTTATATTGTCCCAAAGAAAATCCCCAATTTTTTTGCATTTTTACTTATTGAATTTAATTTGATTTTCAGAAGTAATAGAATGAATCGAAATTCGTTTCTATCGAACTGATAGGATTGGTTTACTTGGCAGAAATAATTGTCTTGATTAGTTTGATTTTTTTGGTTGGTTGAGATTGAAAAATACAATGAGGTTTATATTGCCTTTGTAGGGAAGCCTTTTGTAAAGCGTTCGTGAAGTTTCGTAGCTAAATCCCAAACTTGGACTAAGAGCTTAAAATATTAAACAAAAACAACAAAGCTCCAACCTTTTAGAAAACTTTGTGAATGAAAAACCAGTAAGGAAGCTAGCTTCGACCTGTTCGAAACACTCTTCATCTGTAATATATTTGTGATTTAAATCAATGCCAGTTATGTATTTATAGTTGGTGGATCACACCCATTTTCAGGGGTAGAATGTTGCCTTAAATAACTCGCATGTAAAATTATATTCATTATATTCATAATTTCCTCGCGAAGCTGAAGTCTTGAGCTATTACCACACGTATGTATTTTAAACGTGTATACGTATTAACTTTAATGGTGTGGGAGTGACACCGGTTTATTTCTAGGATTACGTTTTCAATGGAAATGTTTTATTCACAAACGTAATTATAACTTATTTCGGTACAGGGTGTAAAAAAGTGATGAAATTTCCAAAGCTAAATCTAAAAAACTAATGTAAAAAATCTAGTGAAAACCCATAAACTTTGAAACGATGATAAAGAAAAAGGATGAGATAATAAGAGGGAGAAGAAGAAAAAGTAATGAAAGAAGACAAAATGGTTGCAGGGGATTTTGGTATTTTTCATAAGACCAATTATTTTGATGCTATAAAAACATCAATTTTGTTGCAATAAGGTGTTATTATTATTATTATTATTATTATTATTATTATTATTATTATTATTATTATTATTATTATTATTACTATTATTATGAGTGGTTGAGATTGCGTGTCATTGTTTTTCGCTTTCATTTCTATTGTATTTTTATTAAGAGACTCTGATTATGAAAAACCTAAGTTTCAAAGAATCTGTCATCGTTCTTTTGTTTTGGTATTTGAAATTGGATAAATTGTTTATAAAGAGATTTATAAGGGGAAATATTTTAGAAATTGGAAAAGGGATAAATGAACAGGCACTGTTGGACGGATGGTCGGTGCAGTTTAGGGGTTCGGTGCAAAATCGTTTGATCGTTGAAAGCGGTAAGAAACTAAACAATCCACCAAGTCACCAACCAACAATTAACCGATGAACTGACACACAAACCAGAATAGATTGAAACTTCACGATTTACGGTATCCTCGAAAAGCTGGAGGCAGCTAACGAGAATAAGAATTTTCAGAAATTTGCATAAAGATCTTCAACAAACTGCATAACGACAAAACAACAACAACCTAGTCAACGGAATGTTCTCTAGGGATGTAAAGCAACACCTATAACTATAAGGAAAATCGTGCTCGGTCTAAGAAGAATTAGAGAGAAGAGCCTCAATCCGTGGGCTTTTATAACGCGCCTGTAGCCAACATTATCTTTAGTTTATCGTCGAAAATGGCATGTACGTGCGTGAATGTGTGAATATATGTGTGTGTGTGTGAGTGACATAAAAGAAGGCCAACCGATAGAACGACCATATGCATCTTGTTTGCACCACGCAACTCCGTCGTAATGCAACTCATAGGATTATCCGACCCCAGATATTTCTTGTACGACTTACCAAGCTCGAAAGTTTTGCCACAAAACTTTTCGCATTCTGCGTAACGATAATTTGTTGTACTCGGTTTTTGCGCGACAAATACGTTAAGGTACGCCTCGGCACGACACGGTACTTTCTTAATACGGTTTTCTAATACATTTTCTAATGTACGTTTATGTGTATTCGTTCCTTTCCGCTCGATGGCCTGAAGGCAGTTTTAGCGGTGGGGGGAAATGACCGCGGCATACGATGAAGGAACGAAACTACTGAAATTATCTGGATTTTTCGGTGGAAGGAAAGGTGGGTGAGAGTGTTTGGGGAGATTATATCTCTCTTATAGACCTTAGTCGTTTATTCATTATTTTAAATATCTTTTATGAACGATTTTAGTTCACGTTTTAGTTCTGTGTTTCTGATTGTTCTTCTTCATTCGATATCTTTTTAAAGTTTATTCACATAGAAACAGCTGACACTCTACGCATTAAAGAGATATAAGCTTTATCGTTTGAATAATGATAAAGATTCCGATATTGTTGTTGTTTTGTCGTTCCGCTCTTTTATGAAAGCCATTTTGCTTAATACCGGCAACGGTACTGAACGCCATTCAACGTCACACACAATTGAAGAAGCGTTGATGGCATTCCCGATAATCAATAAATAATTTATTTAGGTAAACATTTCTAATGAAAAGCTTTTTATGACGTCACGCTCTTTTATTTAAAAATATTTTGAGAGGTTTTCATGTTTCGAAATCGATTTTGAAAAACTTCAAAGCTTTCCAAATTAGTCTTCCAAATCTTTTTAATTACTTTAAATCTAACCAAACACTAATTTACAATTGAAATGCCTTTAAAAAATTCACTGAAACAAAAAGATTTGAAAAAACTTAGTAATTGATAAGCGTTCGCATTATCTTTTTGTTTAATTTCATGATTATATAATCATGATTTAGATCGTAATTGAATTCTCATCAACAGGTAAATAATTCTGTTTTGTTTTGCTTTGATTTTTGTTTATTGATTTTGTAAAAGAGAAGAAATGAAATGTCTAATAGAAATTAAATAAAAATAACTAAAATAGTGCAAATATTTTTCATGCATCGATTGAAGTCCAAACAATTGTGTCAATATTTGTTGCAATTAAAGGTATTTTAATAATTCCGAAAATTTGTATGCGCAGAAGCAAAAATAATTAAACTGCATATTTTTATATAACCAAAATAATAAGATAAAAATAATAATCAAAATAATTTTAATATAATCAATATAATATTTTAAGATGATATTTAGAGTTTCTATCATAAAGACAGATACATAGATGAATAGACAGATGGACCGACATATAAATGGGTACATAAGTAGATAGATAGATAAAAAATAAATAGACACGTTACTGGGTGGATAGATAAATGAATAAACAGAAAGAGAGAGGGAGAGAAAGACAATTCGTTAGATAGAAGGATAGATGGGTGGACAGATAGGCAGAGAGACAGGTAGATAGATAGGCAATCAGATCAATCCTCTGATTAATGAAATAATTAAAGGGTAACTACATTTTAATTTATTTCTCGGTCGTTAGTTCAGCTCTCGCTCTCATCTTCAGCTCGTTACAAATGCTGCGTCCTAAACACGTTTGTCTCCTCAAACACTCTCAACTAAAAGGTTTCGATTAAAACAGCTTCATCCAGAGAACTTCATCTAGAGATGGAAAATTGTCTCCAGCAACCTTTAATTTGATATCTCGAATTTAATACGAGATTACTCACAAATAAAGCGTCACATGATTTCCTAATTTCAAAACACTTGTCTTTTTCCTTGAATTTGAACAAATAACGACAATAGTAAAAATATCGTCTATGTAGTAACCTGATCATAATTTTCCTAAAACGGAATTCTCATTTATGACCCGTAATTAGGCTTCATCACAGCTTGCTATTAACCGTAATACTTTAAGGCATAGACAAACGATGCGGCCTTCGTCTGATAGACAAAACTGATTACTTTGGTTATTGCAAATGTAATTGATTTCTAATTTCCGTTTCAGAGCTTCACAGTTATTGCTGTCTCGACCATGCTGCATTCAATTTAGAGAATATGCAATCAATTTGGAAAAACTAACAGGCAGACAGACAAGACTGTCTCTGTTTCTGTCTCTGCAACGGTATGTTCTCTCTTCCTGGACTTTTTGTTAACGGAAGAAAAAACAAAAAGTAAATGGAAAAAGGCAGTTTGTTAAATGCGGCTATAGAGGCAGAAGTTTTTTCATAAAAACTCGTGTGTATGCATCTTTGCACTTTTTCGTCTCTTTCTATCATCAAGAAAATTCCCTTGTGATGTCGATGCCTCGTTGTCAATGAACAGTTGTTGACAAATTGCTTTTGGATGGATGGATAGACAAACGTTGCCAGACAGATGGGCGAGCAATTTTCAGAAGGCAATAATGAAGATGATGGCAGTAGATGAGTTAGTAGATTGAGGGGAGAAGAAGAGCACACCGTTCCAAACCTATTCATTAATAACCGCGCAACAACAAAACGAAACAAACAACAGCACAAAATAAGAAAACAACAATGAAAAGAAATGAAATCGAATGAAAGAGTCCTTTTTTATTGCAAGCCTTTAAAGCGACAAAAAGTAATGGCACGGAGGCAGTGTATGGGAGTCAAAACGAGACACTTGATGAAACTTTTCGATTGATCATGAGGTTTCATCTGGGGAAAAGCTAGTTTGGAGCTCGATAAACACTCTTTTTGCCTTTCATTCGTCTGTGTCCGTCTACTTCTCAACCATCCCTCCACTCCTTTTTTCCTTGCATTGCATCATATGTCATTCATTATGTCTGTCTATAATGACTGCCTTAACACTTGATCGCGCAGAATTTGCTTGGCCTGAACTCGATGGGATGAACGAATCCGAATGAAATTCTGATGTTAGGGATAAAAGATGCTGATGATGCTGATAAAAACGGTGATATCAACAAAACCAGGTCATCCTTACCATGAAGGACTGGCACGAGGTATAATTCCCTTGGCATACATCATTTTCAGGCTGTTCACATCATTCTCAGATTTGGCATCGTCACCACAAATTTCAGCCCGGACGACTGCGAGTACGAATAGGTCGGTCTTCGTCGTTGCTTTTGATTTCTTGATGTCGTTTTGAGTTTTCTTCAACATTTTCCATTACTGACGTAATGTGATAAATGATGATTTTATAATCGTATTCTTGACATACCGGCTCAGTTCCAGAGTGGATAAAGTGGGCTAAAGATGGCTCAACGGGTCACGTTCAGGCTCTCCACTCCTCTCATTTTATTGTGCCTTTCGAACGTTGCAAATGGGTGTGGGTTGGCATCAACTCAAAGTGTGGGTATCAACTGCCACCGACTAAAGCCTTCTCCATAATTTTTTTTGCGTAATTCATTGCTTCCCTCCGGTCATTCAAAAAGATTCTAAATTCGTTTTCTGAAGCGGTGTTTTCGGAGGGCGTAGGGGAGGTTCTAAAGAAAATAATTCCTTGTATTTACTTTTAGTACATTGTGGAAAAAGTCATTAATTTGAATGGCGAGCATACTTTTGGGATGTTAAAACTTTTTCATGAGAAATTTATTCAATAAGTTTTTAAAATTTTTTAACAACAACAACACTAATTATCCACGATAAAACGGAGAAGGAAGTGATCGATGTTTAAATTGATTTCGCATTAACAATTACAGTTTCGATTTCAGCTTTATAATTTTGATTTCGAATTCAAATCCATTTCGAATATATTGAGAGGTTGTTTTTGAACTGCGTAGATGAAATTTCTAAATAAGTTCTCAAGCTTTGAAGGCTGGGTTTCCCTTCAATCAGCCCCCTTCCATCTATCCGTCTGTTCGTTCATCCATTTGCAGACAGTGATGGATATGGAAGCACTGAAAGCCAAACTTCTTAGATTGTTGGTGTGCCTGAATATAAATATTCGTTTGGAATGTATGTGTCGGTTCGGATGTCCGTGCAAGGGATTGCTTGCATCCAAATCCAAAACGGATGACTTTATAATATTTGTTTTCGTGTTTTTGATGTTGATTGACGTAAACTTTATTTAATATCCTTTCCATTTAATTATTGTTGTGTCATTTTTCAAGCATATCCTGTCATAACAATTTTTCAGTCGCTTACAATCCAGTCGCTTATAAATCAAATGATTTTGAAATATCTTTTACAAAATTTTTCCTTCCTTGCTGATTCCGCAACTGGAAGTCAAATATAATAAGTCACCAAAAAAACGTAGAGATGAGCAATAAGTTGATATTGATTATCGGGATTACCAGATTTTAAATAGGTTTCTTATTGTTTGAAGAACAAGAAAATAAAAGAGATTCTGAAAGGCAGAGATAGAGAGAAAGAAAGGCTGAGGAGAAAGAGAGAGATAGTGAAGAAACAAAGAGTGAATGGTACATAATTCCTATTTAATTTTAATTTCTGCTAAAATTTTGTGATTTATGAAGAAATTCTCGCTATGAGTTTTTCAAATTTCCATTAAAATAATTTACCTCAATGAAAATTCGGTGAATGTAAAAACTGTTGATTAAATTTTTCTATTTGAACATTTTGTGGTTTTAGTTTTTAAATTTTATCTTATTTATTTTTACGTTTTTATACGTACGAATGCACGGTATGCAGAGTGCGAGTATACTTTTTATATCCTAACGCATCAAAGGAGGCGTAACAGGCATGGGAAGTATATATATTCCGGCTATCGATAATCTCTTGAGTTAATCGGGATTACAGGAAAACGAGCAGAGCTTTTATTTGAAGACGAATCAGTAGATCTGAACTAATCAACAATAATTATTGCAGTATTAAAAGGAGCGTGACCCATGGTGATGTCAATCTAGAATCTAGAAAGAGCAAGAAGGGGGGGTGAAGAGAGGTTGCAAGCAAAGCGCAGAGGGCAGAGGAGAAAGAGAGAGATGGTGAAGAAACAAAGAGTGAATGGTACATAGTTCCTATTTAATTTTATCTATTAATTTCTGCTACAACTTTGTGATTTATGAAGAAATTCCCTCAATGAGTTTCTCAAATTTCCATTAAAATAATTTACCTCAATGAAAATTCGGTGAATGTAAAAACTGTTGATTAAAATTTTCTCTTTGAAAATTTTGTGGTTTTAGTTTTTAAATTTTATCTTATATATTTTTACGTTTTTATAACTCACACGCAAAGGAATGCACGGTATGCAGAGTGCGAGTATACTTTTTATATCCTAACGCATCAAAGGAGGCGTAACAGGCATGGGAAGTATATATATTCTGTCTCTCGATAATCTCTTGAGTTAATCGCGATTACAGGAAAACGAGCAGAGCTTTTATTTGAAGACGAATCAGTAGATCTGAATTAATCAACAATAATTATTGCAGTATTAAAAGGAGCATGACCCATGGTGATGTATAATTTTCGATTATAATTAAATTTTTTTAACGAAAATTCTGTATTCCAACAATTAAATTAAATTAAATTAAACAATTGAATTCATAGTATCTGCCATGATTTATTACGTGACGTGTCTTTTATAAAAGTTTTCAATTTAGAAAGAGCAGGAAGGGGGTGAAGAGAGGTTGCAAGCAAAGCGCTCCGGTTATAACCAAATGTTAGAATGTTTATTAATGCTTGAAAAGTTGTTGTAACTCGATATCTTCTTGTCTTCTAGTCTTTAGCTTTTCAGTCTGTTCGCCAACGTTTCTTTCATCATTCTTGCACTCAGGATTCGAGCATACGTTTCACTTTTACATTGCAATATCGCAAGTTGTTAACAATCAACTATCCTGGCACCGTTCTTTTCCTTGCAGTAGCAGTTGCTTTTTTTGCTCATCGTGCTTACATTGCATCGTTTTGCTGAAGATTGACTTTTCGCCAACTTCAAACCCAATATCGCTTGCCCGTCTGTGAAGTGATGTGGATTGATGTCTCTGTTTGATTTGATTGATTGCGTTGTTGTTAATCGATCGACAATGGATCGATAAAATGAATAAAATGAGAAAGCTATTGATTTTCATTCATGCAAAGATTAAAAGCAAACTACTCGTGCTTGCCTAACATCCTCTGCAATTCCACATATAAAAAAGGTTGCATTATAAGTGCGAGAGAACAATAACAAGCATACAATTAAAGGGTGAACCATCAAAGCATCGCCAACTGTCGATGACACAATTTTGGTCATTGTCTGCTTATGCTCGTCTCTTACATTAACTTTTGTTTTGGTAAGTAATGTTATTTTGCTTAAGTTTTCGAGCTAACTTTGCGAAGAATCTTTGAAAAAAGTTGGCGAGTTAAAATTGTTTGAGTTTCAATTTCAACAATTCCTTGAAGACGATTTTTCTAAGAAAATTGTTAATGGATATCTTCACAACAGTGTTCGTATTTCATGAAAATAATGTCAAGTACTCTGAGGATATGGTCATCGCCCGTTTTCTCATTCAGAATGCTTCAAAAAATAACCGTTGAAAATTGGTTGATTGTTATTGTTTTACTGCAAAGGACAATTTTATATAAAAAGCGGCCATGGCTGACGTTAAGTAAGTCATCTGGTAGATATGACTAAGAAAAAGGAGGATCGTTGACTAGAAGACATGAAAAGAGGATAGGAATAATATTATTATTCTTAACATTTTTAAAATAATATTAATAAAGGAACTCTAAGACCCTAAGACGGAGGAAAAAAAAAGAAAAATTATTTTATTCAAAATTGAAGTGTTTTTTGGAAATCCTCAATGTGGGAGAGAGAAAATGTTTTTCTCTTCATAACAATGAATATAGAACATATAGCGAAATCTTACGCGATCATAATTGGTATGAAAGTCATGACAATTAATCGCAATATTCAGAATTATTAAATTTTATTAATAATTTGTTGGATTTTAGGACTTTGCATTGTTTACATTTCGACAAGAATTTAATAGCAATAAACTGCTTATCGTACTAAATGTATGAACCAACGGCGCATAAACTCTTAAACCGACATTCATTCATCGGTGGGCTGGCGGGTATTGCAACATCGACGTCACAATGATATGCCAAAATAAGTAAATAGTCAAAGCGATACACGTATATTGCCGGCCACACTTGCCCATGAGACAACGTATTCCTAATTATTTCTGCGAAACCATCCCATTCATTCAACGGTCTATTAAAAAATTTGTTAGTTTTCCGATATAAATATTTATCAGTCTATATGTTCTATCTCATTCCCTCTTTCTTGCTTTCTTTTTCTATTGGTTTTTCTCTATTCAGGAGTGCATTTGTTGTTTGGAAGTACTAGTTAAGCGTTAGTTAATCGTTAGTTATAGTAAGTTTTAAAACCTGATCTCGTTTTAGGGCAAGTCAACTGAAAAATTTTTTGATATCAATGAACCGAACCATCGTTTTCTTATCATATGATTCATCATTTAGCCGAGATATTACATCAAAGCAAAAGCTTGCCATCGAAAGAGCAATAGGAAGTAAAGACTTCATGAAATATTTAGCTGGTGGAGGCGGAGAATGATAGATATCAACATCCGCGATTGTGCAGTTGTGAACTTTTGGGAGCAATGACGATAACCTTATTATGCAGTGTGGCTGAAATAGTTGTCATTTTTGCTTTTTAAGATGTTGCGAGATATGTTCTGCCTTCTTTTGAGGTACGGTTAGGTCAAATTGAAGGATTGGACAGTTCGTTATGTCGGTCTTTTGTAAATTGTTCACTATTTGATCGAGCTTTGTACCGACATTCTTTAATAATTTATTGCAAAATTTGTGACAATTTATCATCATCATAAAATATTTAAAGTATTGTCTACCTTAAGGCGGTAATACTTTTGAATTTAGTGAAAACCGTAATAAACCACGTGTGAATTATAAGTATTGCAAGCACAAAATAAACTGCGTTTACTTAGTCTAATGCCAAAGAAGAGAAAATTGATATACTACATATTTCCATTCTTAATTAATTATGTCGGTCGGTCGGTGAAAATTAGTTATGCGTCTCTTGAGTGAAGTTTCCTTATAAGAGACTAAATAGGCCACATAAGGATTTTATTACAGAAATTAAATATTGGAAAAAATACAAACAAAAAATAATAAAGTTGACAGAAGCTACAAATTAATTCAAAGTTTCCAGATCGGCCAAAAACAAAAGAAAATGAAGAAGAAATGTTCATAAGTTTGAAAAGAAAATTCCAAAACTCATTCTCGCAGAATATGTAGAGTCACAACAGTATCCTCGTATAATTTCACGAATAAGAATTGCCGTGACACGTGCATGCGATTTGCTCGCATATGCACGTACACATGCATGTAAGATAAACATGACCTAGTAACCACGTCAACCGAGTTATTGTTGTCATCACACCCACACTCTCACACGTACACAGATAGCTATTTTTGCCTTGAAAATCCTGCTCTGTCGAGCCCCGGGGAAAGTCTGTCACAATTTCAGGAGGAAAATACGATTTGTAACAATTTTGAGCGACAGGAAACGGGGTGGTGATACGATTTAGGCAAGTTGATAATCTACACTGTTGACGGTTTTCATCTGCTCACGACGATTAATTAAGCCCGAATAGTGCCAGGTTCTGACATTTCTGTTTTGGTCTAGCGGAAAACTCTTTACGACGCAAGTAATTGCTGGTTTATTTTGATTTCATTTACTGCCACTAATTTTCCAGTGGCCAGAAACAGTTTTCCTCAGAGATTTTGATAGAAAAATAAATTCCCTTCTTTAAATTATTTTTTCCGCTAACGGTTTCAAGAAGGTTAAGGCTATAAAAGATTTTCGCTTTTGACTGAAATGCCTGCAAAACCCTTTGAATCCCTGAATAATAAAGAGGTATTAATTTTTTTAAGTTGTTTAATTTGTTATTATTGCTTGTTCACATCGTTAACGTTTCCACTTTTGCTTTTCTTGCGGTTCTGCGACGTGAATTGCTTTGTGACCTCGATAACTTTCTGAAGTGGAGTCTGAAAAAGTTAATGAAATTAGGAGGATTATTTAAATTTTTAGCAATTTTCATTTAATATCATCTTCCCAAGAAGACTTTTGAGACCCTTTTCTAAGGCTTTTTAATGGCCTATCTACCCTTAATAGATTCGATTTTAAAAACTCATTAAAAAACAAATAAAAGTAGGAAACCATAGAGTAAATGAATTCGTTCATAAAAATGGCAAATGGTAAACTTGGTCGGTGGCGATATAAAATTTTTAATTTATAATAATCTTCTATCTCTTGCTTCTTCTCCATGATCTTTTATTTGGTTTTCTTCCAGGACTAATTCAAAGTCTTAACTTGGGCTTAAAATTTTTATGCTTTGTAGAACTTTTCCGTCATTAGTTAACATTTTGTTAGCTCGTAAATTTAAGAACCTTAAGAAGTGTGAGAACAAGACGAAGAAAAAGAGGAAGAAGAAAAGGAAGGGCATTAAATAACGCTTAACTACCAAATAATGGTCACTGTGGTTCCTTTTATATCTCAAATGACTACAAGGTTACGAATATAATGAAGCCTGGCGACAGACAAAAGTTGGCGACGACAACGGCCAGTACGATGACAATCACAACAATAGAGGGTACAAAATTTGCTAGGCATAAAATTCGGGTGTTAATTAATATAGGATTAATTACGGTTCGACGAGATTACAAAACGATTTTTCTTTCGTTTCTTAATTATATATTTTTAATCCTTTGAAAAGAGAAAAATCTTCGTGAAGATTAAATGAATGAATGATTTCAATGGCCGAGGAAAGGATGTCAGAGGGAAAGATGACTCAAGGTCACAAAAAACAGTCTCTAAGACTGTTATGAAACTTTGATAGTGGCGAGTAAGTGCGATTATCGGGTATACTTTATCCCTAAAAAATATTGAAAAGTGAAGTGAATTTGAATAAATCTCGTTATCAAAGCTCGTTGAACATGACTTATCAACCGATCGTTCGATTAGTAAAAAACTAAAGGTCATTATTATTCGTGGAACTACCTAGCAACTAACTATGAAGCTATTAAACAACTAACTATGAATTCTCTTCTTCTCTTCCTGTTGTTTAGTAATGACTTCGATGAAACGACAATACTCGCAACCGTAGCTGCCATTAGATACATTAAACTGAAACAATGGCTTTATATTTCACGTTACGAAATTGATTCCACGAACGACGATGCAAAATTATGACGATGCAGTTATTTTAATGCTGACGTTAATGATGACTATTCCTATTACTTGATAAAATATTAAAAGACAAGTGGATAATATTACCTTATATTCTCAAAGAATTTTAAGCTCTGGCAATTTCACTTTGAAAATGACGGAAGGTTCCTCATCATCATCATCTTCTTCTTCTTCCTGTTCTTTCTTCGGTACAGTATAATGTGTTGGTTGCATTTTGATCTTCCAAGGAAGTATTTTGAAATGATTACGATTTATTTTCATGCCATAGTGGTTTACATGCACAATATCCTTTCGTTAGAGGCAAGAATATCCGTTTGATGTGTGGGTTTTATTGTCCCAAGAACAAGGGACGAAAGGTTGTTTTGCTTCCGAAAGAGAGAGAGAGAGAGGGAGGAAGACTATAGAATGTGCCCTTATTCCTAAGTAATGCATCTAAGTATCGTTTATATACGTATGATGAATAAAGAAAAACGGATTAAGCATGACGTGACGCTTAATTCGTCAACCATTTCCATATTTTGGAATTGATATGCTAAGATTTCTAGTGAATTATGTCCGTCTAGCATTTAATGGAATCACATGGAACTCACATGTAGCTCATGCAGTTGCGGAGATATTAGTTTAAAATTTAACGACATTTGAAGACCGCAAATAGGAGGATTCCTTCTGCGACGAGGTCTTTTAAAACTTCATTGGCTTTCGTTGCATCGATTGGCTTAAGTTTTTACTTCGAATGGACCATATGAATTCTAAAAATATGCAGCTTTTTCACTATCACGCACGGCTTCGTGTCAAAAACCATTGTTGCTTTTGTTTCAGACAATGTAGAGGGTCTGAAATGAGAAATTAAACGTTTTAATTGCTGAAGAAGAGAAACGAGAAGGGAGGGAATTTCTGAAAAGGCTGTACGAATTATCAGAATACGTTGGATCTCTATTTAATTTCATTTTATGGTTTGCCGGCTAGTTGGCTTGCTTGCTAACTGATTGGTTGTCAGACTGACTGGTTGACTGACTAATGGCACCAACAATGTTCTAAATGTTTTAAGGTTTAAGCAAAGCGGTGTTTTTTGATCTGACTAATGAAGAATAAATAAAAAAAAGCAAAAGTTAAAACAACGAAAATGAGCAAAAAACAGAATGGTAACTATACCGAACTGAAGTAAAACAACCAACTGCAAACGTTAACGATTGTAAATAATGAGGGTAAAGGTCGCTGCTAATATTTCGAGCGACGGGTGGATAAGAGGGATAAAGCGAGGAAGTGGCAGCATAGTTAAAAAATGCTTCCGGACCCTCATCTCTAGATTGTCAACTGAAATGTTTTCTCGTTTGTCGTTTACGCAGAATTGCCAACATTCGTCAATTGAAAATGAATTTATGAAATGTACCGTAAAAAGTTTTAGAGTATCTAAAAATTTCCCATGAAGATTCTAAAAGGAAGTGTTTAAAATTATATAAAAACATACTTAAGGACTATATTTAGTCGGTGGTTCGTATTCAGCATCGACGGTGACCTGGTTTAGAAAATTTTAGTGCGTATAGTGCGTCAATGATTTTACCAGACCTGCCATGAATTCGGTTGGTATCCAACTTCAACATCCGATAGTCAACCTTTCGGTAAAAAATTCCCACTTGCCTTCTTTACAGCCCGGTGTATCGAATGTCTATAAAACACATGGTCAATTGGATTCCTGGCGGGCAATGGGTATACAAAATGAGGAGGAGCTACTGTCATTCCGAATAAGAAAGAAATGATTGGTTTATACTTTAATTAATTATGTCTTAATTAACTATTCCAACGTCATACCAATTGCCAGGATCTCGCACGGGTGCCAGTCCCGGGTGCATGGGCCCAAAATGGCAGTGACCTAGGCGTATAATGCGGTCACTTACCACGACTGTGGTACTCCCGGGTTCCGAAGCCTACCATATGGCTCTAAATTGGTACCACGGGAGACAAGCAAAGAGATTCATACCCAGATTGTGTGCTAATAACTTTGGCTAATAGTCACACCATCTGGTTCAGACAGCCAGTATGTGTGCTAATGGCGTATGCCAATAGTTACACCATCTGGTTTTTATATTCCAAGCCCCACATGCTTGTCATTGGGTAGGCCCTTCGGGAGCTTCGTGGTGGCTGTGGTTGTACCCAAAATTACGCGGGTACGAGTTTGGATGAGCTCGGGTGTGGTAATGCACTAAATCATTATCGGGTGCCGGACCCCACAGTCCGGAAGAGGTTTTAGATCGGCCTCGACGATACCTTAAGTGGAATGTCCATGCCATGCACATGGCTTCCAAAGGTACAAACGCCCCGGCTTGGTAACCCGGAGGCATTGGGCGTTGGTTGTCGCCATAAATCATAAAAGGTACGTTCACAAAGTCCGTACTTGCAATCCCATGCGGGATGGCCCGCCGAGGAATTAGGCCAACACGGCAGGTGTCCTCGTAAAACACAAGGCAGAAATCTGCCAGGATCTCGCTTCAATTTCATCTGCGGACAGCAATGAAATGCATGATTCGAAAGCAAAAGTTTGCTGGTGCGCGAATGGATTGGTGCGCAAATGGATTGTAGCTGAAGTTTAATACATTTTATCCTCTGTTCATACCCCGTGGTATTAATATACTATATCAATATGATCACAGCCAAAACATAATCAACAAGGCAAATCAAGTGTTTAATAAAATGCATGATCATTAAACGTTATTAATAAAAAGGTGTTATCCTAAGAGTTATTTAATGCTATCGGTTTCTGGAAAATTTGTCGATATATCATTCTGAGGGTGTAACCCATACAATACTATTTGTATGCCTCAGCGTAATTTAGCGGGACTTGGAGCTACCTTTATTAAAATTTTATATAAAAGTCAGTAGTTGTCTTTGTTTTAGAAACAGATAGTCTTGCAGTTCCTTGTGATTTGAAACCCTACGCACGAAGGGTTTAAGGTATGTTAAGATTGTTCCTCCGTTTGTAACGCATTAAAGGAGATATAGCAGATATGTAAGAGTATATATATTCTGACTCAGGACAATCTCCTGGGCCGATTTGGCCATGTCTGTCGATAACGAGAGAATGTGAAAGAGATATGGTCATGAAATTTGACAAGAATATTATCTATTATTGTAAGCAGGTTGGTATTGAAAATGGCGGATTAGAACCGGATTAGAACCACGCCTATTTTTCATAGCTTATATGAATGTATGCACATACGAAGCTCAGTAGAACGAATTTGAAGACATTTTATCGTGGGACTGAAGCACGAATACTAAACACGAATTATTTTGCAAAATGTGGGCATGATTTGCGTCTCTTCTAGGAATACTGAAATATCGTGCGGGTGTAGGGTATTCAGGTTTCGGTCAGGCTAAAGATAGCACCATTACTTGTTAGTTCTAAATTCGGTTTTAAATACTTACAATCAGTCAAGGCAATATCAGTTCTCAAAAAATATTATCTCTGAAATTAAGAAATTAATGGCAGATATATCGCAGTAAGTAACTAATCTAATCGTAAAAACGACTACCGTCGTTTTATATGATTAACAACAAATAATTTGATAATACTAAGTACGGTATCTTAGACCATCATAACGTACTTCAATTAATCGAGTGTGTATATATAATTGATGTATGTGTATATATGTATAACGTATAAATTCTATAGTATCCAACTTATTGAAGTCAGTGCGCTTGCATTACTCGCGACAGAATGAAGTATTTGTTATCATTCTTTATTTTAAACCTTATAATTTTTGGTTTTAGCAATGCTCGTTTTATTGAGGGCGAATCTATTTTTGAAAGAAATTTTAAAATTTCGCATCAAGAGCCACCGCCACCACCATCATCTACGGTATCCTTAAATCGAGTCACGAATATTACTGTTGAATGGATTAAACAAAAGTTAGATAATTTTAATAAAACGGACAATAGAACTTGGAATATGGTAGGTTCCGGCAGTGCTGACGTGGGAGGGGTGATGTAGCAAAATGCCTGTTGGTACTTAATCATTTCTCATTTACAGCGTTATATGTCAAATCGAGAATTCTATAAAGAAGGAGGTCCACTCTTTATATTCGTTGGTGGGGAATGGAAGATTACTCGAGGTTATTTACAAGGTGGTCATATGTATGATATGGCTCGAGAGCATAACGGTTACATGTTCTATACGGAACATCGTTACTACGGTGAAAGTGAACCCACCAGGTGAGTTGGCTGAATCTCGCTTAAATATTGAACGTTTTCAGGAACTCATTGAATTAACCTTTGCTTTTTACAGTAATTTATCTACTGAAAATCTCAGGTACCTTCACGTACGTCAGGCTTTAGCTGACTTAGCACATTTTATAAGAACTATGAAGGCTACCATACCCGGTATGACCAATTCAAAAGTAATACTAGTCGGTGGTTCGTATTCAGCATCGATGGTGACCTGGTTTAGAAAACTTTATCCCGATTTGGCAACCGGCAGTTGGGCTTCAAGTGCCCCACTTCTCGCCAAAGTAGACTTCTTCGGTAAAATGCGAACCTTTCGATCTGTAAAATGACAAAGATTTACATTCTAATATTCATTCTTATTCATTTTATTCAACTCTATTCATTCATTCATTTTCATTTCTACCCACGATTTCACTCAATCCTACTTATTCCTGTTCACTTATTTTATTCGCTCTTATTTGATCATTCACTCAAACTTGCTTTTACTCGACTTTGACATACTAAAATTTAATCACTTTTGCTAAATTTTTGTATTTTTTCCCTTATATTGACTTTTGCTCAATTTTATACTTATCAGTATCAGCTCTAAATCAATCTTATTTCTTACTTCCATGCACTAGAATACAAAGAAATCACTGGCCAATCAATAAAACTAGTGGGTGGTGAGGAATGTGAGAGTCGAATTCGAAATGGCATTAATGAAATGGAAGAGATGTTTGACCAACGGCGGGGTGCTGAAGTCAAGTCTTTGCTTAAAATTTGTGATAACTTCGATGAAGGGAAGGAGTTAGATGTTTGGACATTATTTAGTGAAATATCTGATACATTTGCTGGATTGGTTCAGGGTCACAGGTGAAGATTTGGTTTATACGCAATGCTATATTTTAATAAGATTACAAATTTGTTTTAAATCCGATACCCCTCTCGTCTTCTCTATATTTCTCCTCAGCAACAACAGTATCCAAAAAGCATGTGATTTGATTATGGAAGGCGATGATGATTTAACTGGTTTAGCGACGTATCTGATGAAAAGTTTTAATACAAAGGAGTGCAACGATTTCTCTTATGAATCTGCAGTTTTAGGTTTAAACCATACTTCCTTCGAAAAAGGAGGCGCCAGTAAGTGGTTGTGATTGGAACTTTACGTCAGACTTTTACGTCTATGTATATATATATATCGTATAGTGCGTCAATGGTTTTATCAGACCTGCAATGAATACGGCTGGTATCAGACTTCAACATCCGAGGGTCAACCTTTCGGTACGCAATTCCCGATCGACTTGTATACAGCTCTCTGTGCAGATATTTTTGGTGACCAATTTACAACCGATTATATACACCAACAAGTAGAGGAAACCAATAAATTCTTTGGTGGGCTTCAGCCCAATATATCGAATGTCTTTATGTCACATGGTCAATTGGATCCTTGGCGGGGAATGGGTATACAAAATGAAGAGGAGGCTACTGTCATTCCGAGTAAGAAAGAAACGATCGGTTTATTCTTTAGTTAATTATTTCAATGTTATATTATATCAGTGTATGCCCACTGTAAGGATCTTGGTTCAATTTCATCTGCGGACAGTAAAGAAATGCGTGATTCGAAAGAAAAGGTTGCTGAATTGGTGCGCGAATGGATTGCAGCTGCAGTTTAATTAATTTTATCCTCTGCTCATACCCCGTAGTATCAATATACAGTATCATTATGATAACAGCCAAAATATAACCAACAAATGTTTAATAAAATGCATGATCATTAAACGTTGTTAATAAAAAGACATTATCCTATGTGTTGTTTAATGCTATCGGTTTCTGGGAAATTTGTCGATATATCATTCAGCTTTATAAGACTACTTTTTGTTGAGAGATTTCTGAAAGAGTAACCAGTAGAGTATTATTTGTGTTGCATCGTGGCTTAACAAGATTTTTTTGTGGCATTGATTTTATAGAAAAATGCGGCCAGTTAGGATTAGTGATAAAATCATTCGGATTTTGGTTGGAAGTCAATTGTGTTTGGTTTAGGTACAACAAGATAGTGTAACAATTCCTTCTATTTTTTAGTTATTTTTTTGCTGTCATAATTGCTTTGTAGCCTGTAATGCCCTTGTTTCATATGTGTCAAATTGTTCCCTCCACCCTTTGTCGACCTCTTATTGCTGTCGTCTATTCTTTATACATATATATCTGTCCATCTATCTTTCCATTTTTTCCAATTTTTCCCTTTTTTAACTTATCCATTCGTTCGTTCATTCGTTGGTATTAAAGGCTTTAATCGGTAAATTTTCGTATATACGAAAGATTTAAAAGAGTTTCGAAAATTATACAAGATTTTGATTTTATGGAAAATGAACTGGATGAGAAAAGCTTAGTTTTTTTAATTTAGTGGTTGAACTCGAAAATGAATTATTTTGTAATAAAATAAAATGAATTGACTTCTACGTGAGGTCAATGATTTCTACGTGAGGACAGTGGCGTCTATATGTGATCAATATCCTCCACCTGAGATTAGTGGCCTCTGCACGAAGTCAATGCTCTATACCTGAGGTCAATGGTCTGAACCTAAGTTCAATGAACACAATCTGGTCACATTTCCGCATGAATTTCAACAAAATTTGCATAGAAAATAAAGCATGCTATATATTTCTAAATTACTATTAGGCTTGTAGATGTATTTTTTTATAATTTATAATAAGACCAAATAATTTATGGTTTTCAATAAAATTTGATCGAAGAAGCAAGTATGCTGAATATTTTCAAATTACTCTTAGATTTGTGGAAGCATTTTTGAGATTTGCAAGTTTATTGATGATTTTCAAAAAATTTGATCAAAGGGTAAAGCATATTGAACACATCCAAATTATTCCTGAGGTCAATGACCTAAACCTGAGGTATTTTCCATCGATTGGTGGAAAAACTTTTTTATTTAAAATATCGGTTATATCCCACTTCGGATATTCATGGGCGCCTTCCAACATATTCAAAGCCACATCCAAAACGTTTGCCAACAGTTGGAGTCACAAAATTCTTTTGAGCAAAAGCGCCGCTTTTGCACATTTATGGGAAAATTTCAAATAATCATAATATTAATACTTATTATTCTAATTAAAATACCGAGAGGGTAAAAAAATTGAGAATAGTGAACTGGGTGCAGTCATATCAAGATGATGCTGCTAAACATGCGCCCTTTATTGTCCATATATGTCCAGTCTCTGTTAAATCTTTGTTAACAATGTACTCGCAGCTGATTTCGAGTGACTTCTGTTAATTCCGTTAAACTATTCACAATTGCCAACATCACACCGGTATATTTCTATGTATGTTGTGCTGATTGAGTGGCTTGGAAAGTTGATGAACGAATTCAAAATGTTTAAGAATATTAAGTCGATATTTTATAATCGAAATTACTTGGGCGATTTATCGAACTGAAAAATTTTTTGCTTTGCATTGTTTTTTGTTTGTATAAATAAAACCATTTTAATGTAATTTTATTTTCGAGAAGGCAGTATTAATCAAAATTTAGCAGGCAAGAAGATATATAGAGTATATCGATAACGCTCCTCTTATGGGGAATTGACAACAACACTCTTTTATTTACCCTGTGAAGTTATAAAATAATACTTTTGTTCCGCATAAATGAATTTTAATAAAAATTATGCAGGGTCGTAAAAGCGTTCAATATAATGAATAGGAGGATGGTATGTACTTTGTTTATGTGGGCGACTCATGGTCTCATGGTGAAGTTAAAATTAAAAAAGTTTTGTTTGCGAAATTTGTTGAACTGCGAAAACTTTTCATTTATTTTACTTTCCGGCTTTGTAATTTTTTATTACTCAGAAAATTTAATCATAAAGGCACTTCAAAGAAATAATTTCCTGATTATTTCTGTTTTAGGCTAAGAAGTATGGAAAAATTGAATTGAAACGAAGAATATCATTCGTAAAAGGTTGGTGCTTGACTAACCGAAAAAGGTGCAGAGAGGGTTATTCCTGGTAAATTTCGTTAATAAAAATCAAAAAGTAAGAATCGAAAAAGGCGTAGAAGAACGTATTTAAAGTTTACTAATGAAAAAAAAACAACTAACTAACAATCATTATTGTCGTCATTATCAGGTTTTCAAACAACCTGGAAAGTCCATTAAACTTTTTGAGAAAGTCGGTGGTGCAGACAAGAGCCAAAAAGGATAATCTCTCGAAATTGAGTTACAAATCCTCGGCTCCCTAAATAATGCTTACGCCACTGTCTGAAATTATATGCACAAAACTAAATTCGTTGTTTGTTGGTACGTCAGAGCTCAGAGTATCATTTTCTCGTGCCCCGCATTTTACGTTCATGAGCTCGTGTATGAGCTCGCACGTTTTCGAAACTAACGAGTTGTAAAAGTCACGTGCCCCGCGAGTAGAGAATAGAACTATACACGATATGGTTTGTAGGACTTTAAGTGCCGGAAAAAGAACAACCCTTACCAAGACAAGTTACGTTTATTTTGTCGGGCCCTCGAAAAAGGAATCCCGTGATCTCTAAATAAACCAAATTAAGTATGAATAATGGAGTATAAGAATAAAGAACCAATGAGTCGAGGCGATGGCGCGTGAGGTTATTTCAGGTTAAAAGTGTTGTTTGTTCATTCGCGGTGATGCTCCCCTTAAAGACAGAGGAGGGCAAACTAACAAGGGATTACTAAAAGCAAGGATCGGTAAGCAAGGTACATTCAGAATAATCGCTAAATTATACATTTAAAAGAGCTCTTGTTTTATTGGTTTTGGTTTCCATAAAGGAGGATACTTACAATCATCTAGAATTCACGAAAAGAAGAAAATTAACGAATTGTTTGGCTGTATTTTATTATATTCGAATATGAAACATTTATTTTGAAAGTCGACTAAGTCTATTTTCCGACTTGACAAAGTAAGTTAATGCTAAAAATAATTTCCAACAATTTTGTAATTGAATTCAAATGCTGTCGATTTAGTGATTTATAAAATTTTTATAAAATAGAATTTACATTTTCGTAAGATATGTTTTAGAGCGATTTTCCGATCCCTATTCCCTATTCGATTTTGGTTTGGAGACAAACTGGTTTCGGCTATGTGCCATCTTCAGTATCTGTATTCGATCTATTTTTTTTCGAGAGTCGATTTTCGTAAGACTCTCACTGCGTCGAAAGTGTAAACCTGTAAATACTGCTACATTAACACAAATATATTGAGCCCACTTTTATAATCAACGGTCCAAGCATTATACATGCGTTATATATGCATAAATATATAGGGCTGACAAGCTGGACAACACATCTAACGACTTTGAGCAAGGAAGACCGCTTTAAATTCATGGTAATGCTGGCAAAATACTCTCGTATAAATTCGAGTACTTTGTTGAACTGCCGATGCTAAGGGTCAAAATATTGTTGGCAACGATTTTGTTTGCATTCACTTTTGGCTTTTTCAGTCTATCCCTTTATATTTCCCGGTATTAGAACTCTTGCACATTTTAACATATCCTTGAGGTTTTAAATGGTTTCTTTCATTTAAGAACAAAAAAGCCAGTCTGTTTTTATTTTGAAGCCGCAGACAGTTTATGTCAGCCATTATCTTTTTGAAAGTGTTTCCTCTTGAGAGTGAAATTTATATGAGATCATAATGGTTGATGACGATTACTGTTGACTATTAAACGTGGTCAAACACGACGAATGAGTTGGGGTGTGTCGATGTGGTTGTCGCCTGCCAATAAATTAGTTTTTAATTGGGAATTATATGATTTAAAGACGAGGGCGACGAAAGAGTATCAAGTCATCCGGTCGAATATCATGCGAGATGATACGTAAGCCTACGTAATCAACGACGTGGTTGTCCGTAGGGAAGTTGATTTGAGGTTCTGGTATCGCTTACTCTATTTCACAGAGTTTGAACTCTAAGGTGAAAAAGTATTTGATAGATTAATCTCGTTCTTTCATTCGCCTTTCTCTTCTTGGTGGTATTGGTGCTGGCGTCGGCTGCGTGCCAATGATGTTGTAGTTATCAACAGATGGTAACCATGGTATGGTAACCATGTTCGAGTTCAAATCCCGTTTATGAATTTACGCTCATCCACATAGTCATTATAATTACTAACTCTGTCAATTCAGTAAATTTCTTTTGCTCTGGTTTGACAGCAATGTATTTTGTTTCATTAGTTCATTATTACTATCAGAACTAATTATCATTCTTGCAATTATTAGAAAAACCATGACAGCAGCAACAGTCGGTAGAATACGTACAACAACGAAACCTACAAAACGGACAAAAATCAACAATTGCCATATCTGGTCGTGATCCTTCTGCTGGCTGCCGAGTCGTAACGTATTTAATTTGAATAATCCTGTGCCATCGGATGTAGTTTCATTTTGGATCTAACGCTGCTTGCTGACCATTGTCTGCCGGAGCTGAAAAGTTTTCGTATTTATTCAATTTGCACCCATTTAAGCCACGTGTCATTCCAGGCTTTACCAAGGTTTAGATTCTAATCGGCTTCTGCAACCCCGAACTGAAAGAATCAACCTGTTGCCACGGCACGATTTCGGCGAATAGTGCCGAGATTCTGAGCCAATTGCGATGAAATTAAAGGCTTAATGAAAAGTTGAAGGATAATTGAAGGAGAAATAATTTTCTTCATTATATTTCTTCACAAAATGGAACCATGTTTATAACCATTGTTTATAAAGTCATTGAAGTTTATTTCAAAAATTCATGAAATAACACGCGTGACTAATAAAATTTAGAAAAAGGTTTGAAAAACGAGAATTATAAAATTTAATAATATTTAAGCAATATTAAAAATTAAAAACAAAAGCGAAATAAATGAAATTTGAAATTTTTTAAAGACATGATAAAAACTTGCTGATTTTTTTAGAACTTGCAGACAATCTTATGTAATTATAATGCAGTGCAATTCTTTCTTAAATCCTTTTTTCAATTGTGTCAAAAGTGCTTGAGAATAATTGTGAAAGGAAATGTGGTAAAGGAGATTTCTTCATTAACTAAACTTTGACTTCTTCTTTGAAAAATTTAACTAATCCCAACTAGAATTATATGTAAAAATAAAATGAATCTCCTTTGATTTTTCATTGTCTTTCGACCAACAGATCCTTTTTGCCTGAAAGATGCAAGAGAGAGCACAAAGAAAATCGAGATTTAACGAATAAATCCGAATTTATGCCTGATTTGCGGTCAATTAACTTTAACAACAAGCCGAATTTATTCAAATTGATTTTTAAATAGAGAGGAACGTTTATGTTCTGTCATAGAGGAGGACATGACTCACTCTACGATAAAACGAATTGCTTCGCGCTTTGTCCTTTTTGCCTTTTATCTCTTCTTTCATTCACTTTCTGCCCTCAAAATACAAATGCTATCAAGGCAATATAAGAATTATGATAGAGAAACCATCGTCCGCAGAGAGTAAGTCGAAGAAGAGGTGGTAGAGAGAGGAACAGAGAGTGTGAGAGAGGGGAGAGAGAGGGAGAGAAAAATGCTACCAGTAGTTGCCGCGGGGTTATAAATGATGGACCATCATGAAAAATCTTAGACAGAGAAATAACGAATGAACCTTTTCATAATTAACGTTTGTAAAAAGATCATGATTAACTGAATGAATGCCAGACGACCGGATACAATGACAGTCCTTTTAATTTCCTTCTTTAGGTGTTAAATTATTTTTTGTATATTGAAAACTGGTTAAGGGTGTTATGGACGGACGCCGAAGAGGTAGTAAAAGAAGAAGAATAAGAAGAAGAGGAAAAATGACAAACGATTTTCCTTAAGTTTCGAGCACGACAGCAACGTCAAACTTGTTTTTATCGGTCATATTTCTCTCCCTTTTGGATGAACGAAGATGGAATTTGAATTCTTGTTTTTTCTTATCTATTCTTCTCAAACATTTTTAAATAAGATTAATTTTCTTCAAAAAGGAAAAAAAATAATGACGGAGACAGTTAACAAGATTAGAAAAGTTAAATTGCAGACAAAAAAGGCTTGCTTTGCGTTCACATTAAATTATTCTTAAAAAAGCGAAATAAATAAAAAGACAAAAAGAGAAGTGTTTTTTATTGAAACTCAGATCGATGCTAAAAACAAAAAAGATTTTATGCGAAAAATATTTAGATGAATTTTAAAATTTATTTAAATAAAATAATTAAAACCAATATTTAAAAATTTAAGAAAGGCAAAACTATGAGACAAAGGATGTCTTGGGTATCTATTTAGTAAAATAATTCTACGTTCACAAAACCATTTGTCTTTTGAAGAACGAAACACTCAAAGAAAATTCATTTGATATTCTTGATTGCCTTTAGCAAATATAATTGCATTACTATTTTTGGCAGAGAGCCAACATTTCTTCAAGACCATATCTGGCAATAAATCTAAAATAGTCTTGCTTTGAAAACCGATAGCCTTGATCAACCAAGTTGATAAGCCTGATTAATTTAAACCACTTAATTTTGTCAAAATCGTCAATCGTCATCGCCTTCACGCTAGTTACAAAGAATAATCGTTCGACAATTGTTCGATTCTCGCAAAAGGGAGATTAGCTCTAGAGGACAATTGGATGGATGGGTGGCGATTTAGTTAAGTCAATGATCAGGTTCGGTTCGTTGGTTTGTCGTGGTCACCATCAAATCGTAAGCCCTGAATTAATGTCGTGGCCTGTTTTTCTATTTGTTCTGGACGCTCAGTAAGTTCGGATGGAGCAACCAATCTTAATGGAGATGTTGAGAGGCCACCAAAGCTACAACAAATAGAGCTATAACTTCCTGTCATCCGGGAAATATGAAGAAAAAAGAAATCAAGAGGAACGCAACGAGAAGAAGAAGCGAAATAGCGAATTGATGCTATAACATTTATTTTGGCTTATCTTTTCTCCGAGATGATACGGGGCAAGATGCGTCGTATGTGACCAGCATAAGAATTGATGAAATGCTTAAAAAGACGAGTGGACGGAAGAATGAGCCTTAAGAGACCCAGATGGAATGGTTTTGATGGATGGATGGTTTTGATGGAATGTATTGCGTTACTTTAATGATATTAAGATGACATAGGAGTAGCGAAAACGACAAATGAGATTAAATAGAAGAACAAGAAATAATGTTGTCAGTAGAATCAATGAAAAGGTTTAAACTGACTGAACCTTTAGATGGAAAGTTGTAAAGGATACTTGCTTGAATATTATTTACCGTTACCGTTTCGGAAACATGTAGCACTTTCGGTTAAAGGAGAAGAAGAGGGGGAAGAAGGAATATAAATATAATTTGTATTGTGTATGAATGAGTTTTCTGATCTAGCATAAAGAATGGATGATATCGGTCCAGGACAAGAAAGTCCGTGTTAGATATTCGTAATATTTTATCAATGCAAGTATTTTTATTCATTATATTCTTGTAATTCACTTTTATACTTATCACAACATCGTTCGTTGCTCAAATTAAGTTTGATCTATTTAGCAGTGTCATGAAAATATAGACAGATTTACGTCAATTTTAGAAACCTTTTGAACGACGTTACGCTCTTATTGGAAAACTTTTTGCGTAGTGGATGCATTACTTGTTATTGATTATTCAATGAAAAAGTTATCGATCATTATGGCGTCTTTTATTCTGTGTGATTGTGATCTGAGTGTGTACGAACTTATGTTCTCGTACACATGTCATGGATCTGCGTATGCATTAATCGATGTCCAAATTGCCGAGCTAACTCGAAACATTCTATGAAAAGATCACGAATTGATTCGGCGACATTATACTTCATAAAATATACTTAATATTAAAAAATAAAGTTACTTCTTTAACATTATATTTCACAAAATTTGGGTACGCTCTACTCCTCCCTCTGGCATTAACAAAGTCGCAAAACCCAAAAGGAAGAATATAATACCAAAAATATCTCTATCATTAATAAAGACATGTTTCAGCAGACGACCGATTTCGGACGTTATTTATTTGAAAAAATATTTCTTCATCCAGCAAACTGAAGTTAATTTCACGGTTGGACGATGGTCAAAGAAATGCATCATCATCAACACACTTTCAGTGCATACTTTTGACTGTTAGTATCGTTGTTGTTGTTGTTGTCGCTTACAAATATGAAGTACAAAGTGGCAACGCCAAAATGTTTCGTTACGAGTGAAAAAAGATTGCTAAAAACAAATGTCAATTTGTTAAAAAGTCAGTAGAGATCGTTTAAGTAATGGGAGAGAATAAGAGTAGAACGAGAGAGAGATAGAGAAAGAGAGAGGGAGAGACGGGGAGAGAAAGTGCTAACATACCAATTAAGAGGGAATAAAGTGAATAAATTGGCAATTTTCGTTACAAAGTAATGGGTTTTCAATAAATAAAAAAGCCCGGAAAATCAATCAACAAAATTCTCAAAGGACAACTTTCAATAACTTTTTGTTTTTCCCCCTCAAAAAATTTGATCGCATATAAAAACATTTCTGCTGAATATTGGGGGCGCTATATTTTGTAAGAAATGAGCAGGAGGGGTATAAGAGCAGGGTTGCCAAATACTATTATTGCACTGCAATGTGTTATCAGTGATTATGTGCGAATATGTTCTAGTGAATTCGAGTATATTCGAATATGTGGGAGAGTGTATGTATGTGTATGTGCTCAAATGATACAAAATCGTTGGTGTTGTTTCGTTTCGGTTCGAAGAGCTTTTGAGTTACGGCAATAACTGTAAGT
Source organism: Physocephala rufipes (assembly GCA_963966595.1). Classification (NCBI taxonomy): domain Eukaryota; kingdom Metazoa; phylum Arthropoda; class Insecta; order Diptera; family Conopidae; genus Physocephala; species Physocephala rufipes. The sequence goes on along the minus strand of OZ016501.1, from coordinate 3,986,187 downwards.
ATTGCAGTAATTTAATATTTTCTCTTAGTGTTGTTCTGCTAACGTTAAAATAACGTTTCTATTATCGGTTTTTGCTGTTGTTGTTATTGTCGCTGTTGAAGCCGTTGTTGAAGCCGCAAATATCAATTATCAAACAATACTAGCATACCTCTGATAGCATGTGGCCCTCTATCAATGTTGTAACGCTGTGAATTTCTATTGTTTATTATAATTCGAACACATTCCATTCGTGCAACAATTGCAACAATGAAAATCTGATTATCGAGGTTTTAATCGAAATTTGATTAAGATTTCCTCGAAATTTTGTACTCGACCAATGAGGTAATCATTATTGATTGTAATTATTATTGTTGCGAACTACTATTTATCATTATTGTTAACATCTTCGGAGGGGGTGTGTCAATGGTAATTGTAGCTGTTGTTGTTGTTGTTGGTGTTAGAGTTATCGCATTTATTTTTCATGTTAAATTGATCGTCCTTTATGTTATTTAATACCTGTTTCTTGGCTGTTTCTGCCGATGATGGTGTCGTTGTTGTTATTCTTATTGTTGTAGTTCGGGGTTGTTGAGTGGTATCTATTTGTTTGTTTGTTTAGCAATCGTTTTATCATTAATTGGTGTTTTTGCTGTTATTTTTCATTAAAAAAGTTTCGTTAAATAAATCTTTTACTAACATTTTATGAAGAAGAACAAATTTTCCATAAAGTTCTACTACAATTTACAAAATTCGATCTACTACAATTACAATTTACAAGAATTCAAGATAATCATCCATAAACTTATTTAATTGAATAAAAGGATAATTTTACACGCCCTCGATCATGCTTCTTTGTTATTAAGTGGTTTATTCATTCAAATCCATTAGGGTTATAAAAACTCTGGGTTCAAGTGAGTTTTGCCAAAAATGGAATTGATTATAAAATTTCCAAAAGTGGTTTTTATTCTAGAGTGAAAAACTAATTGCGCAAAAGGGGAAAATAATAAAAAAATTGCAATTTTTTTATTTGATAAAAGGGATCAATAGAAACATTTTATTTTTCATTGTGGTATCCGTGAATTGAATAATTTATTGTTTCTTGTTTTCAGAACTCTATCCCTTTTCCTCCCTCCCTGTTCTTCGAACATATTCTATTGTTGTCTTTTGTCATGTTTTCTTCATTGAATAAAATATTTTGTGAAATTTTTTAAATTTTATTTGCTTTTTTACGTTCACCACTACGTTTCTATTTGTTGTTGAAAACATTTTGTGTAAGTTTTACTAAACGGTCTGCTGATGAAATTTATTTTAATAATAGCTCTTTTTGTTGTCGGTGTTGTTGACATAGCAGTTTGTATCTCACGCTTTCAAAAAATTGATGATATTAGTTTTTGAGTATTTGAGTTATAGATGCAAAAATAACGATGACAAAAACCATAACAAAGATAAACGTGGAGCAGGAACGATACAGGAGTTGCGATAACAAATTTTGAAAATTTCATCAATATTAAATAAATAAAAGTGTTGGTGTGTTTTCAAATGTTTCTTTATTGTTGCTTGTGGTGTTTTGAAAGTACTTTTTGCTTTAATTTCCCTTAAACGAACATTGCTCTCCGTAGTCTGCCATAAAAGGGACTTCCTTGCCAAATTTTTATTGATAATTTTACTATTCCATAATTACATTTCGAGTAGATTTTGTTAATATTTGCAAAATTAATTGCCTTAAATTGGTTACAGTGTTTTTATTACAGTAATTAAATTTGTGAATTTAATTATGTTCCCATCCAAGATTTCGAAAATAAATCAGATTCTCTTAGGTCAGTAATAGTACGATTGAAATGGCGTAAACAGCACATTCAAAGGAAGAACCACCGCGACGTATGAGTATTCTGAGATTATGGCAGTAGTTTTAACCAACTGAATTTCACCCCTTTATTAACTCGTTCTGCCAGTAAAAATAAAGTGGTTAACTATCAAGAAAAGGGGAGGAAAATCTCAATAGCTTGTGATCCCAAAACCATTTTCGAAGTCTCTTATAACTGAGAAGGAGGGTTAAGGATAGAAGATGCGACAGACTGTTCGATAGATGGAGAAGGTTCTGTGGAGATTTTGTTTAACGTTAAAGGTCATTAGAATGGACCTTTTTTTATGTACTCTTATTAATTCATCCTTTATAACTTAAAGGCTGAGTAATTTGAGATTCTGATAACTAATATTTGATTCTGAGTAATATTTGGGTATTCCCTGTTTTCATCTCTCCTTGGTGAGGTTCTTTCCCGTACTCCTCTCCGTTTGGCAATGTCTCACATTTGTCTTTTCATCAACGTGCGGTATTAGTTAATTTACAAAAAGGGGATTGCTCGGATGCGTGACAATAGTAAAACGATAGAGATAAAAACGAGATGAGACGGCGAGACGCAAAGAGTGGGAGAGAGAGACAGGCAGAAAGAGAAGTAAGAAAATTAAACATGAAAAGAGTTTCCAGCAAAACAAGAAATGAACTCGTCATAATCTTTTAATATTTCGTTAAACAGACGGAGCTAAATTAAAATTCTTTTCTTTTTCTCATGATTTTATTTCTGACGCCTGTTAACGTGCTTCTGGACAAAAGTTGATCCTGTCTCTCACACAGACATTCTTTCCACTTCATCGGGGCTTTACATTTTTTATTTGCAAGAATTTAATATTATGAAAAAAATGCCGTACTGTTTTATTAAAAATTCTTGAAATTTTTGCAAATTTGATTTCTATTTTTTGTTTCTTTTTAGATTGCTTTTAAATTTTTTTGGAATTTATAACCTAAATTTCTTAAACTCTGGAACGGTTTCGAGCAGGGAAAATAAAAAAGAATAATAAATGATATATATGCACTATATAAAGTACTAAAGAGTTCTTAAGTTTTATAAAGCTTTAGAATTTCAAATATAATCGTGCAAATTTAAATCTTTATCTAATATTCTCTTATTAAAACTCTTATCAAAATTAATTAAATGCTTCAAAAAATGCTTAATAAAATATATAATATTAAAGGCAGAGAAAAAGAAAAAAGAATAAATAAATTCATCTCTTCCTCACGCCTTAATTTATCTGTAACGTGACCTTTTTCACCTCTTCCATTGAAACAAAATAAACTACTTAAAATTAAATAAATAACTTAATCAAATTTCGTAGGAATTTTATCGGAGAAAATAATCGGAGAAAATAATATTATGAAGAAAATAATCGGAGAAGTAAATATTTCATAATTATTTGAACACTTTCATCGAAATAACGTCAATTTTGTTGCATCGGACGCCTTCGCTGAAAGCTGGTTATCGCTAAAAGCCGTTCTTACTATGCACCGTTTGCTCCTTGTGAAAAAAGAATTCCTTCATAATTTTTAATTTAATATAAAGGGCATTTTTTCGTTCAGTTTTTGTTTAAATTAAAATTTGATGAATTTTTCACCATTCCTCCTCTTTTCCTTTTTCTTCCATGTCTTATTATACACACTTATACTTTCTTTTATAGCTCTTCTTTTTTCTTCAGTAGTTTATTCTGTCTAAGAGGCTTCCACCCCATTTAGCTTAAGCAAGAGTATCATTCATATATCTTAAAATCAAATTCAAATTTTGTTCATTTCATGTTGCGACGGTTTTACATTAAGTGGTCTTGTTCCTGTTTTCGTCCCTTTTGGCATGCTTCCTATTTTTTTCTCTTGTTTTTATTCAAAAAAATCTTGGATTTTACATGACCAAAATACGTAGAAACACTTGCGGTTAAGTCACGAATGTTATGACATTTTATCCTTCTTCTAAGTGCTTGTTGTTGATTTTAGTATATGATTTTACATAAATTAAAATGAAAATTATGTTTATACCAGTTGAGTTGGTTAGCGAGGGAGAACAGTGAGAAAAAGAAAGAGATCTCAAGAGACTGGAGAGACAGAGAATGGGAATGAGAGGAGTTCTAAGATTTATTGTAATAAGCATTTAATAAATTTTACGTAAATCAAATTCTCGTTATTTTTCGTTTCAGGCCTTGTTTTTATGGTAAAGTATAATAAAAATAATATAAAAAATAATGATATAAAAAATTGTTTAAAATTCAAATATTTAAAGCAAAAGTAATCCCAAATATTTAATAAATAAATTAACAGGTAAAACTTTCGTTTCAAATAAATATTTATTTCTCAGAAAATGCTTTCAGGAATTTTTATTTCTGCAAAGATCTCTTGCATCGATTCAGAACCTCGACTTTGTTTATCCTTGTTATCCTTGAGATTTAAGTTTTCAGGTTTTCCAAATGTTTGTTTCCTCAAAAATAAAGTAAAATATTTTAGAAATGCGCTTCATGTTTTTATCATTTTATCTAATTCAATTTTGAACAATACACGAGAATAAAGAAGAAGAACTTATTCGACAAATTTTTGATAATGAAGCACACTTCAGGAGTGAACAAATTATAAGGATTTGATGCATGATCATATCCATGTCGATGATGATCATAATGATGAAGACTGTGATACGATACGCTCATGTTAATTCCTCGTATGCATGGAAACGACACATTCTCAAGTGGTGCGATATCTTGGCAAAGAGTGAAATAAAAAGAAGAGGAAGGAAAAGACGATGATGAAGAAGACGGTAAGGTAAGATATACGGGAATAAAGAGGAAATAATAAAATAATGTCACGTGCTCTTACAAAATTGCATTAGTAGTGTGTGTGTGTGCGCGAGGGTGTAAAACCGCTATCCGCATGCTTGTACGCATGCAGTAAAACCTTTTGAAATTTGAAAACCATCATAAATTAATTCATAATCAGTTGAAAATGGCAGAGCGGAAACGGATGTAGGGAAGCCTATATTGTCACCGGAAGTTTTGCGATAACGGCAATAATAATAATCAAGTCCTTTTCATATTTGCATAAAGAAGCACGGATTTCTAGGAAATTATAAAATTTGATGCAGGTTTCAAGAAGTCAAAGAAGTGTTAGATAGTTTTGATCTCCCGAAGTTCCAATTAGAATAAGCTCACACCAATATATATTTAAGATATTTATTTAAAAGAAATGTTTCTCGTACAGACGAAAGAAATTCTGAATAGGCAATGAACAGAAAAATATTTCAATAGAATTGATAGAACTAAAGAGTCGACTTGTTTGAATTCGATATAAAATGTGAAGTGTTGTACAAGTAATAAAACAGCAAGTTCTTTAACAGTCCCTCTCAACGCTCACATACATATGTAAAATGATTATTTTAATGTTAGTACAATCCCATAAGTCTGGTAAATTTTAAATGTTTAACTTTTTGCAGACTTTTAGTTAGTATATCAGATATCATTAAATCTGTGCAAACATAGTTTAGATCAATTTCATTATTTTTATAAACATTTCGAATATGATGAAACTTAATGTCGATGTGCTTGCTTCTTGAGTGATATACCGGGTTCTTTACTAAATGTTGAGCGCTTTGATTATCAGAGTTTAAAATCATTGGTGTAGTATATTGAAAACCCATTTCTGCCAGCAACTTTTTAATATAAACAGCTTCTTTCGCAGCAGAAGAAAGGGCAACATATTCCGCCTCCGTGCTGCTAAGTGCTACTATATTCTGCTTCTTAGATTCCCACGAAAAAACACTTCCTGCTGCCACAAACGCACATCCCGTGTAAGATTTTCTGTCAGTTGTGTCTCCGCCCCAGTCAGCGTCCACAAAGCATTCTATAGGTTTTTCTGTCTTGATGTAATGAAGTTGGAAATCACTCGTCCCTCTTAAGTATCTCAGGATATGCTTAGCAGCGACTAGATGTTCGAAATGCGGATCAGTATTACGTTGCGAAAGCTTAGATACGGAATGTAGAATATCAGGACGCGTTGAAATTGCAACATACATCAACGCCCCAATCAACGACTGATATTCACTTTGATCTACCTTCTTACAATTGTCATTAGTACAATTTGTTTGAAATCCTGCGGACATCGGAGTTGTTAAAGATTTGCAGTCTTCCATGCCATAGTGTCTAAGTAAATCATTGATGTACTTTTTCTGACAAATATTTATATTTCCAATTTCGGATTCACGTTGAATTTCCATTCCTAAGAAGTAATGGAGCTTGCCTCCGTCGACTACGTCAAAAACTCTTCTAATTTGCATTTTTATTGCATTTAAATCTTCTAAATTTGAACAGCCTATTATTAAATCGTCGACATATACTGCAATTATGTTGAATTTGCCATTATTGTTTTTAGTATAAATGCAGGGTTCACTAGGACATGGTAAGAATCCAATACTTTTTAATTCTTCATCTAACTTTGTATTCCATTCTCGTCCGCTTTGTTTTAATCCATAAATTGCTTTATTTAATTTTAAAACCTGATTAGGACAATCCTTACTAATAAATTCTTCGGGTTGTTTCATAAAAACAGTATCGTGAAGATCACTATTTAGATAAGCTGACGTCACGTCCATTTGGTGTAAGTATAAATCATGCTCGCAAGCAACCGCTAATATCATGCGAATCGACGCATATCTAACGACAGGTGAGAATGTTTCGAAATAATTGATTCCGAAATGTTGACTGCAGCCTTTGGCTACTAAACGGGATTTAAAACGTTCAACAGCGCCATCTGCATTTCTCTTAATGTTGTATACCCATTTGCAATTTATCGCCTTCTCACCGGGGGGTAAATCTGTTAATGTCCACGTCTGATTTTTAATCAAGGCATCGTACTCTCTTTGCATGGCGGCGCGCCATTCTTCTGAGAAGTTACTTGCCATGGCCTCATTGACAGATTCCGGAATTTCAATATTTCCTTTTTCTATGTGATTTAACAAGTTTCGCTCTTTTCGAGGGCGCCCAGGATTACCGGTACGAACTATTTTAGGACGACCTCGACCGTATCGAATAGGTTCAAGAATATCGTCATTACAGTTTGAAACTAATTCTTCTGCAGAAGGCTCTTGTACTAAACAGGAATCAATAACGTCATCAGGTATAATTTCTTCAACAGTATTATTATTATTGGGAGAGATTGGAGAAATATCTTCAATGTCGAAAGTAAAAATTTGACATTGACCTTCATGGGTTTTAATATTAGAATTTTCAAAGAAAATAACGTCTCTGCTAATAACTATATTCCCAGTTCCATGATCCAACAATCGGTAAGCTTTTGAATTGTCTGAATATCCTACCATAGTCAGTTCTTTTCCCTTGGCTCGAAACTTCTTTGAATGATTTTTATTCATAGCTATGGCTAGCGAACCGAACGTTTTCAAATGGTTCACACTTGGCTTTATCTTAAACCATACCTCAAATGGTGTTTTACCAACGAGTGTTTTGGTCTCTGATCTGTTTCTTAAGTAAGCAGCGGTTGAAACAGCTTCCGCCCAGAATGACTCATCTAGTCCTTTGTGCACTATCATACTACGTGCCATTTCTACAAGCGTACGGTTAGCACGTTCCGCCACACCATTTTGTTGTGGAGTGTATGGTGTAGTAAGTTGGTGTTTAATCCCATTTTGTTTTAAAAAATTGTTAAATTCTTTCCCGATATATTCGCCCCCATTATCGCTCCTTAGTACTTTGATTTTAAAATTCGTTTCATTCTCGACAAAATTTTTGAATAAACGGAATGTTTCAAAGACCTCGCGCTTTGATTTAATGCAATAAACGAAGATGTATCGAGACTTGTCATCGACAAACGAGACAAAATATCTAGATCCGCCAATCGACGGCTTGTTTATTGGACCGCATACATCAGTATGAACTATTTCTAGTAAATTTTTAGCCCGATTTTTGGAAGTCGGAAATGGTTTAATACATATTTTGCTTTTAGCACATGTAATGCAATCATTAAATGCAGGTACATCCTTAATATTTAGCCCTTTTACTAGCTCATTAGCTGCCATATCCTTTAAACTGTTAAAATTTAAGTGACCGTATCGCTCGTGCCAAAGCTTTGCACGATTAAGTGTGGTTTCTGCATAAAAAAGTTTTCTAGAGCTATTTTTAAACATGTATAGACCATTTTGGTTTACACCAGTAAGCCAAATATTATTGTTTCTGCTAACAGTACAAGAATCTCTTTCAAAAATTACATTTAATCCGTTTTGGCAAGCTTTTGTTACGGATATAAAATTGCAGCGTAATTTTGGTACATACAAAACGTCCTTTAAGGTTACGCACATATCGTTACTTTTAATGTTTACATCGCCACGACCAACCGCTTCTATAGATTTATTAGCAGCAAGATCTATTTGTTCCACACAATCTTTATATGCAACAAACAAAGAACGATCAGAACAAAGATGTGATGTGGCACCACTATCAATACACCAATCATCACTCTCAAATGTAAAACCGGACACGGAAGCCAAAATAGCGGAAAATGACTTTGAGTTTCCTGTTTCTTTTCTATTTCGCGGTTCTTTACATTTTGAAGCAAAATGGCCGCGGCGCCCACAATTGTAACATTTTCCATTACTATGTTTTACATCAAATTTTTCTTCATTACCTTTTTGGTGATGGCTCGTATAAGCATACTTTTTTCTTGTATTGAATCTGGCCAGAGCTTGCTCAACTTCACCTTGTGCTGTCTCTTCAACATTTTCATTTCTTCTTTGGGCTTCTTCGATGAGCTTGATCTTTAAATTCTCTATAGTCGGCAATTCGTCTCGGCTTTCAATTGCTATTACAAAATTTTCAAAGTCTTTTGGCAAACTAGATAATAAAATTATAACAACCATCTCTTTGGGTACACTAATTTCTAATTCGGCCAATCTTTCCAAAGTTTCAGTGAAATCACATATATGTTCGTGCATGTTCTTACCTTTTGATAGACTTGAATGCAACAATTTCTTGAAAAGTGATATCTTACGCAAAGGTCCACTTGGTTGATAAATCTCTTGCAGTTTTTTCCACGCATCATACGATGTTTCACAATGACGAATATGGTTTATCTGCGAAGCCTTAATGCATAACATTATAGTTGCCAATGCTTTTTCATCCTTGGCCATAAATTCCGACGCATCTTTTTCCGGTGTCGTGCTGGTTATCTTGATTTTTCCATTTACGATTGCCCATAATTCAACATGGATTAACACGCTCTTCATGTGGACCGACCACGACGTGTAATTGGTATCATCCAGTTTTTCAATAGAGTATAATCCTGATCCACTCATTTTAAACTTTATTGGTGTCTTGAGTTTAAACCTTTTATAGGTGTCCTGGGCCCATAACCTGTTAGATAGTTTTGATCTCCCGAAGTTCCAATTAGAATAAGCTCACACCAATATATATTTAAGATATTTATTTAAAAGAAATGTTTCTCGTACAGACGAAAGAAATTCTGAATAGGCAATGAACAGAAAAATATTTCAATAGAATTGATAGAACTAAAGAGTCGACTTGTTTGAATTCGATATAAAATGTGAAGTGTTGTACAAGTAATAAAACAGCAAGTTCTTTAACAAGAAGAAGGTTTCAGTTTCGGCAGGGCGGAAATCTTGAGAAATTTATATTCCCAAAGGAAAGCCATATAGAGTTTTGAAAAAGGCTAGAAGATAAAGGAAGAAATTATGAAAAAAAAAATTCAAAAGATATTTATTGCTATTCAATGAGTGTGAGTGAAATTATGTTTGAATGTATGTGCATGTGTGTATGACGGTTTGTTGTATTAAAAAATATATATTGCTAACCACGTCGCTGTGCGCTTTGTGAATGCCTTTTAAAAATAAAGATGTAAAAGTAGGAGAAATGGAACACGATGAGAAGGAAAGAATTGAGATAGGAAATCTTAATTAGGAAAATTTTCATTGTAGGTAATTTGAACGAATTTATCTCTTGTCAGAGTCGGTTTGAAGGAAAATGGTATATAGTTTTGACTATGAATAACATACGTGCACTTTCAAGATGCTTTCAATTATTATGAATGAATAAATTAAAATTAATAGATTTGCAAATATAAAAAGTTTACTAAACAAACCAATGAAACCCGTGGAGTATGTAGAATGACCAGAATGGGATACACATGCACGAACTCATAACTACACGTGTAGAATCCTAAGCCGACACACACACACATACACATCCACATTTCCATTTCCTGACGAAAACTGAAAACACAAACTCACAAATATTATTATGATTTGAATGAAAAGGAAGAGAAGGATTTGTTTTTGATGTCATTTACGCCCGTGTATATATTTTTTTATAACGCTTTCATTAATTGGAAGCCAATTATCTGAAAAAGAGCAAAAAATCTTGCCCTGTTCGCTCCAGCTGAATTTAGTGTTTTGTTTTAAAAAGTTGTGCCCTTCAAACATGGCGATCTCCTTTTTGGTTTTAGTTCCGTTTTATTAAAACCCAATACATCCGTTTGTTTGAATATTTTTGTATTGCTTTAAGCCTTAAAGAGACGCGATGCGAAAACAAGTGGAAACTGTATTACACTAATCCGCAGTGACATCACGTCTTGTTTCAAGAGGCAGATTTAATGTTGTTGTTGTTGTTGCTTTTGTTTTTCTACAGCCAGCGGACGACAAATCGTATAATTTATGCGTTCAGCAGCACGAACAGCAATAAAGTGCTCAACGTGATTCCAGCGATTTGTGTGGCACGGTCTGATGTTCTGTATAATCACAATAAAGGCTGTGGAAACTCTGAAACGGTAACAATGAATTATAGGAAAGCATTTCCTGTTACCGCTACAACAATTATTAGAGTTGCTACGGAAACAACAACAGCTGCCTTTATTTGAAATAATACAACGACTACACGGATAACTAAACTGACTCTCCAACGACTTCCATTATTTCAAATTTCAAATTATTTATGCAATGTCGGTGCAAAGAGCATGTTGCGTGGTTGTGGGTGTGTGCGTGTATGGGAGTCTAATGGGAGTCAATATTTTATGTAATTTAAGACTGATCGATCGATAGATAGACTGAATGTCACTGACAATCAAAAAAAAGGAGAGCGAGTTATTTGCGGCTGATGCGCCCTTCCCTGACACTTTGGTACTAGAAGTGAAGTGAGAGTATTCCTGTGAGTGTCAGTTTTAGAACAAAACATCAGACGATGTTGCCACCTCATTGTATAAAATTGTCTTATTCATTTGTGTTTTATTGTTTCTGTAAAAGGCATCATGGGCAAATAATTTGCATGCAATGAATGCCTGCTGCCACAGCACGAAACAAAACTTTTCAGAAATCAATTATGGTTTGGGTTTGTTCTGACAGATTTGATTTGTTTTGGCACTCCTGATGACGTATTTGTGTGTATTTAAAAATAAAGACTTGGCGTGAGAGGTCGTGTGGTCAGTTAACAGAACAATATTCAAAGTGTTTGAACAGAAGTATCGTCGATCAAGAAGTGTCTGTGTGTCTCTCACGTTTTGGTAAACGGACTACACAACAAATAGTTAAATTTCCTTTGAAATTTCGAAAGCACATTAATTAAATTTTATCATAGATATTTTAAAATGATAAAACTATTCACAGAAGAGAAGTCACCCCGTTTTTTAGTCTAACGTATATTTTATATTTGAAATAATTGCTATGGAAAACCAATTTCGGAAATTGCGAACATTTTTATTTCATTTTCGAATTCGACCTAGTTTTATGAAAAAAAATTGTTGATTACTTTTTAGTAGAAAGGCTTGGACCACCAGCGAGATTTGTAAAAAGTTGCTCAGAAAATCAATATGACCGTATTCATCTAGATCACAATTGATTTATTTTTGCAACCGTTAAGAAGATTGTTATTGCATCGAATGGTCGATCCTGCAGTCGTGGATCTTCATTCTGTCAATACATCTTTGCAAGATATTTTTTAATAGATACTGAGTAACGTTGAATGCCGGGGCGTCAAAAAAAGAAATCGAATACTCATTTACATAGTGTCTTTTCTGTGTCTCTTCTAACAACAAGGTTATCCTTTTCCCTCTTTAAATTCTTTCTCTCGTTCCATCTCTTTTCCACTATTCCTACATCTTCCACTATTCCACTATATGATAAAATCTTACACGAATGAAACTTATAAAATGACGTGATAAAAATGTGCATGGGGTGAAAGATGGCGAAGAGAATATGGAGAAGAAAGGGGGTTTTTACGTGAGCTCATAGGATAGTAAAATGCACGACGATTGATTTTTAAATAAAAACAAAGTAAATTCTTATAAGCTATAATAATAAATAAAGATAAAGTCTTGCTTACAGACTCGTACATGCACAACGGAAGGATAAGAGTTTCCCTCTTGAAACCCTGACTGAAGTTTACGTTAACATATTGAGACATAAGAATATTTCTGGAATTTGACAGCTTTTTCAATATTAAAATTCTGTAGAGGGATAATATGTATCCCGATTGGCAGTTGGATGGACGGAAGGAAAATTTATTATTTCCGCTTCTCGAAAAAAATAACGCATTGAGAACTAAAGAAGCATTTGGTAAGGATGTATTTTAGTAACCACATTGTAGTAAGGGTGTGTTCAGGATAACTATAAAAATCAAATTATATGTTTTCGAATCTCGTGCGATCGTTTCAATTGACCGCGTGTAATATATTTTAGTTCTATTAGTTTTCCGTGGTCCTCTTTATTTGCTTTATTATATTATCTCATTCTGTTGCTTTTCTAATGATCACAACTTAAATGAACAATTAATTTTTCAGTGGAAGTCAGTGTAAATGAAGAATAAATCAATAATAAGTCGTGCATGAATGTTGAGGGAATCATGAACGAGTTATGTGTAAATGAAACACTTATGTTTTACTTTACATCTACCTGTACTTTACCCCCTTAATAATCATATCTCCTCACTGATTGGTTGCTTGGCCGCTCTGGTTGGTTACTTTTTCTCCTTCCTTCCTTCCTTCATTTTCTTTCTTCTTCTTTTTTCAATCGTAACGTCGGTCCAAAAATATTTTAAATGGATTTGTCAACGGAGGTGAACACCATTGCAATGGTCATTTTATACAATTAATTTAACGATTTTACTCTTCACATATACATATATTAATTTTTTCCTCTGAAAACGAATGACATTAAATTGGTAAAGGCATTAAAAATCACAGCAAAACTTTAGAATATATATTTTCTCTTTTCATGACTTCTTTCGCCATCGTAATCACTACAAACGCTGTTGTAATTGCTCGCATTGAACATTGCTCGCTGAGGATACTGATCGACGACAACTCGCGTTAGCTTTCGAAAAGGAAGAAAAAATAACCAACATATTCCAAAAAATACAGGCCTGGGATTTGGAGCGCATTGTATTTGTAGTCGAAGTGCGCTGCGCTGCGAAAGTACTGATTGTGCTCGAGTGACAGTTAATCGACAATTAGCAAGTTCAGTTGACGGATGTTAGCGATTTCTCTTCCCGTAATTTAGTCAATGCTTGAATTTGCTTCATCCCTTTATTCATTGCCTCTTTTCCATTCTACCAATCCGCAATAACCAATACCACAACAAAAACCAGCGCCAATTCATCGCTGGTAGGAATACCGTCATTGCAATGAATAATCATAGGAGTAAATGAATATTTAAGTATTATTTGCGCCAGTGATGGGAAGGATTGTGGAAATCCGTTTTCTCTTTTGTCTTTTTTGTACTTTTGGCGAAGTGTTCAGGACTTTTATTGATCCTTTGGCGGATGTGGATTTTTCTTTTATTCATTTCTTATCTTCTTTTTATTACCTCTCGATGACGGTCGTCGGTTTTTAACCTTTTCGAGATTGAAATTAATTTAATAGTTTTATCCTTAACTGCTCCCGTGCGTTGTTGGCGCGTTACTTTAGGGCAATTAACTCGGAATTTTTCAAGGAGGTTTGAATTTTTTGAGTATTCAGTGACATGTTTTTCCTTCTTATCTTTTCAGTGACATTTTTTTGGAAGTAATTAATTTAATCCTCATATTTCATATATTTTTTAAGTGTGTCGTATGTATTTCATAGCATCAAACGTTTTGAAAAAATAATCACACTTGAGAGAAATTAATAAACGTTTTCATTGTGAATTGTTTTCATCTATCTATAATCTATATTTATGATTCATAATTATATATATTTTTAATATGATTCATTTATAATTCAATTAATTTTTATAATATGCTTCTTATCTCAAAGGAATATATTTAATTAGTCTTTTATATCTCACTATTGTACCTAAGCAATATTAAGTTTTAGAAACAGTTTTTTTAACAGTGTGCATAAATACTTAGTGTAGAAGATGAAAAAGAGTAATTTCTTTTTCTAAATCCAGAACGATTTGTAAAACAACATTTGGTAATATTCTTATCGTAGCCCGTAAATCAAAGTATCTGACGTTCTCGAAATCGATTTAAAACTTTCGAAGTGAATTTTAGAAGAGCTCAATAGGTTGACAGTCTCAGCCTTAAGACATTTTTTTGTTTCAGTTATTCACTTATTTTCTTTTGTTATTCTGTAATATAAACTATTTTCAATTTACATTAAGAAGTTTTTTCTATTCGGATAAATATTATCAATTAGGAAAATACTTGCGTAATAGGTAACAATTTATTTATTTGTTGTGTGGGAAATTCCGAGAATATGAGAGCAAAATCCTCCCCGGCATGGCTTAATATGCAAGTAGTTATTACAGGGATTTTATTGATCTTACTTTACGAGAACATAAAATCCTTTAAATTATCATTAACTTTACTTTTGTAACATTTTGTGAGCATTTGTTGATTCTTTTACATGCCGTCGCAATCCGCTGACTCTGATGAGTATTACGTTAGGGTGCTGTGTCTGTTGCTTTTTATTGTGCAGTGTTGCCGTTTTCTAAAATTTCTTTAAAATTTTTTTTTAAATAAATTAAATAAACTATTTGTGAAATGTGGGTTTTTATTGAAATGTGACGAAATATGGCGAGAATTGAGATTACGAGATTTCAAAAGTTTGATTGAGTTATGAGATTTTTAATTGACTGTTGGTTGGTTGGCGCACCCATAAGTTTGTTCATGTAATTATTGTTGTGATTACCACTGATGCAGCGGTTATTCTTGTTGTTTGAAGCAACCGTTTTTTCAGTTAGAAATTAGACAGACTCTGACTGGGTTTATTATCTAAATAGTAAAAAAAGTAATAGTTTAGTGACTGATTAACCGAATAACTAACTGACTAATTGAATGCGCGATTGATGAATAAGTTTGCTGCTTCGTTTGTTTCATTCTTTTTTCTATTGTTTGTTTGTCCGTTAGTTCGAATTTGAGGGCGATGCTGGTACTAAGGATCAACGTGGGTAAGTGGATGCTTTTTATGCATTTGGCTTCGCACGAAATAGAAATTGTGCGGAGTACTTTTTGCGCTGGTTGAAACTCATTAATTAATGGAAATAATTGCTATTATTTTTGTTGGGCTTAATTTGTTTTGCTCTCTTCATTACATTTCATTTCATTTTACTTAACTGGTTTTATTTTCTATGTTTCTCTGATTTTTCTAACGTTTCTATCTCTACCCTTCATTCTTTGCTTCCGATTACTAGTACTTGCCCATTCTCCGGGGGTGGTAGAAAGAATACGCGTAGAGAAAGTTTATTTCCTATTTTTATTGCTTTTTTCCGCGCGAAGGGCTTGTTATTCATGAATGTGGTATTGGTGCAAGGGAAGTAGGAAGAGGCATTACTGATATTGAATTATTTGGTTGTGCCGTAAAATCAAAGTTATATAAGAATGAAATCATGAGTAGTTTTTGGAAATAATGAGTTCTTGAAATAGATTTAATTAGACCTCGTTTTTATCTCGTTGAATACTTCGAAAGAATTAAGGGGGGGGGAAGAATGTGAAGAGAAAGCCGAAATGATGTCTTTAGAAAGACCTAGATGTGAAATGAATAAAGGACGTATGATTTGTAGTTGTCTTTAAGGCTATTCAATCGCTGATCCTTCCTAAAACTTTTAGATAATCTGCGGTAGATCTTGCACAAATCCTTTATAAAATTTCGTAAAGCTCAGTCAGCACAAAACTTTATTTTAGATAAATTTCCAAGTAAATTTTTCAAGCTAAAGCAGGATAATTTTGTTATAAATTTATCGTTTTATTGTTTAATGGGAAGTCATTATGTGCACTTAATAATGATCATTAATCATATGTACGTTTATTTATCGACTTTGTTGAATTGCCCACTTATGCATTCAGTAACTCTTACCGAAGGAGAAGAAGATGTCCCGAAGAAATCTGGGAATAATCAAAATTGATCTCCTTAAAATTTAATTGACTCACTGCGGGAGTTTTTGATGATGTTGACGATTCTGTTAAATATCAATAAAATTATTTTAATTCCCCGTAAGACTTTCCTTTCTAGTTGCTTTTCATGTTTCCTTATGCTCTGCATAATCTATTGATGCACTTAAGCCAGTGAATTCTCCTACCTTTATTAATGCTTTCTATGCCATCTGAGACTGCCCAATCACCTTTTGACTCCTCCCTCTGTAACATTGCAAGTCCTGGGATTTTATTTAAGATTTCTTAGCTTTAAATATTACTGCAAGCGTTATAAGTCTCAGCTTAGGAGATATTGATGATTCATGTTTAAGTTTTGAAAGTGAAGGAATGGAATGGAAAATAGAGATAATATGAGACTGGTGAGAATGCTGCTTGATGCAAATCTATCCAGCAGATAGTTCATCAATAGTCACCGGTTTGAGTCACCCTGCAATTTCTTATCTCACCTCTTCCTTACCCCCTGGTTTTTCTGCTAATATTCTAAAATTTATATACTGTAGAATTGCTTGCACCTTCTCTTTTTACCATTTCCCCCTCAATCTTCTTCCTCTGCATAATCTTGTTCGTAATTGAATTTGTCCTATTACATCGATGGCTCGTGTTTATGTTGGTTTCGATTCGCGCAACATTGGGATTCTGTACGAGATTGAGGTGTACGATAAGGCGGTGAGGGGTGGTCATCGAATTTTTATTTATAACAATGTTTGGAGACGCTGATGCGAAAGCGAGAGGAAAAGTGAATAAAGCAAAATAAATCAAAATTAATGCTATGTCTTACATTCCTTCCCTCTCACACTTTTACTCAACCTCTATTATATCACTCTCTCTCTCTTTCTTCAGTCTATCTCTGTGTATTCGTTGTGGAAAATGGAAATATGAATCATTGAATCCGGCTAAAGAACTTAAACCGAAAGCACGAAACGAAACAGCGGAGCAAAGTTGAATAAAAAGAAAAAAAAGAGGATAAATGGAAAAATAATGGACATGCATAAATTGAATTTCATGTTTTGCAGTTCCAAGGTTACTTCACCTCATCCGCCCAACCATTTTGAGAAATTACGCTACAAGGATAAATAGCTTTAACGTAATCTTGTTTCGTGCGTTCGCTTATTTTGATCGTTTATAAATTCGATTTCTGTTTTGCAGAGCACTTTTATCAAATATTCTGATTTTTTTCGCGAGATAAATTCTGTTCGATCTCTCTTGCTTTTGGTTTCATCATGGAACTCTTTTTTAATTAAAAAAATTTTATTATTTCTCTGTTTTTAAAAGCAGAAATGAAGGAATGAGTTCATTTAAATCGTGTTAAATCAAAAGAACATTATTTAAATTGTTTTAATAAATATCGCAATATTCCTTTTTTGGATTTGATTTCAAGTGTTGCCAGAGGCGACTATTGGCCGCTAGCGAGTTGACTTTGACTTATGTGAGAAGAAATCCATCAATAATTTATTCAAAACTTTATCTGATGATTGATTATTCAGTTTTTCTGATAATTTGTAAAGAAATATTGAGAATATAATTTTTGAAAGGTCGGAAATGTTTTTCATATTCATATTCTATATCTGTGTCAGTAATATTTCATTATTTTAACTCGATTTCAACTTGATTTTTTTGTAACTTTTTGTAATTTGTCTTGTCTTGTCCTTCTGGTCATATTTTCTTCTAATTTTCTTCTTTTCAATTCCCTTCTTTTTTTCCTTCTCAATTTTTCTCTCATATAGCTTTAATTTTTCCCTCGTATCCTTAACCGTTTCTTTCTCCACACATGATTAAGTCTTTATTATTAGGAAAAACTAATACTTGGCGAACTAAAAATTAGAATTCGGACAAAAGAGTGGCAGTTCAGCCATCGAGTTGGTCCTTAAGGCTGTTGCAGGACTGTGCCAAACACTGCATATATTCTCTCAAACATTTGTGTCTACAACAATCTTCTTGCTTTGCGTTTTTGTTTTTCCTTCTCTTTTATTTTTTTTTATTTCATTCATTGCCAACCCGTCAGTGAAACTGTCAGTAAAACACTTCGGCCCGTGAAAAATTCATACACACTGGCAGCCTTGGAAGAGCCTCTTGAATGGCCCAAGAGCTGATATAAGGTTGGTTGTGTGTCATGGTCTTATGCCTTCAACATCGCTATGCCGCCCACCCGTCGTATTGCCCGCTATATCGCTATCGTCATTGCCATCGCCTTTGCTGTCGTTTATGCATATATATGGATGCCCTGACAAATTTTTGCCAATTTTTCACATTTCTCGAAGTCGGTTCACCGCTGATCTGGTTGTGCAATGGCGACTCCTTTGTTTTTAGTATTATTTTGTTCTGCTCCGAAGGACAACCGGTATTGTCTTGCATAAAGATCATGGAGAGAGTGTCAGGGTGTACAAGGGAGGCGAAGGACACAGACATAAAAAGAAAGAAAAATGGTAATTGTAGTGAGAATTCATTTCAAAATATTTCGATTGGACATTTATTGCTTTTGCTCTATCTTTCCCTCTGATTTTGTTTCTCTTCTATTGTTGTTCTTTTTTACATCTTCGCTCATTTTCAAAAAGGAATTGTTAATTGTTAGTCTTTTGGACCATTTTATGGAAGGCCTTCGTACTCTGCAAATACGGAATTTCAGTTCATAAACTAAACATTTATTTCGATTTTATTGAATTCCATTTCAATTTCAGTTAAATTGACTGGAAGGAAACTAGAGAGTTTATAACAAAATTGAATTAGTTTTTAATGGAGAGCAAATATTTAAAAGGGTCTTAGAAATTTCATAGAGAGCAGATTAAAGAGATTTTATGTATGACAGAAATTTAATATTTGGGGCGAATTTAAATAAATCCAACCTATGGAAATATAAATTCCAAAATTAAGATTAAGTATAAAGTTTAAATTAAATTCTAGTTAATTTCGGGGACTAAAAATGAATCTAAACTAAAGTAGCAATTGAGGTGTAAACTAGATTAACTAGATTGATTAAAGGGCGCTCAAAATTAAGATTAAACTTGAGTTAAAATTAAGTTAGATACAGATTAAATTTAAATTGAGAGCTCGCCAGGATTCTGTTTGGAATAAGTTCACAAATAAATTTATATATAAAAGTAAAATTTAAGATTAAATTAGGGTTCTTAATCAATTAATTAAGCACCAATAAGGTCAGAATTAAAATCTAGTTGAGCCTAAATTTAAAACCAATAATCAGGGTTTGGGTTCTCTTAATTAGGATAGAATTAAGATAGAAAATAAATGTTTGCTACAAAGATGAGCAACGATTGAAAAGAAACTATAATTAGGCATAGATTATAATTAATATTGGATTAAATTAAGGATCATTGTTATTATTATTATTATTATTTCTTCTTTAACCTTACAGAAATTAATCTTAAGCAGAGTTCGGATCGAATCGAGCACCGAGTGCAGCACACTCCGGCATCAACTCCGCTTATTTCATTGTGTCCTCTCACTGGCACCATCTCCGCAAATGTGTTTCTCCAAAATTTCTCTTCACATTAGCGGTGCCTGTGTTTGATCGGACGGAATTTCTCTGTGTTATGTGACGATAACCGATCACCAAATACAGAAACAGTGTGAAGCACTTCAACTCCCGCGAAGTGTGCTCTCACTTTTTTCACCAGCCGAATTAATTGCACACAAATTTCTCCGAAATGGTGATAAAAATTGCGAACGTCGTGTGCTTTTGGTCGGTGCAGCTGGTGCTGCTGGATTTCACACATTGGGATTGTGATACTGGTAGGTAGCAGAAGCAAGAGTAAGCAGAATACCTGGGACTACGTTTTCAATAGACAGAAAGAAGAAGAATGACAAATTATGTTTGTATATAATTGCAGTACTGCTCTAATGGGTAGACGACTTTACTATTATTCTTTTCTTGTAATTAAGCTATGATTTACAAAATTTATTAATCATTAAGCTTAATAAACACATATTCAAAAATGTCCATATGTAAACGTAGAATATATTATAATACAGATAAACAGGAAAAATAAAAAACAATTATAAAAGTAATATACAGCAAAGTAATATTTTTATATTTTTTCTTAAATAATATGAGGCTAAAAACTGTCTTTAGAACTTTTCTGAGAGCTTTGTAACAGATACACTGATTCATCCTTATTCTTTCTGTCTATCGTTAACAAAATCCCAAAGTGTGAAATCCAGCAGCACCAGCTGAACCGACCAAAAGCACACAACGTTCACAATTTTTATCACCATTTCGGAGAAATTTGTGTGCAATTAATTTGGCTGGTGAAAAAAGTGAGAGCACACATCGCGGGAGTTGAAGAGCTTCACACTGTTTCTGTGCTTGGTGATCGATTATACTCACAAAACACAGAGAGGCGTCGGCAGAGCAGCACATTTCTCAGAGGAAGTGGTCGCATGTGCTCACCGAAAACTGTGAACACATATGATGTGTTTTCACACGGTGCTGAACGAAAAGAGACTGGTGCATTTAAGAGAGCACATTTCCGAACTCTGATCTTAAGACTAAACTTTACAAATGAGCACTAGCTGCCAGGGCTATCGTCTGGGATCATTGTTATTTAATATCTCATGACTGGAACTAAATTAAGTTAGACTTGGCTTAAATCTAAGTTAAATCTGAGTTAGAGCTAGAATTATTAGACATAAACTGCGACTAGTGAAGGCTCACAATCGAAGATTAATTAAATAACTTCGAAGGAATAATGATGTCAGTTTCATCATAGTGAAAGATCATGATCTCTACATTTCCTTATATACAAAGTAATTTTTCGCACGGTGACAACGAGAATATGTAAAGGATTTCTGATTTTAATCTGTACTGACGATAGAGTTAAAGTCGTAAAAGTGCAGGGAAGCTTAAAGAAGATTTGCAAAGAAGGAAAAACGGGTAGACGCACACGTTGGCCCTAACAACTTCTTAAGGTTTTTTAGTCGCACATTTTGAAAAGTCTTTACTTAAGCTCGTTATAACTTCATTTTGTTCGTTTTGCGGCTGGTGGTGTTTTGTGTTTTTATTGGCTTTGTTGGCTTTGTGAACTAAGAAGATCAGAAATGTTACCCATGCGAGTATGCCTTGAAAAATAGAGTTGTCAGAAGAGAATGCACTAAACAAAATTATTCCACATTATTCCCCTAAATTCAACTAATCTCCATCCTTATACTTCCTTTCTCTTCGCCATACTTTTTACCCGTTCCTTTCGCCGAATCCATTACGAAACGAGTTTTTATGAAAACAATGCTTGCTCGCTCGCTCGATTTTAAAACTTTGATCATAAATTGAAAGACGCGTCAAGAAGTTTGGTAGTTTCTGTAATTTTACCGTTTTCATTAAAGTTTTAGAACAGAGAAAGCAAGACAAAAGTGGATACGTAAAATATACTCTCGTTCTTGTTTAAAAATCAAAGGGGGTTTATTGTTGTTGTTGTCAAATATCTCAAGCATACTACTGGTAGTTCAACTTCAACAATTGCAATAAATTAATTACATCAATGTGGACAAAGTGTTGCCGGATTACAGGGTTTTATTGGGTGCTTACTTTGATTTTGTTAAGGGCATTCGTACTTTGAAACGGCACGTGAGTCCCAATCGCAGTCGAGTTTCAGTCACAGTTGAGTTGCGGGCGATTTGAACACCCAAGACAAAAACATTATCAATGGAAGGTTAAATTAAATGACGTTAAATAGCACCGCCATGACAAAGAGAGTATCTTTCACACTTTCAGATTTATAGGTACTGAAATAAGAGAGAGGGAATGATATCACTGCGTGTCAAGGAAGTTGAATTAAGAGAAAGGTTTCTTCACGCACGCATTTCACGGTGACAAAAAGAAAAGAGAGACAGATAGAGTCAAAGAGAGGTGGAGGAGAGCCTGGATGATTATATGGATTAGCATACGAAGGGATGGATAAATGAATGAATCGAAAACATAGGAATGAAAAAATATGTTTAAGATGATTGAAATATATTTATAATGTCAAATAATATTTATTTCAATCAGAGAGATTATTCGGCCTAGATATTTTTTATATCCTTTGGATTTAAGAGAATTACTAATTTCATTAAATTTAGTTTGTCCAATCAGGCTTGCAGTCAGTTAATATTATTTGATCGCTAGCAAATAACGAATTTGTTAATTCGACTTTAATTGAAGCTTAACAATAATTGAAATCAATATTTTGCTTAATCGCTAAAATATTTTTTGCTATTTTTTGCAGAGCTGAACTTTTTAGATCTAAAATTATTCAACAAAACGGTGTTGAAATTTACAGATAATGCAAAACTGTAGTATTATGTCTATATTCCTCACATACTACGCGAGCTTCTGACAAAAGGGGGAGAGGGATTATTTTGGAATCTGAACTTAATCTTTATTTACCGTCTAAGAAAACATATTTTTTGTTTCTTAATAAGAAGGAAAACCACGTCTGTTGAGAACAAAATATGAAAAGTAAGCAAAAGGGAAGGGATGTGATTTCGTCGAAATGCGAATCTTTTCAGATTTATATGTCGGTAAGTAATGTCATTACGGAGGTTTATTGTTTGCAGATGACTTTTTGGATGTTGATCTCTTTTGAGCTGTTGTTGAAGCCGTCACTTAAGCTAGATTGACAGTTCTGTCAAATCATTCAAGGAGGGGTAATTTTTTCTAATCAACGGAAGGATACAAAGTAAAATCCATCTTGAGAAATGTCTTTTCTGCAAAGGTAATTTATTTCGACGATTTTTCTTTATTTCTTCTTTATTTTCCTTGTATTTAACGAATATATAAAGGAAAACTGACAAAAAAGGATTAATTATAAAGTAGAATAATAGTAATAATAAAGTAGAATAAATATAAAATAATAATTGCTCAGTCATAGCAAATTGCATAGTTCTGGACATCATGGACACTGGACCTGGATGATGATGCTGCATTTCGAGGTTTTTCTTGGTCGTTTCTTTCGTTGTATGCAATGTATATTGCTGAAATCACCGAGGTCGCATCGAGACTCAGTCGAAATTCGTGATACTGAAGACACTGCTTGACACTGAAGAGCGTTTATTCTTCTCCATTTCTTTGGGACCCAGGCGAGGAATACTAAATTCAGAATGTTTCCGAGTCGGTTTGTTAGTAATGAGATATTAAAATTAAGCGGTAGAAAGGAAGGATAGAGGAAAAGATTTAAAATGAGGAAATTAACGATTGTTTCAATCAATGATTATAGTATTTCGCCGTTAGAAAAGATCAGCAGTCTCTAAGATATCTATTTCTGGTACACCGTATTTTTTAATGGTCGCCTGAAAATGCTTAGCATTAGCAATTAATTGCAATTTTCTAGCATGTTCATGCATTTTTTATTTCAACACGGTGCCAAATTATTGATCAAACTATAAAGGACGATACCACCCTTGAGGATATCCTCGAACAGACCAGCAGATTCTTTTTAGTCCAAAACTGCATAAATCCAGTTGAAGCCTTTGGCTTCTTCTTCCCTGTTTCTGGGCTACAAAGATAAGATACGAATGATAAGAGGAAAAGATTGAAAACTTATGGAAATTCACAAAAGAAGAGGGCAAAGAAGAGGAAGAAGATAAATTGAATCTCAAAAAAAAAAAAATGAAACTCAATTCGTGGAGGGCAAAAACTTACAAATTGTATAAGCGGAAAATAACAAAAAATTTCACAAAGCTTTTTTTTAATAAAACACATTGCGTAGCGAAAAAGGAAACGAGGAAGAAGAATAGTAAAAATAAAATGCATAATAAGAGTTACGGGAACAAAAAAGAAAAAAACAAGAATGTAAAAGAATCTTTTAGATTTGAATTATGCTAAATTTGATTAATACGCTTTGAATATTTCGAGTGTCGAAAATAAAAAGAGGTAAAAAGAAAGTGAATACAAGTATGAAAGTAAACTACTTGCACTTTTAATATAAATTTATAGTTTAATTTTAATCATCAATATAATTTAACATTTTACCTAAACAGTTTTGTGAATTTTATTTCAGTTTTAATTGATTGCAAAGAGTTTCTGAAGATTTTGGGTGTTACCAAACACCCAGAGAAGGCAAGCTTTGCTTTCTGTTTTGGTGAAGACATGGTGGAGCCGATCTAACCGAAATTAGCGTTTTTATCTGTCTTAGTTTTGCTTTGTTTCTTTCGACACTTCGATAAAAGCCAAACCAATCAAGGTCAATATTTTTACCTTGAATAATGAAAAATGTTAACCTTGTTATGAATTAAAAAATGTTAATAAGTTTTATTTTCTTTTCGACAAGCAAGTGGAAAAAACATAATGATGTTTGCAATGCTGACTTTTGTGTCTTTTGTGCACCACGGTATATTAATAGAAGAAAACTCTTTCTCAATTTTTTTTGGGTTTTGCCAGTTCATTGACTTGAAGAAATCTCATCAAATTTTAAAAGCGCCAACAGATGTTAGTGCTTGACTCTAATATGCTAAAAGAAATTCTATTTATAAAAGGTTTGGATTGTCTGCCAAACGCGAAATATCTCTGCTTCTACTACTAATTTTCTTAAAGTACGTTATCATAATTTTATTTATCTTAATAGAAATAATATTGGGTATTCTTTTATAAGATTTTTTCGCTTTGATATTCTCTGAATTCTTTGAAGAAATTTTTTCTCTCTGCCTTTTCTTGTTCTCGACTAATTTGAGTTTTTTAATTAAATTAAAAATGCAAATAAGCCCAGTGGAAATAAGTTGTTATTAAAAAGTATATATTAATAATATATATATATATATATATATATATATATATATATATATATATATATATATATATATATATATATATATATATATATATATATATATATATATATATATATATATATATATATATATATATATATATATATATATATATATATATATATATATATATATATATATATATATATATATATATATATATATATATATATATATATATATATATATATATATATATATATATATATATATATATATATATATATATATATATATATATATATATATATATATATATATATATATATATATATATATATATATATATATATATATATATATATATATATATATATATATATATATATATATATATATATATATATATATATATATATATATATATATATATATATATATATATATATATATATATATATATATATATATATATATATATATATATATATATATATATATATATATATATATATATATATATATATATATATATATATATATATATATATATATATATATATATATATATATATATATATATATATATATATATATATATATATATATATATATATATATATATATATATATATATATATATATATATATATATATATATATATATATATATATATATATATATATATATATATATATATATATATATATATATATATATATATATATATATATATATATATATATATATATATATATATATATATATATATATATATATATATATATATATATATATATATATATATATATATATATATATATATATATATATATATATATATATATATATATATATATATATATAATAGTAAGTTATTAATAAGTGGATTAATAAGCCGTTAGTTTTTGTTTTGTCGTATTCCGCCTTTTTCTTTTCATTTAATCAGTATAAAAGATATAAATGTTCTTGGTGATTAAATTAAATCGCCTTCGGAATTAAATTCATTGCCAATCTGCCAAAAACACTTTGAAAGACATTTATTTCGAATTTAATAAAGTATGTTTGGCAGGAATATATAATTGCTGTTGTTGCATTTACGTGTGCCGCAAATGCTTATGTGGGCGTTAATTTTTCAATGTCATGAAATGCCAAAAATCTAATCAATTGCAAAATCAAGAATTAAAAATATGTGTTGATGTCATTTGAGTCAAATGAATAATTATAAAAAGAATAAAATTAATAAAAATATTGTCATTTGGAATTTGTAAAGCCATTAATATAAAGTAAACGAATTGTAGAATAAATTTTTTGAATAAAATTTTCAACAGTTAGAAAAAGTTGTTCTTGGAAAATGGAACTTAAACTTAAAGAGATTTTATGAAAACAAGAAAATTTTTAAAACGAAAAAATCTTTGAAATCAAGATTTTTATTGAATTCTTTATTTAGAAAGTTTGTTGTTTTTGGGAAATGTTTTTTCAATCAAAAAATTTTAATTGTTTTTTATGCTTGGAATGCTTTAATTAAATTTAAAATCTATAAAATGTTATTAAAATGTTATTGAATGTTTTTTTGAAATGATTTTTATTATAGAAATTATTTTTAAAAGTATTAATGAAAATATAAATGAATGCGTATTCCAGAATTTATAGTAGAATTTTCCGTATGTTCCGCTTGATAAAGCACACAAATCAATAAAAAAATTGTCTTGAATACAAGTTGAAAATAGTTTTTAATGTCAGCACTATTTCTGTTTTTATAAGAAAAAAAAACGTGTATGGCCATTATTCTACTCAAACTGTTTGCAATTATTGGCTCGCACAAAACCGATAACGATAACAATTTGTTGTTAAGCAACAAAACCTCGTGTAATGTTGACCGTAAATCGAAATATTAACAAATTAACATCCAAGTATATAAAATATTGCATTAAAAAAGTTGATTGTTGTAAAAAATATAACAAGAAGAAAATATATAAAAAAATATAAACCAAAGACTAAAAAAATAGTTTATTTCTGTACTTTAATCCTACGCGTATTATCGTGGTTTTTTGTTATTGTTATTACCATTATTGCAATTGCAGTTTTTGTGCGGTGTGGTGGGGCGTTAACCGGAAACAGTCCGATTCATATATAATTCAATATGTATAAGTGGGTTATATCGAATCACACACACATGCGCACATGCACACACGCGCATACATTATGCATCGGTTAGATTTTAACTCAAATAGCAACATCAACAACAATAACAGCAGCAGCAGCAATAAAAACAACCCTAGCCGCCTCGACTGCACAGACGACGCGCACTTTTTACCCTTTTAAATATTTAATGCGCAAATCTGTGGACTACTTTATTTGTTGTTTTTTCGTAAAAACCAAAACCAACAACAAGATATAATACACACAAATTTTCCAGGGCATGAATTAATTCAAATAAAGAGCGGTTTGTTGCCGCCGTCGTTTGTTTCTGCCCAATATCATTTTTTATATTCGAACATACGCTTAAGTTCTCAGAATTATTCTTTTTTTTCTATTATTCCATTTTTTACTTCCTTGCACCTTCCTTTATTTTCTTTTCGTCCTAATTTTTTCTGTTTTGCATTGGAATCATTCCAATCGGGCAGGCATGTCCAATCGCATTAAATTTGAAATTTTATAAAATTCTTTAAACACAATGCGATTTAAAAATGTATATGCCTCTACATGTTTGCGCCATAGTGGTTGCTTTCCTTTTTGTTATCCTGCAATATTTTTTATGTCGTCCAGATTTTTTGTGAAATGAAATGTTTGAAAGAAAAACCTATTATGCGTTGTTTTTAATTTGATCTTAATTTTAAAATTTTTTATTTCAGTTTTGATAGCACGCTTTTCTTGTTTTTATGTTTTATTCTTTTTGCGTGTTCTATTTGCATTTTCTCCTAACGTGGAAAATAATGTAGAAATCATAAAGAAATGTGCGCATAAATATGCGTCGACGCATTTATGGCATAAGCGTCGTAATGCACAATGACACAACGTCGCATCAATAGAGATTTTATTGTGCTTTTAGTGAAATTCGTTTTCTTTAATAAATGCAATGAAGTTTCTTATTTTCATTAAATTGGTCTGAGAAATATATAATAATAATTATTTTCTACAATAATGCTTCTTTATTTTCCATTTTTTTGTAATATTTAATTGCTTCGTTATGTCATCGGCGTTGCATTTTGTTTTGGATTAAATAAAATATGTTTGTATTTGATTTTAATTAAATAAAAAAATTGTTTTTGTTTTGGATTAAATAAAAAATATTTGTTTTTGGTTTTGATTAAATACAAATTCGATTTTGATTAAATGAAAATATATATGGCGTTAAAATAATTTAATAAATCGAATGAATGATGAGATTAATCTCATGTTTGTTTAATCAAACTGCGGTAAACAAGAGTAGAGGAGAACAAAAATTAACGTTGACCTAGATAAGATTATTATTTAATTAGTATTAATAGCTAAAATAACAAATTTATGATTATATTGATGGCATTCAACACTTGTTTTACGCGGTAGATACAGATTCACAAATTCGTGTAATCAACCACCGTGTAAAAAGCATACGTTTCCTTCAGTAAAATATGGCGGGAGAGGAGGAAGACAGGTTCTAGGTCATCCGAAAACTGTGTGAGATGAAATAGGAAACAATATTTAGTATGAAAAACCGTGTGAAAAGTATTGAAAACTATAAGTTCTCTCTTCTTACACAAACCGTTAATAAATATGCAATTCTATTGAGCATTAAGGCCAGACATACATAATTCATACAGGTATGAGTCCATACAAGTATGATATCATTCAGGTATGATAAAAGGAAATCAGATAATTTAAAATTGAGAGTAGAAAAATGAAAACCGAGACGTGATGACTTGATAACACGAGCAATTGATTAAATATTGCGAGCTGATAAACTTAAACAATTAAATAATGCAATACGTACGTTATATAAATGTCATACGAACGTAGAGGGGTATCGACTAAGGGGATTTATCAGTAGCCACTACAGTACACGAGTTGTGCTCAGTTTTTCAAGTGCGGTAAAAGGTGAATATTGTTCGATAGGTTGGTTCCAAAGATTTCAATTCTTATTGACAGCTTATTATATAAATGTTTATCATGTAGATACCAACATAACCATGGTATCATGTAGATACCAACATAATTACTAGATGGCGATTTCGAAACCGTTCTAGTTTAAGAAAATTTATAAAACACAACTTTTTTAACCGTGTTCGAAATCATGTAATAAACCGTGTAAAAAGAGTGCTAGGTATATTTGCAAGTAATTAAATATGATTCATACAGAGTCAATGGGTTGATTTCAGCGTTTTATGGATATGTATTTAAAATTTGTTTCTATCGATGAAATATTGCATTGATATTATACATCGATATGATGGACGTTGATTAATAACATTGACATATAATGATCACCAATGTTTCATTGATATTCATTGATATTATATAAAATTTAAACCTCATTGAAAGTGGAAAAAAGCGGTTTAGCATTGGGCTGGTCGGGCTGATGTTATTTTATGAATTTGAAACAAGTTTGCATGATTAATGTTTTGACTTTAGTATATCACAAAATTTGGTGATTTCAAAAGTTTCTTCAACTTCACCCTTTTCGGTGATGTTTTAATTTTTTATATTTCAGAATTTTCGAAAATTTCAATACATTGTAGTTCAATATTACTTGTTTGAAAGCGATCAATGGATATTTTTCTGAGTTTGACTAATCGTAATGTTGTTGCATTCCTTTTACATCTTCTTCTATCGCTTCCTTTTTATTCTTTATAAATACCAATTTAATTTTTAAAAATTATTCAAGTATGTGTAAGAGTATGTGTAAGAGTCATGATCATCATTTAATATATTTCCCAAAGATATTCAGTCAAGATTTTGTACCAATTAAATTTATAAGTACTTGTTGTTTTTGTTAAAGCCTCTGGTATTTTATTATTGCTTTTTGAGTTTCTCATAAAGAAAATTGCCTTAATTTTTCCATTTTAAATAAATGAATTCAGTTTATTGAAAAGTTCAGGTACTTTATATTATTTTGCTTTGTTTCATAGCTCGTTTCGTTATTTTTTAATAATTACTTCTTGAACTTTTTGCCAGTTTTTGATAATAAAACAAATTGAATCTTAAGTTTGTGGTAATAAAACAAATCGGAATAATATTAGAATTAATTTTAGACGTTTAAAACCCACTGCATTACCAACGTTTTTCATAAATAGGTTTTTGAATTAATTACAATTATTTTGTAAAATTCATTGGATTTTTATTATAGGACATTGTTAAGCTGAAATTAAAGTTGAATTTAGTCGATCGTTTGGGTAATTTATGTACTAACTCATCTTCAAAACTCATGTCCACACATAATATAGTATAACGGTGGGCGTTATTGTGGCTACTGGGACTTAACGGGGCTTTTACTGGGGCTTTGAAATTTTATTTCATACAAGAGCAATCCATTTACAATAACAATATTCGTTACTAGTTTCGTTTAATTTCGTTCAATTATTAAAAAAAATAGCAAATTAGAAAAAATACATTATAACAATAAAATTATTAAGGAAAAATAAACATGCTCGCATTAACAAAATTAAATAAATATGTTCCATAACTTTTTCAATAATTTTTATTATAGCTGTTTAAAATGTTAGGAAAGTATCTTTATTCGTAAAACTGAAATAATTTCAATGCCTTCACAAAAATATAGAAACTCTGAAAGTGGCGGGCGGTTTTATAAAAATGATACACTTTATTCAATTTCAAAATATCAATTTTTCAAAATTCGTTTAAATATTTAAAAAGCAGTGAAATTTCATATATAGTATTGAATGAAACGTTTTTTCCTCATTCGTTCTTTTTTCTTCGTTCACCATATGACACAACCACTTATTACATATTGTCACGCCAGAATGATGCATGATTGCGCGAGCGTTGGAGTTTAAGTCACCCTACAGAAGTAGGGCGACTGGCTGAGGAAGAGCCACGAAGGGCTTTTTCGTGGTGTGCATGTGGCGAAACATTATTTTATTGTACTCCTTGAAATTCCTTTTTATTATTTTGTGGTCGACTGTAATCATTTTAAACGCGTTAACGCACAGATATAAAAATATTTATTAAAAAAAATATACAAACGCATCAGGAAGCAATATGTAAAAAGCTACCGAAGCGGTGGAGGTGAAAAAAACCATATAGTCGACTGATTATAGAAACAACAAGAAAAAACCATACGTTGTTGGAAAAAACACGGCTTTGCAGTTTTTGTGATTAAGGAAAATCCGAATACAATCTGTAACAAAAAACAGGAAACAGAAAAGAGAAAACAGAAGATTTTATTTTCGAACAAGAGGCATGTTGATTAACCAAAGGTTAGGAATGGATTTTAGGTGGATACCAGGGATGGTGGGTGAGGAGGTGAATATGTTGGAGCTAATAGAAAGTAGATGGAAAATGAAAAAATGTTGGCTTAATCTTGTATAAAGAACGTGTTTGCAAAGTTCATTTAACGATTAAAATTTAGAAGATGTGATTAATTCTCGCCTCGAAAGGTGACGAGCTTCATTGATCGTTTTTAAATTGGTAATATCGAACTACAATGTATTGAAATTTTTAAGAACTCTAAAGTATAAGAGATTCGTTAAAACATCCCCGAGACACGAAAATTTGAAGAAATTTTTCAAGTTACCAAAAATTGTGCTGTCCTACAGACGAATTGTTAATCATGCAGACGTGTAATACTTTTCAAAATTAAAAGCAAAATAAAAATATTGCCTAGAAGAGCTTTCAAAAACTGTTGTACCAAACTTTACAGCAAATTAAAAATTTTTGAATTATGAGCAGAAGTAGAATTACATTATTGGCAGAAGTAGAATTACATTTTTGCGTCTACTCTCTCTAATCCCTAAATCGTGGCGACCGAGAGCTTGATATTTAAGTACTATAACGCATTAAAACATTTTTGTTAGGTTTACCGAACAACCCATAATTTTTATGAAATGTTTTAAAGTATATGAAATCAATACAAGAAAAAAGCATACGAGCTCTTATTGTGTCAACATTGCATACTCACGAATACATGTATATACGCATATATGCACGCAAATAAAAATATTTTTGCTTAAGGGCAAACATTTTCGATGCTCCTAAAATCAGGCAATGAAAAAAGCAATGTTTTGACAAAAATGAATCGCGTAAAAAAAAACTACATGAAAATGCATCACATATGACTACTTTATAGAATTATTATTGTTTACTTTTTTAAAGTGTGTGTGCAATTGTTTTAGAGCTCCTGAAAATTTTCCCCTCTTTAGTAATTAGTGACATGACGTGTGACTAATAATCATAATAAATAACTAAATTTGCAATCGAGTTGTTTTTATTATTATTTGAAACACAAATTGAATCATTAAATAAATATTTAAAATTCCAAAAGGTTTCCGAAATTATATTAATAAAAGTGAAAGCTAAATTAAATTAAAGTAAATAAATTACAACAAAAACGAAATAAACAATAAAGTATTAAATAAAATTAAAACATATTGACATAATTTTAAGAAACTATTTATACTGTCTTACATCCTCAATTAATTTCTTAATTTTATTTTTTTAATTTTAAAATAATTGTAATAAAAAAAATAAAAATGAGACATAAGTACCGAAAATTGTTTTAAGGGTTTGGGTAATTACGCTTGGGTTGGTTTCTGCAGTCACGAAAGCTTTTCGAAATGTGGATGCCTCTTGAAACTCGCAAATGCATACGTAACAAATGTACACAATTACGCGCATACTCACGCGAATGCACACCCACGTATTCAGACATACTGCATTTCCATGTTCAGTATTTTTCATTTTGCAATATTTTATTGTGAAAAATAAATACAAATTTATGCATCAATAATACACACATGTATGAGTGTGCATGAGTGGATACGTGAGAGGGTAAGTTTGTATTGGCATGTGTTTGAAATTCCTTTACCCAAAAAAATCTCATTAATGTCAATAACGATAATTTGTATACTCATCGATAGTGACACTCTACGAAATGATATTTCTGCCCACTTTGTATCTCTCACGCCTATTTTAATTAATGCCAATAAACTTAATCTTCTTTCGAATCCTTAAATGTTTTTAAACGTATTTTAAAGGGTTGCTTTAGAAAATTTTAGAAAATATTTATGAAGTTTTTAATTTTTCAAACCGATTTTAATTATATATAACAAACAGTGTGTATTATATTCAGAAACACAATTCAGATGTTCTCTTTTTTTGTATCAATTCATCAAATATTGACACATTTAGTAATAGAGTAATAAAAAAATTAAAACTTGGAATCGGATTTTTTGTATTTTCTAGAAAAGAAGACAGTTGTTTAATTTTCGGTATAAGAGAATTCTAAATTACTCTCTTATAGATCTTCTTCTTATTATATTTGTTTTTGATCGTCTGTTCAATCCTCTGCCTCTTCACCTTGGGAAACTCATTCGCCCTCTTATGACTTCATCTTATTACACTTAACAAAGTAAATACGACTTCTTTTTCTTTTACATTGCAACAAAATATTTCATTTTGAAATTCTTATTTTGGTTCTTCAGTCTGCCGACTTGAATTATGAGATTCCGATCTTTTTTTCTTTTACTTCATTGAGCGTAACAAAGTCATTAAATGCTATAACTCCGGCGTTATCTGTGTATGAACGATATAACTTATTTTGTCGCTAAATCACAAATGGTTTATAAGTTATAAACTCTTTTTTTTCTTTTGTTTTTGATGAAACGCAGTATTTTTCTAAATTTATAGTTTCTTTAAGGACGCTTACAGAAGATACGATAAAGACAGAGAAACCGTTAGTAAAAGAGAAACCAATAAAGAGGCAGAAATCGTTAAAAAACAAAACTCGTTAAAAAAGGAAGATAGCGATCATAATAAAGCAAAAAGAGACAAGGTGAAAACATGTGCGAACTATCCAGAAATATTTTATTACACCTCTTACAGAAACCGATTTATCAAACCTTGAGTGACAATTTTGATTGCCTTAATAAACAACAAACTTTTAGAGCACCAAATGAAATAATTGCTTTTGTTATTAAGCTGAAAAATGAGACAAAGACAAATAATAGGAGTAAATTATAAAAATTTTACATTAATTTTGTTTCTCGACTGCAAACGAGTATTAGTTCGAAAATAGATAATTTATTATAATTTTTTTGTTGAGTTTCTTTACGAAATCCAAGGAAAATAAATGTACATAAAATGTCTTGAATGAAAACTTGCTATTGTTATTACTCATTGTTTCCTACATCTTTTATACATTCATTCATCCATAAAAATTATCAATCTAAAACCAATGCAATAAAATTAGTGATTACAATTTATTTACAAAGACGACAGACGGTCTGGCAATGAAACAATTTCATGCAACATTTTATAATAAATTGATTATCTCTTGGTTCAAATAGTTTGTTGGGAACTATGTGAAAGAGAAGAATGGTGGATGGGATCACAAAGGAGAGCTCTTGTAGAGGAAGTTAGAGTGAGTGAATTAATAGAAACGAAGGAATAAAAAAGTAAATATCATCAAGAAACTAGCTTAACCTTTTATTCGTTGGTGTTGTCGCTGTTGTTTTTCTGATATTCACACAAACAGCAGACTGCTTCTCTAATGAAAAATGACATTTATGTACTGCTGGCCATTTTATACGGTATGTGCATCGCCATTGTCAAACAATTAATGTCCATTACATGTCCGATCATGAAGCAATTGCTGGATTGTGGATTCATATGATCCTTAGCCCGCAGATTCGCGGGGGCTGCTGTAATTTCTACCACTTAGATGCTGTCAGCAGTAAGTTCGATGATCCGCGCCTAAAAGCCATTTACATTTACACTAGCACAAATACAAATCACTAAATTCATATAAAGACAGGGACAAACAGACCCACAACGAACTAACCTTTCATTTCTATTCAAGTCAGCATCCAGTCCTTTTTGCAGCCACATAAATGTATCTCTGTGTGCATTTGTTTCATTCGTCATTTGCTGTATAATTTCCAGGAAATTGACTGAATTACACACATGCACTCACACACCCACACCCGCACACAGATCGATATATACAATTTTCTATTTAGTCTGGGTTGGTTAAGATCTACTGACCCGCCTTCATCGCCCATATACAGTAATAACAACCATCCATATAAAATACGCGAATTCCATTAACTCCCGGAGAGTCAAGAAAATGAATCACTGAGTATCTATTGTTCGCCTACCCACCCCGCATCCCCATATCGTTTGCTTATTTATTCGTTTGCTTTAAACTAGCGATGAGAAACAATGAGGGGGTTTATTTAGTCCGTGAATCCCTCTTCCTTCATTTCATGATGCATTTCATATTTCCTTTCCTCTTCGGTTTTTCTTTTCAACTCCTTGCCTCTCCATGTTTCTTTCATATTTTATCTGTTTTTGTCTGTCTCTCCGTCCGTTTATTTTCCTTTTAGACCGACGTCATTTTTTCTATCTGTCTGTCTGAAGAAATCTCGATTACCGGAGAACGAACTGATATATTCTCATTGGCAAAGTTAATTTAGTGGCGTGACTATTTTTTTTGGGAAATCAAATTGTGATTGAAAATGAAAAATGGTGTTTTTTTTCTGACACTATCGGAACTTTGAGACTGGAATTTTGTGACCAAGTTGAACACTATAGATCTATAGGGAAGGGGCATGATACGCCCATAATTATACTACAAACTCCGTGAAAAGATAAATTTTTTAAGAGAAGTTATGATGAAGATGAGTTAGTAGATGGAATCAGCCAAGAAAAGGGAAATTGCATATTAAAGAGGGCGCGTAGAATCCACTAATTATTCGATTTGAATTATAAAGATTTAAATTGTAGACGCAATGTCACAATAATGACACATCTTTAAAAATTCCTTTTCCATAAATGTCTCTACTTTATTTTAAATTTTCTTTTATAGTTTGGAACTAACTCGCTCGAGTGCAAAATGTAAAAAACTCAAAGGAGCACTTTTAAGAACGGCACGTGTGTCTCGTTCATCACAAGAAAAGCCACAAGAATTAGTTTCAAAAAGGAATATAAAATTATAAATAACACGTAATTAAAGAATTGTGTAATATACAAACGCTTTTAGGAAGAAATAAATTGGAGGAAAGAAAGTAAGCATTTTAAGAAAAGTGAAAGAAGAAGAGATAAATTTTTGTTGTGAACAATTTTCCATGAACAAAGTTGTGTTTGACAATTCTTTAAAATAACACTAAATCCCAGAAGGGATACCCCTTAACGATCAGTATTTTGTTAAATTTTTTCTGTTTCGAAGAAGAAAATTAAATTTTTTTTTATTCATTACATTAAATCCTTTAAGGATTTTGATTTATTGCTTCCTCGAATCTAATTTTAACTGAAAAGTAACTAATAGAAAAATTAAAAACCGTTTAAAGGGAAGCCGTGGATAAATAATAATCTTTTCCCCTTCCTTGCGCCTTCCAATCACAAATTTTAGATTGTTCGTTAGAAATAATAAATGATTTAATTATTCATTCATTTTTCATGTTTTAAATGACTTCGTTATAGAGTTTGAATTAGGATCATTAATTGGGTGTTACACGACAATCGAAATTAAGCTGTCATTTATTTAAATTTTGCTGCCATAATCAAAATTATAAATGGCTTAGCTGATTGTTATCAATTAATCGGATTAGTTGGTTTCTCGGTTGGTTGATTGTCTGAGCACTTGGGCGTAGGTAAAACAACGAAGTCAAAGATAAATGAATTGCTCTCGCCCTTCATTAATTTCTGCTACTTTTAGATTAATTATAAATGTAAATTTCAAATGCTTCATTAATTACGAATGATTTGTCGTAAACCAGGATGGGTGTATAGAATCGATATAGGAATGCCTTAAAGATGATTGAGTCATCTGGCTTACGCATGTGGAGTTGGTGTATATGACACTTATTTATATAAATGGTATCTGTATTAAACCAAACCGGTCTGGTTTATTTGGATATGAATATAATTTTTGATATTATTCGATGACGATGACGAATAATTCAGCCCAGACAAACCCAGATCCTCCTCGAATTACGCTACTGATACTTGGCGACTTGTGAAGAAGACACATTAGTGCTATACGTGTACGCTTGTATGTGTATGTCTGTACGAGCGGATGTGTCTGCGTTCAAATTGAGAGAGTGAGCTTGGGGTGAGAGTGTTCGAGGTTTTTGAGAAGAACGCAAGGCCAGCGTAGTGCGTTAATTATCCAAATTTAATGCTAGGATTGCATCGTTATTATTGATATAATAATATAATTACTTACTATTATTATTATTATTATCATTATCGTTATTATTATTATTATTATTATTATTATTATTATTATTATTAATATTTTCATTGTTCCTTTTGTTTCTCTTGAAACTTGAGCTTTTTAAGAAATTAAAGAGGTTTAAGAGAAGCATTAAAGGAGAAATAACTTTGATTTACTGCTTACGTTATTATTATTTTTGATGTTCTAATTGTTAATTATGTATTATTACCATTATGACGAAGTAAACCTTGATGGAGGCGTGTTTTGTGCATGTTGTTGTTTTGTTTGTTGTTGTCATCTGTCACCTCAGCTCACTACCGAAACATGATTGAAACATGGCCTTATGAATTAATAACATTTTTAATAATAAACGCGCGCGACGAAGCAACTGAAGTATCATTTTCCCTTCAAAAAAACGCTTTTCACTTTTAGATTTTTAAATAAACAAATTTTATTTAAAAATCTTAAAGAGCATACAGAAACATAACTTTTACCCACAATATTTTTATATAGATGAATTTTTTATTTATGAAACCTAACTTATGAAAATTTTTTTTCATATTTATTTATGAAAATTTTTTATTTATTAGTAAGAAACTCACATTTTAATATAAAAGATATAATGTTTAGAGTTAACGTTTTCTCAAAAGCAGAGGAAGCAACCAAGAAGGTGAGAAATTAGTGACTAATAGTATTAAATAGACTATTTAATTCAGACAATGTGTATTTATATATAAATTGATCGGAGTTCTAAAATCATTTAAAGCGGTCTTTTTCGCCAACTTATGGAAACTATTTTTATACGCGCAAAAATCACCGAAAAAAGAAAAAGTTTTAAAGCATTGACGATGACATTCAATAAATGTTGCTGTAACACCAACAACAGTAATACAGTGAACAACAACAACATCATCAAAAGCAAAGCGGTATCAGGCATAATGAAAAGAACACCAAGAAAGCTACGTAAACCTTACCGGAATTAATCGTTGTCGCCTCAACAGCAACAATATTTATGAAAGTTTCTTTCTTGTATAAAAACAAGAAAATTAGTAAGGGAAAACACTAACAAAAAACAACAACACTTGCACAATTCAGTCAGGTGCAGATAGGGCCACTCCATCTATCGCCACAATCGATATTTCGTTGACGATATCGCTACGTTCATCTCGACAATTACTTCATGACAGTTATTTAATGGCAATTAATGAGTTAATATAGTAAAAAATTTAGGACATAATAAAATAAATTAAATGAAGCGTAAGCAAGACGTGTTTATATTTGTGTTAAAGCAATGCTTAATCCTAAAAATATGATAAAAATTTTATATTGCCTTCATAAATTAATTAGTAAAAGATAGATATAATTTTGAAATTAGTATTGACGCAAATGGAAGTCAAACATCTTGAAAGAGAAGAATGATAGAAGGAACAAATTAAAACGCATAGCCGGTAACGAACAGAGTTGGCATTTAGCATTAGCTACAGCTGCAGCATCCATCTATCCATCTAATCCATCTATTCTATCGATCCATCCATTATTCTATCCATTCATTTAATAGGCTAACTTCCTAAACAGCTGTTCTCTTCTTGAGGCAGATAAAGGTTAAGAAAACACAAACTCACACACACACATACAAACACACACATACACACACTTACACGAGTTCATGCACATGCATGCAACAAATTGAAAGAAAAACTTTTGAAGTGTGAAAAAGACTTATCAATTAAAATAAAGAAAAGATCTTTGAAAGTTTTTCATTTGCTGCGTCTCATACCGTTCATCCAAGCGGAAAAGGCAGAAGAAATGATAACATCTTCCTTGCTTCGAAAAAGGCCACATTGTATCAATTCGTACCCTCGTTGGTAGAGTTTGCTTGAGCAACCCAAGAGAGTAGATCAAGTTATCATGAAGAAGAAAAAAAAGAGAGAGAGGAATAGCGGCGTCTAATTTGAATTTATCGAATGACCCAGAAGAAAAATTGTAAATTAATAGGAAGTGGACCATTGACTGGTTTCTTTTTAATAATTGTAAAAAACCAACAAATGAATACTTTTCAATTGTTTTTTCCTTAATTAGAAATAACCAGTATTTCAATTAGTAGAATGTTTCAAATATTTCCGAAATACACTATGCCGTTTTAGGGTGCTTGCTATAATATCGACCTCAAATACACCGTCATAAAATCATTCAATGTTATAAAATTTAATTTCTAGGGAAAATCCTTTTTAAATCCTTTATGGAAATTTGTGAACATATTTTGCTCAAATCGATGTTCAAAACTCTTCTGATAACTTGATCAATTTTTGATAAAACAGTTTAATTTTAACATTAATTTGCAAACATCTCAAAATCTGAGCTTGACTAATTTCTTCAAATAAATCAAAATAATCAGTTGAAAATCTTTTTTTCATTTGGCACGGGGTTCCGAGTTTGGTAAAGTTTGTAATAAATTAAGATTTCCTTTATTTTAACGTCATCTTCTTTTTTACCCTTTTAACTTTATAAAATAACTTGACTGACGTTTTGGAAGTACTTTGTAAAAGTGTGTGTATTTGTTGTGCAAATACGACGAAAAGTTTCTTCACAGGAAACAGAGAAAGGATCGAAAGAGAAAGAAGCCCTTTTTAATAATCATTTATTATTTCATATTATTTTAGCAGGTAAACCACTCACCGGTTTTATTACTCAAACAAATTTAAACAAATAATGACTACAACAACAACAACAACCGTACTATTCAAATAAATTTATGGTTTTTGCTAATTGCAATTGCATATGCTTTAACCATAAAATTTAAATTAATACCGATCGATCGACATCGATCCAGGCAAAATATGAATTTTTGACTTTGTTTCTGCTTTACCGCAAAATTTAAAAATCTGTATTTTAATTTATCAATATCATTATATGGAACGTGTTTATTATAATCAACCTATTTGAAAAAAGCTAAATTACAACAAATTTTTAATAGACTTTTTTGCAATTCCGAGAATAAACTGATTCAGTTAAAAGTAGAGCTCTTTACAAATTGACAAAAAATTTATGTTTTAATTTATTCATAATCGCGGGATGCTTGCTTAATTTTCTGTTTACCTCAGTGTTATCTTTCTTGATTAAATGCTTCTCGTAATTTATTTTATTTGTCTGTTGTTTTTCCAGTTACCTCAATATAAGATTTTAGTTATTTGTCAAATTCGATATTCTTTTGTAATCAGCTGCCGGTGGCAGATTAGCTTTTAATCATCTGTTAAAACACATTGATTAGCTGTGTTAATTTTGTAGATTATATGAATTTTTTTTGGTTGAAACGTTTATTTATTTGATTATTACGAGAATATGTTATAGTCATCTCGTATTCTGTAAATCTCGAAATTATTTAAAATGTCTGTTTAATTATCTATCGTATTAATCTTGATAGTATTTTAACTGTCAATCACGATGCACGAATCACTAGAGAATAGGAGAATTATTCTAATAAATTCTTGTCACGTCATTGACTTTATTTCTCTGTTTAATCGTCTCCAATCACGATATTTTTCCCGTTGTTTGTTTCATTGACCACTAGTCTTTTAATTATTTGAACTGCCCGTTGCTCACTTTTGTGTTAAACAATAGATATACATGTCACAGTGTTTTTATTAAAAATCTTCAATTTATAAACCCTTGCAGTTCATTATTAAGACCATCAAAATCCCTTAATTGATCCATTAACTGCCAATTAGCGACATGTTAAGCAGTTGTTTAAGTTAGTGTCATGACTATCAATCACGCAATATGAGAGTAATTTATTACTTAAATCGTTGATTAAGTTGAATTGGTTTGTATTATACAATTGCAACAAAAATGAAGACGGCAGCTGGCTTTAACTGAGCTTTAAGATACCTGTAAAGTATCTAGAGAATATAATGTGAAGTCAGCAAAACAAAAAATAACGCGTAGTTGCAAGTGATGCTAAAACTTCACGCCGATTCGTTTGTGCGCGCAAAATAAATTAAAAAGTTATTACGGTTGATGTCTTTAGTTTTTTTCTTTTCTCCTGTCGCTGCTGTTGCTGCTGCAGCAGTGCTGATGCAGTACAAGATGGTGTATGGCGTGTTTCATAAACCATAGTTGACTAACTTTTTCTCTAATTTTTCTTTTCGAAAGTATTTAAATGAAGAGGGGAAATTTTGAGGAAGAAGAGTTCGACACGTAGAAGAAAGTAAGGTAAGTTTTTCAAAGTTTTGTCATTATTTTCGACAAACTGTGTAAACGTATAATGCATAGCTATAGCTGCTGCAGCGTCGCCGTGTTATTGTTTTGTTGTAGTGGCTGTGGTGAGGATGAATGTTGTTGACGAAGATGTTATTGTTGTTGTTGATAATTTTGCTATTATAATTCTCCCCCTTGCAAAGCGTATTCAAAATCTTTAGCAGTTGCCACAGCTTTTCATGCTGTTGCCACTTTTCCTAACGCTATAGCTTACCCCTTCCTTTTCTTTCCTTTTTACAGCGCAGTTAAAAAAGAATAATCAGAGTCGAGTGAAGAGAAGAGTTGCAGTCTCATAAAAACGCTTTCATTTTTATAAGTTTTTCGTTAAAAATTTAGTATTTAAACTGCACTCAGATTTCCACCATTCTTTTTTTCACAACACTATAATTCGGTATTTATCCTGCAAATTCTCTCTCTTTCTCTCATCCCCTTTTATCTGTATTTGTATCCATTAACGCTATGGAATCGCACCCTTTACACACCTTCTAACTAGACGTTAGCGCAATATGGCGTTGGCCTGATTTTGGCAGGTAACAAGTAATTAATTAGTTTACGAAAGCAACGCATTGTAAGGCAGAGCCCACTCGACCGCAAACTGCGGTAACTCTGTTAACTCCCTTCCTTTAATTACGCCATTACACCAGATTAGCTCGAGAGCAGAGAAATGAAATGTTAAAATTACTTGTCCTCAGGGTATTTCCTCTCTCGCCCCCTTTTGCGGAAATCTGAACTCACTTTAGATTTCTTAACAGATGACTTTAAGGAGTTGTTTAGTGCTTTGGTAAAAAGTTAGATAAATAGAAAAAAGATAGATAGATAGAAAATAGACAGATATATTTTACTGTTTTATTTACGGTTTATGAGATTTTAAGAAACTCGTGACATTGCCATTATTTTCTCACCCTCTCTTCTTCTGTTTAAGTTCCAAATCAAGTGAATTTTTGAGCCTATAAAAGACGAAACAAACCCTAAAGTATTTGGGGAATTCGGTCATTCCAGAACACTTATTTATTTCTAATCTAAAGTTTGAGCCAGCTCTTTAATGATCGACAGATTTGCGCTTTGATTCAAACGAAATTCTTATGAAAATAAAATTTTATACCAGAATTATAAATTGCATTGCCTTTGAATGCAAAATAAGATAATCATAGTCGGTTAAAGTCATGTTTATTAAGAAATTAAGACCTTTATAGATAATAGAGATGGGCACTTTCAAAACAAGGGGCTTTTCTAAAATTTTGCCTTTCTTTTTTATGGAATTTCTGACAACCATTTTCAACATTTCACATTTTTTAACTCAATCATTACTTCTTTTCATCACTAAGTTTTCCCTCCAAATTCATTTCGGTTGCCTCGAGTAAAAGAGAATTGAGAAATTTTGAAATTTATTTCGTTGCACCGGGATAAATAATTGATAAACAAATTCACAGAGGCAAAAAAAGAATGTGACCACAGCAAACGTTTTTGTTGTTGTTGTTGATTTTTGATGAAGTAGCAGTTGATGGGATTAGCGTTGTTGCAAACGTTGTTGATGGAGTTGTTTTATATTGTTGTAGTTTTTACCGCATTGCTTTTAATAAAAGCGATTGTAATCTTTTATTTACAGTGCATTCCCTCAAAGCAATCTCAAAGCAACAACACGACAACAACAATAAACAATAACAACAACAAAACAAAATGACAACTGAATGAATGAGAAGTTGCTGATGAAATGTTGCAGCCGAGCGTTATCTGACTTTTTAGAAATCGTGAAATTATTGTGGCATGAATTTGTTCGGACCCAACAATTTCAGCAACAATATATTTGGGTTGATTTTTAACCTTTTTTAAAAATATGTTTTTATTATTCTAAAAATGTATTCTATTTTGTTGTAGTTATTGAAAAAGTAAAATAGAAATCAGTAGAATGTGGTCGGGGAAGGGAACGTAAATTTTCCATCACGGGAACGTTAAAGGAGAAAACAATATTATTTTTTCCTTTTACTTTTTGTTCTTCTTTCTAACTGACATCAATCTAATAAAGCCTCAAACTAGGCCACCCTCACCGCAGTTGTTCTTCTCTCTTTTCCCCGACAGCTCCGTAGGGAAATGTTACGCATTATGTAAACGAGTACCGGGTTAACGGAGAATCGTAACAGCGCACCTGTCCTGGCATTTCGTCCATTTCGTTCGTATTGGTTGATTGCATCGCCGGTTTGCAACTTCTGTCTTCTCCTCTATTGCAAACCCTATCATTCATCATCCGTTCT
Source organism: Physocephala rufipes (assembly GCA_963966595.1). Taxonomy (NCBI): domain Eukaryota; kingdom Metazoa; phylum Arthropoda; class Insecta; order Diptera; family Conopidae; genus Physocephala; species Physocephala rufipes. The sequence goes on along the minus strand of OZ016501.1, from coordinate 3,942,416 downwards.
GCCGGAAGTGAGTCAGGATCAAGAAAGGGTAGAGCAATACAATGGACGAGTGTGTGGATGAGTGAACGAATGGACGATGGATGACGGATGGAAGCGATGGATGGAATATCATCATCATTATGATCATCATTCTGTACACACACAAACATAATCATTACTTGGTGGATTGGGAGCAGAAGTAAAAGTAGGATGCAGGATAACGCACTGGAAGACCCCTTGATTAATTTGTTTGTTCTACCATACCGTTACAACCACAAACGAGTACAAAATCCTGCTTGTTAGTGTTGCTGTTGCTTTCGTCATTGCTGTTGTCGTTTTGTTAGCGTACACATTTTGCGTATGTGACAGCAATAAACACGTGCTCTCACAAATGAATTGCAATTTGTTGCATTCGGTGATAATGTCGTGTAAGAAGTTGTTAGTTGTTGTTGTTTCAGTTGGTTATGTCGTTGATATGGTAGAAAGATTGATAGAAAAAATGAACAAACAACAACAATAATAGCAATACTATTCGGGCAGCAATGTCGCAAACTGCTTGCAAATAATTGAAAGGCGAAATTTGCAAATTCAACATTTCTGTTGTTTTTTTCTTCTGATTTAGATAAATGATGACGAGCAGAAATACAACAGATTTACAGTGGTGGTGAAGGAAGGAAGAAGAAAAGGAAGAGTAAATAATTCAAAATTGCATTGAGAAATAATTGATTATTGCATTTGTTTGACTGACTTTTGCTTTTACTTCGCTTTTCTTAACACATGCACTCCTTTCGCTGACTGTAATTGTTGTTGCTGTTATAATTGCCTTCATATTTGTTGTTGTTATTGCTATAATTCTGCGGTTTCCTAAATGACTTCTAAGGCACATTTGAGTAAGAATAAGGACTAAATTAGTATCAAATATCTAAAAATTTAAGGCAAGATTTTACACCGATTAAATCGATTTATGTTAATTTGAATTTATAAATTGTTTGTCATTTTCAGTTACAACAACAATAAATGCCAAATTTGAAAATAATTTCCGTAATTAAGTCGGATAAGATTATAAGATAAAATATGAAAAATTTTCCATGCAGATTGAAAGAAAATCTTCCATTGTAAACAAGGCACGATACAAATATGCCAACAAAAATACACATAACACACACAAGAGCACTTACACCGATACGAAAATCGAGAGAATTATATGAGAATGAAAGCAGAAGAGAATGAAGACAATAAATAAATAAATATGTAAGTAATTGAATAAAACAACAAGAGAAAGCAATATGTTTTTATTCGTGTATAAATTTGTGGTTGAATAAACTGACAACAGCGACAAAAAAAAGGCAAGAAAAAGAGGATGAAAGAAAGAATCAATAACAGCAAGGAGGGCGGAGCAATGTGGGTGTGTAAGAGCGTTATGGAATGGGAGCGTTTGTCATCGGAATCAGTTGAATTAAATAAATCAACTTTGACATTTAGTATTACAAAGCAAACAGCAGGTAGCCGATGCTACAATGCCACGCATACAATTTCATCATTCATTCTTTATACTCAACATATACTAAACACCCTCTGACAATTCCATATACCTTTCACTCCCACATACTTTCCTCACTTTTACCCTTTTTTCTTTTTCTAGTACACAAATGCGTTGGAGGGATGTCGTTGACTCCATCGAAATATATTGAGCTCTTCTTTGTTGTTGTTGTTAGCGTAAACTGCATATGCAAATTTGTTGTTGCTATCGGTACTTTTGCTGCTTCTTCTGCTTCTACTTTTGCTGCGATGTTTTATTGATATATCTTTATACATATTTGTATGCATGATTATGCGTATGATAAGCAAGCATGCTTGTACTTGTTTGCACGCTTCCACATTGGGTTTATAGACATGACCCTAAAACCGGAAGCTACGGATATACGGTATATCCTTTCAACAAATATTCAATATGACGAAACCGCAATCAATTGGTTGAATTCTTCTTTGGATATTTTGCTGTTTTGTTAAGTCGATTATCAATGCTTCCCTCCAGTCGTCGACCTCTCTTTCCCTCTTTGTGTGTGTATGTGTGCATTGTGGCCTTTTAGCATTATTTAGTTCTTGTTTTTCTTCTCGTACTTCTTGGCTATTGATGTGTATAGGTAATGTATAAATAAGAATGAATAAATGAATTAGTGAATGAATGAATGAATGATTGAATGCATGTGTATGAATGCGTGAGCATATCTTTCAATATATGTATATGTTGTGAATAAATATAGTTTGTTATATTTGTGCGTCTAAATGAATATATGCGTAAAATGTGAGATAAACATCAAAATAGGTGGGTGAAATTAAAAATAGTTCAAACCCAACTGGAGACATCACGAATACAGAAATCAGCAACGAAGTCAACGTTCTAAACCAAGCTAATTTAAAGCCAATAGAGAACAAACATTAAAAGAAGACAACAATTCCAACTTTTAAAAGAATTTAATTTATTTTCAACGCTGGAAAACCAACCCAATACCCAAACTAGCTAAAAAGGTGAATAAATTAAAGAAATTTGAAGAAATTGTCACAGAAATAAACACAAAATTGCGAGAAAAATTTAGAACAAATGAATGTTAATAAGTTAAATAATTTTAATGAAAATAAAATTACTATTTAAATTATTTCTATTTAAATTTAACTAATTCGGCAATTTAATTTAATTTTCCATTACAGAACTGTACAATTCTTACAGTTAAATATTATAAATGAGAGCCGATAAAGCGAATATGGTTAATTTCCTTTCTTCGACTCGTCATTAAAATGGGTCGAGGTTGAATGAGATAATGAGGTGGATGAATCAGAAAAAAATGAATAATTCGTAAAATTTCCTTATCAATGTTAAACAAATTTCATACGCCCTGATGTACGATGAACTGCGAATATCATGAAACCTCACCAAAAATGGAATCCTGGAATGAAATTTATTATTTTATATTTAACAATTTTAAATTTTTTTGGATTTGAAGGGTTTGTTCATAAATCACGAATTGAATTTATGTCAATTATAAGAACTTTTTGCTCAAGTTCTACCTAAAATAATGATACCTGTTTAAAACCCATCACACCGGTGTTTCTAGTTGTCAATTTAATAGCTTGTTCACGTGGAACGGGTGTACTTAGGTTTCGGGTTTGGAGCCAAACCCAGGCTTATTTAATTGAAATTTTTTCTGTAAATTGTTCATAAATCTGCTTAGATTTTTGGGTTTATTAGTGCATGATTTATTGGTTAAAAGGTTACACACGTTAACGGACTGGGATCCGTTGATGGATTATATGTGAACACTAGACCTAGTTTATATTTTTATGTGAACATGCTGTAAAATAATAATGGAATTAATTGTTCAATTTGTAGAGATTTATATATTATTATAATTTTTAATTTATCGGATTTACTTTATTATGTCTCTGTTTTTGATCGTCAAGGATTCGGTTAGTCAATAAATATGTTACTAAACTTAAAATATTAATTTCCAAAATAAATTTGAGTAATCTTGAAAAACTCGGATTTGTTCTATATTTTTAGATTCTAATCGAGGAGGACTGGTATGAAGTTTACGTACGAAATGTTCTTCAAATTTATTTTTGACACTTCTTTCTATATTTTATCTTCCCAAAACGATAAAAAATACTGCGAAACGCAGTTTTCCTTTTTAGTTGTATTAATTTTAGATCACAAAATACTCCAATGCAATTCAAAAATTTTCCTTTGATTTCACTCTACGAGCTTTTGAATGGCTGCAGTATTTTCCAAATTCATTCGGAAAAGAGTGTACTCGAATTGCTAACACCAAAGACAGACACGACACACGCATAATACAAATGTGCATGAGCATACACTCGTACTCGCAAAAACGGTAATATCTAGCTTGTTTATTAATGCAGATGCGAACATAGTATTGTTCAAGAATATATAGTGGATTTTTGTTGTTGGTGTAGCTGCTGTTTTTGCTCTTATGAAGGATATGAAGGACACCTGCATGGATTCTGAAGACCGAAAGGTGTGGATTTGCACGTATCTCTACATCCGCTTGTGCGCACATTTTATTCATACATATGATTGTGAGTATATGTGAGCGCGTGTGTTTGTGTAGGCGTTTCTACCTTGAAATACGGCTCATGAGAATTAGTGCAGACTCAAGTAGAAGTCTTATACCGGTTTCGAAAAATAAATTCAAAAGCAAATGTAGAAGCGTTCCTCGAGTTTTCTTATGAGTGTATTTTCAAAGCGTTTTTTTTAATTTAATAACTCTGAGAAATATTTCTTTTCCTTTGAAAAAATAGAGAAGAGCAAAATATATTATTAAAGAGTTAAAAAATATAAGTGAGCTCTATACATTTATATTATTAATATTAAAAATGTGATTAAAATTGAATGATGACAAATATACGACTCCTTCATTGACATTAAAATTGTGTACATACTCGTTTTTTAACAAAATGAATATTTTGTGCTCATGACTAGGTCGAGTCCTAGCGAATTAAATTAATAAAATATGTCTCTCTTTAATGTCTCTCTTTTTGTCGGATGTGTTCATTTAAATTGGATCGACTACAAAATTTTATTGAATGCGTTGGTGTCAGTAGGTCGGTCTACATCAGAACCACTGCTTATCATAGGATACTAATGGGTTTATGATATAACATTATAGGAAAACGATGTCATTTATTTACTGAGAGAATGATTTCAAAGGGTTTTGCAATCGATGAGTCCAATGAAATTTACCGATTCAGAAGGCATTGAAGAAGACGTCTATTTCGAAATTAATGTAAAGGAGGAATGATTGGATATGTAGCAATAATAAGATCCATAGTTTTTTTGCCAGAGAGAGAGAGATAGAGAATGAAGTAATTAGTTGCAGAAGCTATAAAGCTCCATCAAATACGCAAATCAATTAATTCAAGATTGATGCTTTGGCACTCGCATTTTGCAATAAAAATCTCTTTAACGCGCCGCACTGTCGGGAACATTCGGGTGGTCTCTGACAATAATTGTTTTTTTTTCAGGACTTTGAACTCAAATGAGTTTTGAAATCAAGTTAGTAGTAAATTGAAATTTTGTATAGGGTTGAATCATTAGAGCGGGACAGAAAGAGAGATGCAGCAAGAGTGAGAGAAAAACGGTAAAATAAAGTAATAGTTTTATACTCAGGAACCTCTTGGTCTATTCTTTCTGTCTTCAGTTCATTTCGTTCTTTTGCCTCCCATCACTTTGGCCCAAAATTGTAATATACTTTTTTCCTTGTATTCATTTTTGCTCGAAGTAATTATCATTTCAAGAAATACATAATGAAACAAAATTAACGGGGAAGGCAAATGTCATTACAAAAAAAAAAAAAACATAATTCTGTGTTCTCGGTCCTCTTAAATGGGTTATATTTATTACGAATCCATTCCGTATCCTCTACTTCTCCGCTTCTATAGCTTATGCTTCTGCTCGTTAATGGCCTGACTCTCACCATCCATTTATTGACCCTCAAGCAGCAGCAGTTTTTGATTAGCACACATGTAACGCATAGCTTCGTACTATTCCATAATGTAGTATATGTCAATCTTTGACATATATCTTTAGCCTTTGTAAAGTATTTTGTGTTAGAAATAGGGATAATCCTGATCATGGTATGCCCATCCCTCAAATGATATCTAAGTTTATCAGTGCTTAATGTTGAGGTTGTCAGACTGTACGGTAAATTCGAATCTAAAATAGTATTTTTGAATTTAACCCCATTGAAAATGTTAACTCCTATAAAGGGAGGTGGACCGCTTACTGGGTACTGGCTGTAGCTGGTTAGTGGCGTGAGTCAGGCAGAGGATAGGATTAGTCCCTATTGCTAATCTAAAAAGTTGTTGTTGCGCGTTTATGTTTCTACGTCATGCGAGCGATTTCTCTGTGCACTTCTTTCAATCAGATTTAAGGAAGCGAGTTAATAGATTTTTAATAGTAGAGATAATTCTCAATTGAACCTTTTCTAAAGGAAATTTTAATTCATGCATATTGTTTTGAATTCCAATTGAAGTTCCAAATTAATCGATCATTCTCTGTTATCCGATTGTACGAAACATAAAGAATACCATTGAGAAGTAATTTAAATATCGAAAACACTTTTATGTTATTCACAAACTGTTCAGATTTTGACGTACTCCGTACCCTCCTCAGATTTTGTATGTTAATACCAGGCAGTCCTCAGTGGCACGAATGTCATATCAAAGTTTACGTCACACTCATCAAAAGAAAGTTACAGATTGTTCGGGAATGTAAATATTTATGGGTAGCAATATAAATGTTTGCAAAGCTTCTTCAGATTTACCTACGTTTTTATGCTTTTATAATAATATCCGCATCAAATTTTAACAATACTGTCATAAAAATATGCATAAATTTTGTAGAGAAATGAAATACTGGATAAATCAAAGACAGAGCTCTCCCGATAGAGGAGATATCTCGACAATGAATACCTTCTACAACCTCAATCTCTCCCGATCTTTAATCACAGCATTAGGGGTCTTTTTGTCCATAATTTTTTCATTTTTTTAATTAAAATAAAAAAAACTCAGAGTATCCATTTGCATAACATAATCCTTAACATATTGTTGCTTTTGCTCAGTTGCTTTCTCAATTATTTTCATTCTTTCTTCTTAGTCATTTTCATAATATTTCTCTAAATGTATGAAACATTCTAGATCTTAACGACGCCGTTTTTTTGTTTCGTTAAGAATAAATTATTTTGTATTCAAATTAACTTTTTTGCGAATTTTGCAGATGTGTGGACTTGAGTGTATGTGTGTGTGCCGTAATGAATGTGGGCGGATTATAAAGATGGCTGCTAAAGGTTGCTCCTGAGTGTTTGTAAGTATGAAAACGCTAGTGTAAATGTTTTTGTGATTCGATTATTTGTATAAACTTAGACGAAGCTTTTGTTTTGAAAGACAGGAAGAGGGAGAGGAAGGTCACTGAATTTTGTGATTTTCGCAAAAATCTCTCGACTGTCTTAAATCTGTAAAGTATGATTATGTCTAAGATTTATACTCGGACTGCTTTTGATTGACTTCACCTGAATTCACCTTCGGTTGAGCAACATTATTTTTCATTGAGCTAGATATATTAAGTAGGTGGGGCGGGGGAGGGGTAGAGGGCATGGTTAGATTGTGATATATTACGCGCATTATGACATTCTTAACTTCGTGACTTCCTTCTTCTCAAGCTTTGAATTTTTATTAACGATTTCAACGAAACTAAGGTATTGAATCGCAATGAAATTCTTTCTGTTTAATTTATATAAGTTGAAGTGAGCTAAATTTAAGTCATTCAATTCAGTCTACTTAATTTGACTCAATTGAGCATTTATTAAAAAATATTATAGAGGATAATTATTCGAAAGTACCCACGGATAGATTTTGAAGGATTTTTAATATATTTCAATGTTTTTTGGCCATTTCTCCTTCATTTTATCTCGTTATAATTTTATATTTTGGAATAATTGTTTTTCACTAGCTTCTACAAAAATGAGAAATCATTGATATTAAATTGTGAAAGAGTCGCAGAAGCAAAGGAAGCTTTAATTCAAAAACAAGGACTGAATGTTGAAGTTTTAGATTTTTGCAAATCAGTTTTTAGTGTAAAACTGAAATAGAACACTTGCTCAGTAGTAACAACAGCAGCAAAAACAACCTCAATAACAACAACAGCAACAGTTCCAACAGGTGCAGCATCCGTTTCAAACAGAAACCAAATTCGTAACAACGAGATACATTCGATCTGATACATGAGATCTTATCGATTTATTTGCAAAACCAACAACAATAATAGACCTACAAAAAAGTTAGTCCACGAATTGCTAAGCGACACAAACGACAGTTATCGAGGCATCAAGAAAATATTTGAAAATAAAATCCTTGTTTCCAAAATAATTTCCAAAGAATGAAATAAATGGATAAGATTGAGATGTAATATAAGAGAAAGTGTGTATGGGTGTGGGAAAAATTATTCTTGTCGGGGCTAGGAGGGAAACCGAGACCAAGACCTAAATCTGCAAAGTAGTTTTACGCAAATATCGTTGGCATTGTTTTTGGTGTTGCTTTCCAATCCATCCGAACTCCTGGCACGCACAGCAGTATTGCAACTACTACCGCAATTCATCAAACTGCGTTGCATTTACTGCGAAGAGATGATCAAAGACAGACGCAGGGACGAATTGGAAGAAGACGGAAAGCAGATTTTCAAAAGAAAATTGACCTTTGCTCAGGAAACCGATAAACCGGTAGCAATAAAACTTAGATACAATCTGCAAGTAACCAAATACGTTCCAGGTAGAGACTACACCCTGAATGTTATCGATTAAAAATGCGTATCGTATTGCATTATTCCCTTAAGTATCCTTAAAGTGCGAGCAAGCAATATTTCGTTAAACTCCAGACCATAAAATTGGATTAGTTGCGAATTTTTGGGGAGTGTCGTGAAGGAGGGAAGGGTGAGTGGGTGGTAATGGAAGGGAGTATTACAAACGATGTTTCATTTTTACTACTCCTAGAATTAGATATTTTTGTTATTATTCCCGCAAAAGCCTTTATATTTTAACCGTTATGTTTGCTGCCACTCTTAAAGCTTTTTGACCGTGAGAAACTGACAGACGGTATGAAACGCCGTTACCAATATCAAGCGCTGCATATTTCTTGCCTTCAAAAATAAAACACAGAGGTCACAACATAAAAATTAGTACACATATATAAGCATGCAAAAAAGGACTCAGATACCTGCAAGCATAAATGCAGACGTACAAATACATATAGATAAAAATATACTAATAAAGCGACGCACAACACAAGTTAATATATTTCCACAATTATCAAAAAATCATAACGTAAACAAAAAAGCACTAGATATCATCATACCTCATTTCCAACCCTGTCTGAAACAGCTGTTTTCGTGTCACTGGAAGAACAGTAAGTGGATGACCATCGAATCCAGAGAGTCTCGTAGATGTAAAAGCGCAGACGCAAGTTCCAACAGAGAACAAAGACTTAGGGAGAGAGGTAATTGCTGAATTAAACTGAATTGGGAGACTTTGTGGAATGTCGTTCTGTCATCTAACGTTCCACAAAATACTCATTCATAGGTTTCACATCCGCAATGATGTCGTGCGTTGGTGGAATGACTTCGATTCATACTATGCAGCATTTTTAACGTCGCAGTCAGTCTCTGAATTCCTTTCGTTTATCGTGCGTCGTAACGAATCGCAAAACGGATCAAACTCTTTTTTTAATTCTTACGACTCAGTTGGCGTTGTTTCACAGAATGCATTGCCGTCGACAACGAATACGACGAACACAACGGCTGCAACAACAACAAATGACAACGGGAAAACACCTAATCGGCGAGGTTAAAGGTATTTTATAAGGGGTCCACCACATCCTCCTCTTAACCATAGCCTAGAAGAAGTCAAGTAGATCAGTAACAATAAGACTCGTTGTGTTATTTGTTTTGGTTTATGATGGTCGACCAAGGGTTAAGGTTTAAGAATTCCAACAAAATGTGGTTGTGCTAAATAAAAATAAAAGTAGAAGCGAACAATGAACTTTGTCCAAACTCTTAAAGTGCGTTGAACCGCCAATTAAAAATTCAAGTCGACCAAATAAAACGCCGACTAAAATATTGGTGAGGTATCGCCGAATGGATCAACAAAGCTTATTAAGGAATAAGAAAGTAGGAAATTCATAACCGGAAACGGAAAATTGAAGACTTTTACATGAGAATAATTAATTTAATTGAACACACAATGAATGCGAATCATAATCAAAAAGTATCCATTAAAATGGAAAAATGGTTCCGATTTTATGCTTAAGATAATCAATGGGAATTCTTAATATAAAACACTGAATTGGTAAAGAGGAAAATCAGTTACGCCAGAGTGACCCTGCAAACACTTTATCCAAGCATTTTCCAAGCATTTATTTACTCAAACAGCTTTTCAATCAATTTTGCTAGAAATAACCGAGAATATTAGGCTGAATATTATTGACATTTTTTTAAAAATTTAACTCTTTAAATTTAAATAAAAAACTATGAAATTTCGGAGTTCAAATAACAACGATAGCATAATATTTTAAGGCTAGAAATCCATATAGAATAAATTTAGAAAATCAGTCACAATTCAGAATTAATTTAGAGATTTTTTTTATTTAATTTTTCAAAATTTATGGGAAAATTTAGAAACAATTAATAGTGATTTATTAAAAGGAATGTTAGTAAATTAACTAAAAGGGGCGAAAATAATTTATATAAGAATAATTACCGAAATAAATTTGGTGATGCCGTGAGATATTTTGTAATCAGAAAGAGTTATTGCAAAGGGAACGGAGTATCAAAATTAAAGAGAATTTATTAACAGCAATTAATTGAATACCAAATAGAACGCCTATAGCGACAATAATATTAATGAATTGTGGCTACATAATCACCAATACTATCGGCATTCACTACCAAGCCATTGTACTGTCGCCACCACCTAAACATGTGTTGGTAATACCTTAAGTGGGTACCCATTAATTCTTCACTGTCTCGTTTCAAATCCAACAGTCAGAGTTGGTCAAATCTTTGCTGAATTACACTATTTATTTTTCGAAGTGTAACGAATTAATCAAATAAATTCGACAGATGGACGTAATCGCAAAATGGCAAAAGGCAAATCAAGCCGATGGAAAAGTATTATGGGAGTATTTTTCAAGGCTGTCGCTTTGTAAGGTCGTCTGGGCCTCCGGTCACATTCTATCAATTTTTGTGACAAAAAAATGAGCAGTTAATCAATTAATAATATTTCAAATATAATTTCACAAACAAACAATGAAAGAACGCATACACACACGCACATACACAAACAAACAGACACAGCCACAGGTACAACACAGGCACATACAGCCACACATATTAAAAAAGTTCTCGCTTACTTCAATGAATCACTTCGTCACTGCACGAGCTTGCCCAAAGACGATAAAATTGTTAGGTTTTATTGCGCGCCTACACACGTACTCATAAATATTATTTTGACACATAAGATATATTTTGTGTGGAAGCAAGTTATGTGTTTATAGACATTGTTGAACTTTATTGAGACGTAGATTGAGATCTTCGTCCAGTCGTTAAATCCTGGGAACAGTTTTTGAGGAACTATTTTTCAGATTATCATTGAATCGAAATGAATGGGCTCATAAATGCTTTCAGTTAAATAGAGTGTGTATGTTGAAATAACTATGGGGTGCGTGTGTCGAGAAGTTTTCCCTCTCTGTAGGGGAAAAGTTGTTATTCCAACTTTTCTTTGTTAATTTTCGGCCGAGCAGCAACAAATCACAACAATAATAAGCTGGTTTTCTTTTGGTATTTTCTTCCTAATGTTCTTCACCTCTTGGTTTGGTCAATATAATAATTAACAAAGCAGATTAGTATAAAAATATTGGCAATAGTCTATTTATTTATGATGTATTCGCTTTCCGAAACGGTTAAATCGTTTGAACTCAACGATTCAAAAAATAATATATATATATATATATATATATATATATATATATATATATATATATATATATATATATATATATATATATATATATATATATATATATATATATATATATATATATATATATATATATATATATATATATATATATATATATATATATATATATATATATATATATATATATATATATATATATATATATATATATATATATATATATATATATATATATATATATATATATATATATATATATATATATATATATATATATATATATATATCACTTATACAGAAAACATGACAAACATTAAAATTACAATATTTAAATTAAATTTTTAAATTGAAAAATTTAAATTTAAATTTTAATAAAATTTTTGAAATTATATAGTAAATAAAACTCTGCATCAGTAAATTTCTATCAGGATATTATTCTACCCTATATTATATTAACAGGTATGAATATATACCGTAATTTGATGCTCAAATTCATTTACATAAATTTAAAAAAAATTAGATGTGTCATATTTCCTTTTATTGACGAAATCTTTTTCCAAATTCTTTTTCAAACAAAATAATATGACACAAATCTCATCAATTTTTAATCAATTCTGAATATTGCTTTCATCAATTTTTTGAAAGCATAATAAAGTAATCTCAGCAATTTGACAAGAAAGGTTTCTTACCATATATCCTGTCGGTGTATTGTGGTAAAATAGTGTGTTTTATATCGGAAAGATAATTAATGAGACTAACAAAGGAAGGGTAGGAAGGGAGAAATGAAGACGAGGATGACGGAAATTAACGAAGAAATGAAATTGAGAGCATACAAGGCCTTAAGTATAAAAATCGATTTTCAGCTTGATCTGCCCCTCGCAGAGTTTTGTGTCGGCCATGAGAACACATCGAAGATGATACTGAAAACTCACCGATAATGTCATAATTGAGTAAACCACTCCCTCGTCCAAAACAAAATTTCAAAATAAGGCAATTGTCAATCAATATTGTCATGAATTTGTTATTTGATCTTAATGTAATGCATTGATTATTATTATTACTATTATTTATCTATTCGTTGCGGTTGCTTCGGAAAGAACTTCAAGTGACCACAACAACCATCAATCAATTTATGTTGCCAAGCTTATAATTTTTTTGAAGGAGCTTAAGATATTGCGTAGGTATACGAGGTAGAAGTGACTATGACTAACATGTGATTGGACAACCAATATAAATCCGTTGGAATGGTGCGATGATGCTGTAGTTTGGGGACTTCAGCAAACCAGGGGAGAGAGGTAGAGTTTAATAAAATCATGTCACGTTTGTGATATGACAAACCAATTCTATCCTTCAAAAGAAGTAAAGTGAGTTTAATACTTTACAAAGATAACAAAATTTTGTGGAATTATTGGTACATATGATATGAGATAATCATGACAGTGCTTCTAAAAGGTCCTTTATTTTTTCCCCTTATTTTTAAACAAATTTATAATATTTATAAACTCGTTTGAAATGCTATTTTCCATCATATTCATTTAATAAAATCTGTTTCTTTCATGTATTTAGAAAACTTGCTTTTTATAGAATTTTGTGTGCCTTATCAGATGTTTGGTACAATATTAGAATCAATTAAATGATTCTTGTGGATATCAAGAGTATATCTGTAGACGATATGACTAAAATAACCCACAATTATGCTAAAATTGGAATACATTTTCTATAAGTGAAGGAAAATAATTTCTTATAAGTTTAAAAATTGGAAGCATGTGACGGTAAAATACAGTTTTCTGGAAAACGGTCTCTAAGCTATTCCTTCTTTTTTCTTTCTTTCATTCTTTTTGATATAAAATCCAAATTCTTTCGAATTTCTATCAAACATAACGCATCCCTAAAGTAGAATTGAAACAAACTATAGAAATTCTTTATTATCATCATCAACATTATCGTATACTGCTTCTTCTTTTCTCTACCCCTTAAGTGTTGGCAACATAATTTATCAGAGAAATAAATGCGGTTACTTTCAAGTAGAAGTGTTTTTCGGTTTCGAAAGAAAGAATTCCTTTTTGTTCTTTGATGGAATTACGATGCATACTCGTAAGGACGTATTCGTAAGTCCTTTCTCGTTTTAAAAGAGAAAAAGGATGAGCAAAGCAAAAACGATTTTATTTTAACCCCACAAGGAATATATTCCGATATTTTCTTTGATGTTCCTGCAAATACTTTATTAAGATTTATTTTATTGTTTATATGTTTTTCAATTTAAGCAAAACACTGAAAGACTCTTGCAACAATTCATCAAGATCGAATTTTGTGGTATTAAGAGTCTTACTCTTGTGAGAATAATCAATTCCATTTAATTTGTTGTGTATGCTTTTCGTAAAAGAAATTCCTTCGAAATTGGAAGGATCAAATTTTATTTAAAAGCAACCTCCTCCGAATTTTTATATTTGAAAAGTATTTTTATTTAATATGTATACTTTAATTTCAACATTTGACTGTATCTTATTTTGGTCAAAAACCGGCTGAACAAGACGTTTTTAAATTTCAAGGTTTTAAATTTTTTTACATTTTTGCGGGTTAATTGTTTGTCATTTTTCTGTAAAATAGTACTATATTTTTTCTACTTTTTAAACTTGGTGCTTATGTTTATTCCTATTCTTGTTATTTTTGTAATTTTTTATCATAAATCATGTTCAGTTTTTTATTAACAGTGCCCACAAACATTATTTACATCATTTTTTATTACATTTGATCTAGATTTAACCGATTCAGAACGCTCGTTTTAGTGAGCTTTATAATTTAAAATATAACACTTTTTAAATGATAGTTTACGTTTCCATTTGCAAATGAACTTGTTGTATTGTCGCATAAAACAAATTGAAATATATATTAAAATTAAAGCTTTACATGACTACTGCTCATGTATATAATAGTCATGTTCCCAACATAACTGTAAAATATAACAACAATAAAATATACGATAATCGTAATCATTTTAGAAAATGTCAAAATAAGAGTAAGATTATGGTGGTTCCTTGTATGTGCATGTGTGTGTTTGTATTTATGTAAACATACAATAATCAATAAAGTGACGAACGGAAAATTTTGTTTAAATTCTGAATTCTTGACACGCAGCCAAGCGAACACTGTGAACTTTTCCTTAAGCATTCGTTATGAATTAAATACTTTAGTGCATTGTATTATTAATATATGTTTTTATCCATCATATTCATTATTTATTTCACCCAATCTTTTATTCATACAGTGCACTATTTAGCCTTTTCTTTTGTAAGTCTTTATTTCTATTCAGTGATTCATCTTCAGTCTTTCATTTATTTAGTCATTCATATATTCAAGCACCTATCGTTATATAGTTTTCGTGTATTCAATGCATTCGTGATTAATTACGGCATTCACAATTAATTATATTTCATTGTTTAATTTATGATCAGCACATTTTAGTTAATTAACTTTGTTCAAATTTATTTTATTTATTTAATTTATTTAATAAATTTTTATTGATTACTTAATTCATTTCACTAAAATTTAATACGCTCATTAAACTATTCGTTCTGTTAGTATCTTTTCAACTGAGTGTGATTTACATTACACTTATGGATTTTATATTTCATTAAAGCATTTATGTATTTGATATATCTATTCACTGATTCATTCATTTCGGTGAATTCTAATAGAATGAATGTATAGAATGAAGTCTGTTCAATTCGCATTCATTTATAGCTTCCATTATGTATACTAGTTGCCCACCAAAGGCGGAAAATCAAATTCAATCATAAAATCCATTCAGTTATTTATGCTTATTCATATGGAAGATATTTATATTCGCTAGAATTTAATTAACGTACGTAAAAACACTACTAAATAATTAACTTAGAGCGCTTTCGACAGATTAAGCAATTTCTTTGACTTACTTAACGTTATAATAACGTTCTGCCTATCGAATAATTTTTTATTGAAATTTGTTCTTTTTACGCGAGCTCGTTCTGTAAACTGCTGTTGCGCGTTTTCTGTCAGCCAGGTTGACACACTCACTAGTGGTCACGATTGACCAATGGTACTTAAATGATTTATTACACTTGTTCTGTGTTCATTAATATATTTGGTATTCATCAATTATTAATCATAATTCGTTATCAATTATTAAATTGTTTTATTAAAAATGAATTAATTTTCATTCGATTTTATTTCAATTCGATGGACATTTTTCATTTCATTGGCAATCGGTAATCATTCATTAACGCGTCAAGGACCATGAAAACTCAACGACATAGCGCCGCACGTATTAACGGGTCATCATCACGGTACTTATCATCGTCATTGCAATGCGCTTTGTTTGAATTACACACATATTCGATAATTTTGAATGGACTTGTTAATGTTCACATTTCCGTTGCTTATGTTTTTGTTGTTGTTGTTGCTGTTATTTGTTGTTACAATATTTATTATACGATCTGATATGTAATCATAAATGATTACAGTCTTCGTCACAAATGCTTTTTTCATGTATTCATATTTTTATTCTCATAAAGTATTTTAAAGTTCGTAGTTTATTCAAAAAATTATACAATTTTCGAATTGAATTATTAAACGTCTTGCTTCAAAGTTTAGAAGACGTTCGGATGTAAAAAAGTTTAAACAAATAAAACAAATTTTGTAAATCAGTCCCACGGTATGACAATCTTGTATGCGGTAAATTGTTTGCATGCCTTAATGTATGCAAAACAAATTAGTTAACAATCGCTCTCATTTGATTTGCAATTAATTTTGTTTTGCTGAATTACTCAGGCAATCTCAAAATCCGTTATTCGTCGTTATTTTAAAATCTTTGAACACAAATTTAATGTAAAAGTATTCTATAGCACATCATTTTCTCTTTTTCCCCTAGCCTGTTCACCACTTACGGATAAATACAAGTCCTCGTAATCATATTTTATAAAGTACATGTGGTTTAATAAGAAGCCTTCAACAAAATAACGTTTTTCGAAAATACACGTCAGTTTTCGTTGCAGTCTGGGGAACACTTTAAAAGGGAAGATTTAAGTAGTATTTATGGTATATAAGGTGTGATCAGAAAAAATATGAACTGCGGAAGTAAATAAAAATATGTAATGGTTAGAATCTTTAAAGATATTCGTTTCCTGCAATCTTCTCAATCAAGAAGTCCTCTATCATTCAATTAAATATCTCATAAAATAAGGATAATTTTAAAACAAAATTTAGTTGGAAAATTTTGTAGAATATTTGATCAGACTTTACTGTTCCGTTTTCGACCCCTAAAGGGTAAAACAATGCTGCGCTTCAGACATTTTTTTGCTAACTATCCTTTGTTGTCGAGTCTGTTCTTTCTGTTTTTTTCCTCATTACATTTTAGTGCAAGGCGGGAGTATGTTGTAAATACAACTTTTTTCATGTTTTCCTTGATTGACATGGTTTTTAATTAGGTATAAAGATTCTATTTTCTTATACTTTAATTCGCTTCTTTGCCGCCTTGCAGAGTTTATGTGATTTTTTTATTTTCCTGTATTTTTGTTTCTTTCGAAACGAGATTTTTCAATTAAAAGGTTTAGTTTAAGAAAAGCTAAAACATGCACACCTAGATTTTAACCGTAAAAATATGAAAATAAACTATTTACTTCATTTACCCTTAATCAGGTAAACATATTCTCATTTTGGTAGTAACGGATGTGAGATTGACTACAGTTAATTTTTTCACAACAGTGTTCACAGCAGTATTCTTAACACAATGAGATCTTCCCCCTTTTTTTCTCTCGTCTGTTTTCTTTCAGCTCTCAAATCGTCTTTCTTTCATTGTGCGTGCTTTACTTGCTGCTTTTGAATTTGAGAATCAGAAATGAGTCTCTCATGTAGAGATCTTCCATAACGTCATATTTTATCACTTCTAGTTGATCGTTTAACTAAATCTCCTGAAGCAGAATTCCTCATATTTGTTTGTTATTACAAGAGTAATTATAAATATCCTCTTCTTTCTATCTTCCTTTACCTTTCCCTTTTCTTATTTTTTTCCTTACTATTATTGCTTCGTTGACTTTGTTTGGTTTGAGAGTTTTTAATTTATGAGAAATGTTACCACTTCGTTGCACACACTTCCCAAACCGTGTATTCTTCTCTCTCTCTATAAGATTTTGTGGGAATATTGTGCAAATGAAAAAATATATCAATGTGTGTATGCATTTTAGTGAATGTGTCCGGCGGTGCATGTGTATGAGTGCGTGTGCAGGTGTAAGTGAGCGTATTCGTTAATGCGCGGATGCACTAACAATTGCTTATTTATTCAGGTAAAAAAGAAGCAAATTAATTTTTCTTCCCGCTCCTCTTAATTTTTTTTCTTAAATCCTTTTCTTCTTTCCTTCCATTTTTCTCCATCTAGCGAACCTTCACTGAAAGAAAAACGACGACGCTCCAGTAAAAGTTCCCTGCGAAGACTCATTGTTGCGTGTCTCAGATGCGTGTGAGTCCGTAAGTATGCACAATAAAAACTACTACGAGTACACTTCGTACACATACATTCTTCTAGCATCCGCCTTCGCTCTCACAAATTCATATACTTTTACTTAGAATCACAACTACCATACATGGATCCAAACATAACACCACACACATACATGTATATATGTATAAAGAGACACATATTCACATGCGTTCGCATGTATTCATTCTATTAAATCTCAGAATATTAGATTCCATTCAGTTTCAGCGCAATTCTTCGTTGTTTTGCTTCGTTTTGTTTCCGCTGGTTGAGATTTTAGCTTATCCTTTGTCTACCGCCATCGCCCGTCGCCCCTCTCCATTTTTAATATTCATTTGTCCTTTGGTTTCCTTCTTTATTCCTCGTTTAGCTATCGCTTTCTATTGTTCAGATCTGTGATCATAAATACACACGCGGGCATATTCTTTTACTGACTTTCTCTCTTTTGTCTCTCCCTTTGGGTGCCTGAAAAAACTTCTTAAAAAATTTAAAAATAGGAAAGAAGTATTCTTATTTCAATCTCTTTTTTCTACGCCTGAACGGAAAAGGATGTGTTGCCTTCGTTCCTTCAATCGTAACGCCTAATTAAAGAAGGCTTGCAAGCCAAATATAATGCAATAAGTAGTAATATAATATAATATATATAATAATTAGCGTTATACAAAATACTAATAGTACATTTGGTCGACTACAAGACATAGTAATTCACAAATTTCTATCGCACACGTAATCAATTTTAATTCAAATTTTAATTCAATTTATGAGTGTCATATCCTCGCCATCATCATTATTTTTATCGAAAGGGTGGAATAATAACAGAAAAATATGTTAGTAACAATATTATCCATATTAGTATTACTTGCTCTCACCATGAAATTGCATAGTGTTGATGGAACGCGTAATCAACGAGATAATAACCCCCTGACGAAGGGGAGTTTCAACCCGAGACCCAAAGGAGTTGGTTGATGAAAGTTGAGAAATAAAATTGGAAAAACAATAAAAACGTAACATAAACGATAATGAAGTGAATGGAGTGTAATAGCGAATTCCCAATAGTTCGTTTTAATATTTTAGCATATCCCGAATACGTTCTCTTCTTCCCACCATCTAGATCAATATTCACAGATTGTTATAAATAAAAAAGTAATTTTGGTAATAATAATATCGTCGAATGAAATTGTGAGGAGAGACCTTTAGGATAAATCAATTCTGTTGCAAATCAAATGGGCTAGACTTCAAATGAGTGAATTGCCTTGCGTTTTATTATCTGACATTGACATTATTGACGATATAACTCTAATTAGCGACATGAAGTATATAGTGGTTTCGCATATTTATGACCTAATTTTACGACACTTTAAATTCTTTCTTTTCTATAAAATAAATAATTCATAAATAAAATATTCAAAATTTAATTCAATTCAAAATAAAATATTAATCTTTTTCTCTTTTATAAAATAAATATTCGTAAATAAAACATTCGTGAATATGCTGAAAGTGACTCTATCTCCCTCTTGCGAGAAGTAAGCCGGCCACGATCGCCCTGGTTTCAATTAAGGGATTGCTCTTCCCACGAGAACTCGTTCTTTTTCTGTAACATTTAATTGCTAGCACACGAATTCATTTCGCGTCCATTAATTAAGCTTTTGCGGTTTTTTAATTAACAATTTTTCCGCGTCGGCTCTTCTATACACCATTCAACGCATTGCACCACGTCGCATCTCACCGCTTTGCATCGCATCTCAACTCTTCTCTTCTGATCAAGGTTTTTTGATCAAGGTCAGAACACGCGAGTAATGGATGAATGAACGGAGTTCAATTTGTAGGAGAATATGAATATATGACTATGTGCGTGTATGCGTGTTTGTATATTTTACACATTAAAGCATAATTAATTTTTTACGGTTGAGAGAATAAATTGACATAAATTCCGACACGTTTTTCGTTTCATTTTAAAGAATTTTTCTTCGAAAATTAAGTAAAAATATTATATATTCAAAATCTCGGTAACTAAATTTGGTCTGTGTATTTATTATTTTGCATATTATCCATTGCACAATTGTTGTTTTTTGAAATTGCAGAAGGGTCCATTTTAGTGTGATTTGATTGCACTTGTATGAAATAAGGATTCGCCATGATATTTCGCTTGCTGGGAGTAATCGCGAAAACCAGTTTCCGGCTTCCGGAAACTGCAGTTAATTCCAGAATTTGTCTGCTTTTAATTTGCGATTTTTGAGTGGGTTATTTGTAAATGCAATAATTTCCGTTGTGTAACTTTTTGTGAGGTTTAATTAATTTTCATTTTTGGGTTTTTGAAAAATTTATAAATTTGTGAATGCAAGGCAAAAGTTCCAAAGCGAAAACAGATGTTGATAATGAGCAAACCCTAATGTGTGGAAACAGCGCATTCGTTGTTCCGACTTTATTCAGGCGACCGTAGTTTTAGACTTTAGTTGTTGAAACGGTGCCGCACATCAATGCATGAAATGCATTCCTAACACACGTGTCTTACGCAGAACACATCCCGAAAATGCAACATTTTCGAGCCTGCGGATGTGTGCGCTTGAGCCCGTGGTGGAGTAGCTTTTTTGTAATTTTTGGTAAACTGAAGAAGGTTTTGCCAACTTCCTTCCGCTTTCGTAATCTGTTTCTTTCCTGTGCGTAGTTTGGTATATTTTGTCCATTCTATTTGCATTCTTCTGGGTTTTTTTATGTCTTTCATATATATTTTACATAATACATGTTCTTTTTTCCACCGCTTCGTTTTTTCACTTGCGTATATTTTTAGTACTATAAAAAGCAAATAGAAGTCATATCCATTGCTTTCTTATTATTATTTCAATTCGTTAGATACTAATTTAAAATACGCTTTGTATAAGTTTTACTTCCATTCATATATAATTTTTCAATTATTTGATCAATTGTGATGTTCCTTTCCAAAATAAATTTGCTAATTATGCTCGTGTAAGAGAGAGCAATAAGATATTACTAGTTTAGCTCCGTTACGCTAACAGGTTTTTTCATGTATAAACACTTATACATATTCCATTCACTCTTATTTCCAGTGTCCTTTTCCTCTATCCTTGAACTAGTTTTTGCGCTTTTACAGAAGTAGACTCGTGTTCTTGTCTGTCTTTTTCGTCCTTTGTGCGGCATCTTTAATTATATAAAAAAATAAGGCCATTCGTTCTTTCGTCATTTAGAATTAGAATGCTTTTTCGAAATGTCACAAAAAGTGCAGATCCTTTTTTTTAGTTATGTCCTATATTCGAGGGATGAGGGTTTACTCACTTTGTCCTTCCTTGTTTTTAACGCATAAAAGGAGGCGTTAAGGTAGTTATAGAAAGGTATAATTATATATAAGAAATCGGTATAAGAAATTGTGAAACCCATTTTTGAAGCCTGAAAATTAAACCATTTTCAATGTTTTTCTTATAATCCCAACCAATCCCAACTTTTTTGTACTGACAGCGAAATTCGAGAAGTAATATTCTGAAAATAATGAGATCAAGCACTTCAAAGTAGATTCGGAAATATTTTGAAAACTTTTGTGCTTCCACAAGAATTATTTATAATGAAAAATTCTACTTAGATTTTTACAGATTCCAAACATAAGTTCATTTCTTTTGCCCCAAATTCAAAGATAATTCATAATTTTTAATGACAAATTTTTAAATGTTCTAAGTATTGTATAGTCTCTTGTGCATCTACATTAACTATGTGTTATTAGTTAAAATACATACACAGAAATTCAAAATATTATGCACCATTTCCAATTAGTTGAAATAGCATGCAGTGCAATTTTTGTGGTAAATTTTTTCATTTATATAAAAAAGCGGTTACTAATTTGGGGATTCATCCTTGTACTTTGACCACTACTCTATTGCATAGTAGCAAAATTGTGTTGGTGCACGTGATTCTTCCTTAGCTTCCGCAACTGTAATATTTTCGCCATGTCGCAAGGTACCGAACTTTAAAACAGTTATACAGTTGAATGCTGAATTCACAGGATGCCACTTTACACCGGTTTTATAGACTCAGGAATAAAATATAAAATTTAAGATGTCTAGACATTTTTATATATTTTATATTACTTTATGCAATTTTCGAAATCAAAGTGAACGGAATAACGAACAAATCACAACAAAAGAAGCGTAGACAAAAAGTATGGCAAAAATTTGGTAAAGGTAAAGAATTTCCACTAGTTCAAAAGTCTTCAAAATCACCTCCTCAATTATAACATCAAAGTATTAAAGCTACGTAGGATAAAAGTAGAAATGAATGGGCTATGACAAAGGGAGGAAGAGGGAAAATCAGGAATGCAGGATGGAAAAAGAGAAACCCGAAAAGCGCTCCGCATCAAAAATAAAGTATGGCAACCTGGTAAAAGGCTATAAACGGTGTGCGCAACGACGACTTCTGACGATGTTTCACACGGGCAATAGAGATATTTATGCTGCCGAATCAGTGGCAACGCTTAGAAGAAAAACACCGTTAAATTACGAGGCAATAAAAGTAAATGCTTCCGTATAGGGGCCGCTTTTCTTTCAGCAAATTCCATGAATTCTCAAAGAGTGAGAAAACCAATGCCCGGGTTTGGATATTCAGAACAAAACAAAACATTTTGGGAAGAAGTGGGAAGAGAAAAGAGTGGCAAGAGAAGAGAACATCTTTTCTTGTAGACCTCCTAACATCTGCAACATGTTTGCCCAGTGGAATTAAAATGCTAGAACAGTCACAAACACCAACAATTGCCTTGAATAGAAATAATAAGTGATAACTTCAAAACGATGCACAAAACCATCGTTTAAATTAACCCAAATTCATTCTTTCCGTCCTTACTGCTTTCGTTCTCCCTTTTTTTTAACTTCCTAAAGGTATTCGCTTAGATGTTGTAAATGCATAAATAAACTGTTGCGTCGCATCCTTTGGCGACCGGAAATGCAAAGATTGCTTCTCGATTATAAATTGTATGACGATTTGTTTGTTTTTTCACCTTTTCTTTTAGCGTCAGCTATTTAAAAAAGTTCTTCGTATAACATACACATCCATCGTACACATCGTATAACATCCGACCACTTTTGTATATATTTATCCTTTAGCTATCAAGTTTGCTATTTTTTCCTCGGCAGTGTAGATATTAAGAATTTATTAATAAAATCGGAAGAGTCGACGATGGCGATGAATGAATGAAGCAAAGTTATTTTGTCGTTTAATTCGCCGAAGCGCAAAAAGGAAAAATAAAAAATTAACTCAAAGAATAAAAAAACTCAGACAAATGAGATAAAGTAGGATTTAAAGAAGGAAAATAAACAGAGCTGTTGAAATCTCAGGAGTTTTTGTGAAAATTCGTCCTCCCTTTAGTCCCTAGCTTCGTCAGTCCGTTCACGGCATGATATTCATAATTACCAACGTCGGAGCTTTCGTTAAGCGCTCGAAGCATTAGTGACTTTCGTAATCGGCTCGGGAGTATTATCAGCTGTCTTCATCGTCTTCAGGGAAGGATCTGCATTAAAAGAAGACAACAAGGCAATGAAAAAGAGAAGAAGGGAAGAAGGGAATATATCAGTCTGTAAGATTTCTCTGTTCTAACTTTTCTGCTGCATTCGATTTTCATATAACAAACATTATATCGATTTTTTGCTCTTTAAATTAATTTCAAGGTGGAGAAAAGTAAAGAAAAGGAGCAGTGAATGAGCTTACGAATGACAGCAAACAGAATAGGAGAGACTTCTCCTTCCTTGGTTATTTCTATAAAACTTTGCATTTCGTTGTACTTGTGAGGTGTTCTCAAAGACATTCTAACTCTCTCCATATTTGTCTCTCTCCCTCCATCTCATACACACACTGCCTTTGACTGCGCCTAATTTCATGCTATTGAGTTTTTCGGAGATACTCTTCAGCTGATATTTTAAGAATTTGACCTGAAGGAGATCATCAAAAAAAATTTCTAATTTTCTCTAATAAAAACTTTTATTATCAACATATTTCTTTCTTTGATAATTGTAATTATATTATTATAATTGCTTTAAGCTGCTTTAATATTTTACATATTTTTAAAAAAGTTTATAATGATGCGCAAGTATTGGGAGGACTCAATGTTTGGATTTCCGATATGTTTTTATTATTTTATTTTGATTTGTTTTGGGCAAGTAATAGTGCCCCAATTAGAGGAAGTATGAGAGGAAGAATCGGAAAAGTGAAAAAAGGTGGAGTTTAATAAAAATCAATAGAGATTGCATGACTATTAAAAATTGCAATTTGAAGGTTTCGTTTTTTTTCGATTTTGAAATACAGATTCTTAAAATATTGAGATACATTGGCAACAATTTTTTCGCTTGCCTAAATGTGATACAAAAAGCAATATGTTTGTTGTTGTTCCTTTTCCTAAGCATTCTTAAAAAATGGTCAAACAATTACCAAACCTGTAGAGTGATGATTTGATAGCCATCTTAAGGATTTTTCCATTCTGTCCTAATTCTTTACAATTCCATTTATCGCTGTTTATCTGCCGGATGTTTCATTATTCTTTATCTTTCTCATTTTTTCCAGTTTGTTTTTCTACAAAGTTTTCTAGAAATTCTTCATCGTCATTCACTTTTTATTCTCGTTTCGAGATAAAATGGTTTTGGTGTTAGTTTTTTCGGTCTGAACTCTTCGACTTTTTTAACATTTATTCCACTCAAAACCTATTTACTATTACGAGAACCGAAATCATCCTCACAAGCTGGCGAATGATTATGGTGTTGTTGTTGTTGTTTTTTTTAGTACTACTAGATTAGGAATGAAGACAAATCAAGTTTCCTTCCTTGGCTTAAAAGAAGCTTGCCTGTGTTTGTTTTTGCTCGTAATTCGATTTTGTAGATGGTCGTTAATTTGATTTTTATGGCAGAACGATAAACGAATTATAACGATTATCAAAGGCATAAGAAATCTTAATGTGAACTGAATTTTGTGTTGATTTTAATGATAAGGAAAATTTCTAAACGAGGGTAATTTCTTTGCGTGGAAAGGGTTAAGGAACTACAACATCTGCGGAAATAAGGTAATCGTTACCAATAATGATGATTACCTAAGTGGATTTTGTTTTTGGTATTGTTTTCATTTCTATGTGGACGTTCTTTCAAAGCTTGGAAAACAAATTTGAAGATTTTTTTATTTGAAAGGACATTTTGCAGTTGGTTTGAAAGATAGATTCTTAGTAGAATAAAAAAATCATCCGTCAAATTTTAGACACCACAAAAATTCTAAAAGAAGCCTAAATTTTTTTTAGTTTTATAACTTTCTTAATCTTGAGTACTTCTTGAGTATTTTTTTGACTGCTTTTATTTACTTTTAATTTATCAGCTTTTATTTTACTTAATACTTCTGCTCACAAGGCATACAGCCGCAGGCATCCAGCCCACATCCAGTCTCTAATTCTACATCCGTCTCCACCGTTTTGTTCTGAAATCAGCATTAACTACTGCAGACCTTCATGCTACCTAGAGTTATTTATTACTTTATCTTATTGCTGCACAGTTTATCTCATAGGTTGCATTTCAACATAGTGCGCTCATTTTCTTGTTTCAATTGCTGTTTTAACTAAAAATGGAGTATTAGTGTTAATGTTCGTGTTATTGTTCGATGTTTTAAAGACTACTTTCTTCCAATGAAAAGGCAAAACAATGACTAAGAAACAACTCAGATTAGCGCGTACCCTAAAGAGGAACTAACACATACATATATACGTACGCATATCCATGCATATCGCCCACACTCACACCCATTTTTACTTATTCATATGTAAATAACTCCATACAACAGAACCTTCTCCTTTCCTGAAATAGCGCTTTAATGCTTTCTTTTCTCTTATTAAAAGTTTTTGAGAAGAAAAGAAAAACTAAAGCGAGGTTGCGAAAAGAACGGTTGCAACAACAAAACCACTTATGGCTCCAACGACATGGGTTTGTTCCATTTACTCATTCCCGCTTCTGTTTTTATTATTTGACTTCTTTCTCTTCTCATTTGTCCCCCTCTCTGTGAGCTGGACGAGACTTAGCATAAATTTGCTGGCCTGAATGCTCTCCCTGAATGTGCTGAGCATCTACACTGCCTCCTGCTACTTTTTTAACATTTTTATGATACCTTCACTTCGTCCGCTTGCTTTCGTTTCCTCTAACAAAGTACACCAACATCATCAGCATGAATTAACGCTGCTCCTTCTCTTCTCTTAACGTTGGTATCCATCAGTTTTTGTGAAATTTACCATTTTTTCAGTATTATTTCGAATTCTTTCTCGCATTACCAACAACAACAAAATAACAGGGGTGGAATTGAATGCGGAAATTTTAATAAATTTTAAAACTTTTTGCAGGGAATATTTTTTGAATATGAATATGAATATGAGTTTGAATATGAGCGTCAATGTGTGAGTGAATGAAAGAGATACGTTGATGAAAGAAAGGAAGCCTCGGAAAGTGGGAACCTTATGATGGAAGTGACAAGGTGAGTAATAGTTAAGCGAATGGACTAGTTCTTTTGTTTGTATGTTTTCTGCATGTGTATATATGTGTGTGTGTCTGTATTTGTGGGTCTGGTTGTGTGGGTGTAGGAAGGTGTGTGTGTGTCTCTTTCTCGTCTTAAATGCAGTTATTTATGTTTCGGTTATTTGCGTAAGTTTTCGTATATAAGCACATTTGGTGCACCCTGAACCTCAAACAAAAGTGCGTTCACTTGTATGAATGTATGGATAATGAATCATTTTTAGCATAATTTTTTAATTTTATATTTACGCGCAACTATAGTGAGCACCTTTTTTTGAATTTGCATATTAATCGACTAATTTCTAACATCGAACGAGAGGAATAAAGGGTACAGACACATGAGCAGATCACGAATAGGTTTCAGAATTATTCAATCACTCAAAATCGTTTTAAACAACAACAACGTTGCCCACCAAATTAGCATTGTTGAAACGTACTAGACGAAGAGAGAAGTCTTGAGAAATCAATTTAGTTAGGTCTTGAATCACGACCCGAGCCGCCGCGGCTTCAGTAGGAGGCACAATAATGGTAACAACTCCAATCACAGCCATCACGGTCTTTGGCAACGCCGCAATCTCCACCACTAGCCTATCTTTGTGTCTACTAGCCTTGACGCAAATGACTCTCATGTTGTTCCACGGTGTTCCTGCTCTTGGCATTCTTGCTCTTCCACACTGGACATCTTCAAGAGCACGTGACCCGGTTATCGCATCCTACAGACACATTACGAGTGTTTACGTGGATGCACTGCATTTTGCTTACATATAGTTTCACATTTTTCATGATTGGCTCAAGCGGTTTTGGGAGTACCCTTCGCGATGCTCTCGCTAAAGCAGGATGTGTGAATTCTAAAGCATCTGCTATTGCTTTTCTGATTTACGTATATATATTCCAAGAGCTTGTCAATCTTTAATGGTTTCCTAAAAAAAGATTAAAATTCTTCATTTATACAATAAAATGAATGAATGAATGAATGAATTTATTATTTTTATTTTTCTATCCATTTTATTCTTTTGTCCTCCTTCTACCACGTTTATTCAGTAAGAATTTTAGGAAAATTTCATTATTTTCAACTGAATTTAACAAGAAGAGTCCACTTTTTCTTTAAAGGAAGGGTAGGGTAAAATGAAAGGCGCAGAATTTTTTAAAACCAAACAGAAGGACTTACAGCATCAGGAAATTCAGTTTTCTTTCGACCTTAATCTTCCTCTGCAATCCTTTTCCTCAACCAAATCTTTTTTTATTATTTTAGAAAGTTATTTAGAGAACGTCCTCACATCGCGTGAATTTATTGCTAAAATATAAAACTATGAAATAAATATGAGTGTAACATTTTTCATTTAGCTCTATTAAGTAGAAAGTTTGTAGCGTCTAATAAATTTATAAATTAGTAAGACGCGTTAAATGAAATGAGTGAAAAATTCAATTCATTAGAAGGAGAAGAATAAAAGTTTTGTAATTTATATAATTTACTAACTATGGAGTACTTCCTCGTAATGGCGTAGAAACATATTTGTAAAATTTGTAATATAAAAGCTACGAACTACTAGAAACAAACTGATTTATAAAAATGTGCCAGAAATCGGTGAAAGTTATTCGTACGATGAGAAAGTTTTAGAGTTTTGCAGCCGACTACATGTCACTTACGTGGTAAAGGTAAATATCAAAGTTACAGAAGCAAATTATGCTTCAAATTGTTTTCGAATATCGCAAACAAATTAATTAAATTTTTTCGAAAGTTTTATTTGTGATTCGTCACTTTTGGAAAACTAATTTAATCAAATATTTTACTACTATTAAATTTCATCATTCATTTATATGCTTAACTTTTTTCAAAAGCTTTTCGTCACGCTTAATATATCTTGTTTTTTATATAAAATGTTCTCTCGATCAGGAAATTATTTATCAGATGATTCTGGAAATTGATATTGCAGTATTTCTGACATTATATCCGAGCAACAATTTAACAATTTAACAATGTAAAGCCTTTCTACCGTATTCACTTTCCTCACTTTTAAAAACTCGTTCGGATTTTAAGCTACGGAAATTATTGGAAAGAAAATTGCAATTAATTTTGACAAATCATCATTTATTTTTCATGTCGAATTTCATTTAATATTTATCCATGCACACAAATAGACACAATAAAATTGCACACAAAACATTTCTTTTATTGTATTGCAATTGTTTGCACAGAAAAGCGCTTTCGTCAGCAAAAAATTTTAAAACTTTTCACAAACACGTTCGCATTTTTTCAAATTAATTAAATATATTTTCAATAAAATTAAAAATGCTTCAATTTTTTATAAACTTTTTCTTCAAGGTTTACCTCTATCTCTTTTAAACTGTATTTCTCATATTGCTGAATAAGTTTTATTTGATTTGAAATTAAATAAACAGATTGACTGGCATTTTCATTACTCATAAAGAAATGTTAAGAATTACTAAAATTTATTGGTTTCTGTTTATTAAGCTCTTTGTGTAAGCTTCTGTTATTGAGCTTTGTTTATTAAGATATATTTTTGTCATTATACAAGTTTTTATTATTGTCAATTTGATTACAATTTTTGCTTTTGATTTCAGAAAGGATTGAGAAAAAATTCTTAAAATTCCGAACAACATTAATAAATAAATATTAACACAGGATTAATTCTCCTGTTAACATTCCTGTTAACATTGATTGATTCGAGTGTTTAATTAAATTTTCTTCTGTAGCCTTTATTATATTCTTCCCTTTCTTCTTTATTTTTTCTCGAATACTTTGAACCAAAAAGATACAATTTATTTATTAAGAAAGACGCGTAAAGACGGACAAATTAATTTTTTTTGACTATTCTTTCTTAATTATTTGTCACAATTGAAACATTAAATCGATATTTGTACAATTTAATTTGGAGCTTACTAATGATACTTAATTAATACTTTGCCTTGCTTATTTGTTTCCCCTCTTTTTTGTGCTTTTTCTTCTGTTTATTCCGTTGCTTATTATTCCATTTATTTATTTTTTGGTCTGTGCCATAGAGAGTAAAAACAAATGATATTAATTCCATTTCGTCACAACATTAACCGGTATCTCGTTAACCACGGGCCAATGATGGCAATTAATTTCAACAGTTGTCTGGCAAGTTGCTGCTTTTTTTGCGATAAATGTATCAGAAGGAGGAACAACAACTGCTTGAATTCAATTTCCAATAAAAAAGTTTGCGTCAAGGGACGAAAGGGACAGAGAAATAGAGATGTGTAAACTTTAATGGAGGACGGCTTTAATGTAGTAAGGAAAAAAATCAATTGAAAAATTTGACCATTTAATGTAAAAAGGACTTGAGTGGAGTACTAAATAAAGGATTATTCTGCTCGTACGCTCGGAAGTCTATAAATTTTTAATAAATTACATTTATCTGGAAATGACTCCAATTTGAAATAACATTTTTATGGAAAAATCTTTAATTGATTAGTTAATTATAATTAAAGATCGAGCTAAAGCACACGAATAATTTATTGTCAGGCTTCTATGCACTTACGAAAACAACAAAATTCATTTATTAATCACACAAATTCAGTAAGGGGCAAACTCATACGAACCTATAGGTTTACACAATCCTGTCCTTCTCGTGCTTCTTCTTCTATCAGAATTATGTGTCAAAATCAGGACATTTTTAAGCTATTTTAAATATTTAACAATCATGCATAATTGATAAAAACGTTTGTTCGTTACTCATATACCTCTCCCTGTCTCCTCGTCTTCTCCTCCTTCGACAAAGTTCATAATCTTTAATTATTAATAAACTAAATTTCAAAGAAAATGGCTACTGTCATTAATAAGAAAATATTTCAACAACTTTTTCAATTGAGGTTGAGCACAAACAAAAGTGAAAGGAAAAGAAAATAAAATCAACAACTCCTGCGGTAGAACTGACACGAACAGAGAAAACTAACAAACGACTGTCCTCAGGTCTAGACCGCAATTACCATATATAAACATATTTGTGCGCAATCACAAATACATACACATACACTTGCATACATGCATACAAATATATACACAGACTTGCATACATATATAAACACATATCACGTATAACCACAAACTCATAGGCGTAACCTTGTTCTGATTCTGTGACCAACACTTATAACATGTCGTTGTGATTGCTCCTGTCGCTGCCACTGCTGCCGTTGTTGCTATTGCTCGTCGCAAGCGGTCATTTCGGGTTGCACGCACTTAAATTAACTGGAAAGGAATTTCGATATCATTCAGTGTGATGCACAAAATGCAAACAACCATAACAAACAGACGGAAACAGTATTGGCAACAAAAATAGTAATTATGGTGCTTCCACACATAATAGCAGAATGCATTGCAGGGTTTGTAAGGTGTTGAACAGAGCTAGACAGGCTAACCAATACAAATTCGACGAACAGGCACCAACTATATTCGCCGCCTGCAAATCAACATTATGATCATCAGTCATTCGTTCGTCCGTGCAAGAGTAAAATGAACGTTAGGCAAATGAATGGAGATCAAATAAGAAAATTAAGAAAATTAATGCTGGAATGAACAGAATGAATAGATCGGTAGACAAACACAGATACCGACGACGAATGCCTAAGCGTGCGCGATTGTAAAATAATTGTCCATTCCAAATCATGTACTTCATTCATTCTTTCGTCGTTCTGACATTTTTTTATTTCGTTTAAAAGCTTCGCCGATAGAGGATTCTACCCTTTGGATCAGTAGTGAAGGCTGTTTGGGTGCGTGTTTGATGATGATCTAGTTTTGTTGTCGTTGTTTTTGTTGCTTATTTTGGTGTTGCATGATATTACGCGCCTGCTATAAAAGAGGCGGGCATTTGAGTTAATGGAGTGCTTAATGTCCGCGTTGGCCGCCTCGTCATTTGATCGATTCAACATTAGCGTTCACACAGAAGCTGTTGCCGTTGCTGTTTTCAGTGTTGATGTTGTTGTTGCTTATGCTGTCGTTGTCCTCTTTATTTGCTTTGTGTTCAAATAAATGTCAAATGAAAGTGATTTACACCTCGCTGACTCTATTTGTGTGTGTGTATGTTTATGGCTGTGTGCATGCAGACTCTAGTATCACAACATTTAATATTTGATTCAACTCGACTTTCTTTATTGTTCTCGGCCCATTGAACTGATTTTAATTGCATTAAATTATGTCAATCATACAATCAATCAGTTTGGTCACGTGTGCGGGTCTCGATCGCTTCTGATGGTCAGATGGTCACTAAAATAGAACGAGAAATCCTGGATACTAAGTTCCTCGGCCGTTCCGTATTGGTTTAAATTCTTTACAGTATTCAATATTTCTGAATTAATTTGTCTTTTATCTTAGTGACCATTTTTTGTTCTCTATTCCCTGACATGATTTTATGCGATTTTATAACAACTTACTCGTTTTTGTTCTTATACACGGTCAATCTTTCTAATGGAGTATTGGTAACCCTTAAAGTGGCACTGCTTCGACTAGTTTTGGAAAAATTGCTGTGGTTAGATTTAATTACCGGCTGTGTATTTTGGGTACGAAGTTATCAAAGGAGCCATTACTCTTTTCTATTTTTTTTATTTAATTATTAACGATTGTCTAGGATTAGTTTCAGTTATCAAGTTATCAATTTTTTTAAAAAAAAATTAATTATGTTTCGATTTTCGTCCTCGAAATAGTCTTTCTTCGAAATTTACTCGATTAAGCAAAATAGTCTTTCTTTTATAGCATATAATGAAATTTTCTTTACGTTTAATAATTTATTTCAAACATTTCATAACGAGAATTTAATAGAGCACGTAAACTTTATTGTTGCTATTGTTAGTTTATTCTCATATATTTCCACTTGTATTGGTTTCCGTTATTATTTATATCCTTATACCAGGATGGTTGTATTCGAAGATAGTATTGCTGTTTGTTTTCGTTATTTTTGTTGTAACGAGTTTACAATTTAAATATGTAAATTGAGCCCAATTTAAGGAATTTAGTATTAAGTTTGACTATAAATTCTATTTATTGCATCCAGTAAATATGAATCCAAATTAATTGCTTAATAAAGACATGAAGTAGTTTTCAATTGGGTTCGAAATAATTGTTATATTTAACTTAAAAGTCGTTTTAGAGAAGGCTGCAATTAATTTATATTTAAAACAATCATGATCACGCAGACATATTTATCGTACCAGTATAGACATTCTCGCTCGATCTTTTACGAAATTATGACAATAGAGAGTTTCTGGAGACGCCAAACTGTTTTGGATTTGCTGCTCATCGTCGACTATATCCTTAAAAATGCTGCAGTGATAACTCAAGAAGAGCGTATACGACTTGAGTGCATTTTGGGGTTTCGTAAGAAAAGAGATTGGGATAGAGAAGGAGAAAGAGGGGGATTGGTTGTGTTTTATAATTTCTCTTGGGGGAATCGTAAAATAGCATTAATAACTTAACTTAAAACTTCGAGTTTTAACAAAGACCCCAAAACTAATAAATCTCGTTTATTCCTAAAGAACTTAACTTTCTACGATTTAAAATTTGTTCAAACGATACTTTGGAAAACCACTCTAATTAGTCTAAAACTTTACCAAACGTTTTCAAACAGCAAAAACAAAAGTTATAGAAATTGTTATTTAATATTCCATAAATTGCTGATATCAAAAACTGTATGAAAGGAATGAGGGGAGAAATCACACTGAATTCATGAGGAACGTTCATTATTTTTATGACCGAACTGACATTATAACTTTCAGCCACAATTATTTCTCTCTCCCTTACACTTTCTTGTAGAGACAGAGACCTCTAGTATTCCTTCTCTCTGAAGTATTGTTTAACGTATCCTCAGGTCCATCTTCTGCATTGTTCTGCTTCTTCGTCATTATCTTGAAAGGTGTTTTTATTTACCTTTTGTTTTTGAAAGAAGCACGATTTTATTCGAGCATTTACGAGTGTCTCATTAACACATGAAGGTGTGATTGCAAGAGTGCCTGTGTGTAATTGAGTGTGAAGTCTGATATGCTCGAGAAATGTACTTGAGGAAAATCCTTACTCAGGCGAATTCTCTACTGCTTGATCACCGACTCGAGTCTACCAGCTATTTTTTCTTCAAGATATTGCCTATGTTTAACGTCTTTAGTCTGTAATTTCACTGAAATTTCTACAATTTTTCAATTATTTGATGACCCTACGATCCTTTTCGCAATTTAAGGTTATACAAAATATTCATCAAATTTTTATCAAATTAATAGCAATTACTAAAAGAAATGTTGATTTTTTACTAAAGACGAAGAAAAAAATCGATTTAACAACAAATTTAATTTTTGAATAAAAACAAATTAAATTTAATTTCAGTTCTTTCTTTTTTAAATAAATTCAGATAAATGCTTGTAGATAATCCTTTTTCATTCACATTCTATTTAGTGACGAAAAAATATCGCTCAAATTGGAAAAGTAAAGAAATGAAATTTTCAATTAAATTTTCTCCAATTGACAATTGACAAGTGGCAACTGATGCAATGTACTTGAGAAAACAGTTATATTGCAGTTTATCTATATCTATGTGTCTTCTTGTCTATACGTCAGTCATCCTGCTTGGAAGGAGTGTTTCGGGAAACTGAAATAAATTCGGTATTGTCCCGAAGACCAAAAGAATAACAACAGTATAGAACTTTTACACAATAGAAGAGGCCTATAGGATACAATGGATAAGCAGAAAGCAAATATGAGACGGAAAATACAATAAAAAATTCTTGAAAAAAATTTTGAATGAAGGTTTTTTAAAAAATTAGTAATGAAGTGGCTTCCACAGTCGCATATGGTTGCTGCAAAATATTCGGATTTAATATAAACAATTAAGGTATAATTACTTTGATGTCGAAGCCAAACGATCACAAACTCCATCAGGAATCTGGAATCAACACTCCGGAGTAATATTTCAAAATCTCAGAGGAGTAATATTTGAAAACTGTTAAATAAAAACTGCAATGACTCGTTTACTGCATCTCGTTTATTACTTACTAATTTTGCATCAAAGAATTAGTCTATATTCGTTTTATAGAAATAACTGCAATGCTCGTATTGAAAACTTTCTCCATGTTCCTTGAAGTAAATTCAATTTTAAATAAATACATTTACATCTTCGTATATTTTCTATTAACACAAATGAAATATTTATAAGAAACTATTTCTTTTATAGAATTTTAAACTTTTGAAAGTTTAGCAAAAAAAAATACTTTTATTATATTTTTCTCATCGACCTCAACACTTGATAGGTTGGCTCGTCCTTTATTTCCATTAAATATCCCTCCGGTATATCAAGAGCGTCAACATCTATCACAAAATATACTTCAATTAAAAGATTCTTCGTAGATTAGGATTTAACTTATCGCATAACTCAAGCAGCCTTTGCCGTTACCTTCGAATAAAAAGGAATTTCAAAAATGTTAAAAACATTTGAAAGTGACAAATAGAGAAAGAGAACAATATAAAGGTGAAGAAGAAAGTTGAAATTAGAAGTGGAAAAAACCCGAAAAGTGGCAAAATAAAGAATCTGGCACGAAAAATTACAAGACGCCAATCAACCAGCTCTTCAGTTGGTCTTTCTTCGTCTCGATGATACTTACCGAAATCAAGAGTATCGGGTAGAAACAGTAGGGAGGACACTTTTACCACGAAGAGGCGTCAGGCGCAAAATGATGCTGTTTTCCAATTTCAAATTGAATTCATTTGCAATTGGAGTATCGTAGGAGAATTTTCTGG
This sequence comes from Physocephala rufipes, assembly GCA_963966595.1. NCBI lineage: Eukaryota > Metazoa > Arthropoda > Insecta > Diptera > Conopidae > Physocephala > Physocephala rufipes. The sequence continues at coordinate 3,907,109 of OZ016501.1, read as the reverse complement.
CAGAAGATATAACAGACGCAGTAATACCAATCTAAAAATCATCAGCTGCAGCTAAAACCATTTCTTGCTATTTCTCAATGTGGTGAAACGACCAATCAAGGCAAAATAGACCAGACCACATTCTATCCATTCATTTTTCCTTTTCAATTTGGTTCTGCTCAAAATTCTCTAGGACTCACTTCGAAATATTTGTGAGAATGGCTAGATGCGAAGGTACTTGTCAATGTTGGTGGTTATGTTAGTTAGAGAATGTTGCTGTTGTAGTGGTCTGTTGCTGGACTTGTTGCTGGGAACTTAAAGTCAAATCAGCAATGCGTTTGCATGTGTGTATGTTATAAACGCTTCAGGACGCTTTCGAATACTAAATAGTCTTACAAAATTTATACAATTCCTTATACATTATACCGCATACACGAATAGAATGGAATGGAATATATCCAACATACTCACTCTGTCTACCCGTCCACCCATCTCCCAATCTGTCTGTCTGTTGAAATCTCGATTACAGGAGAACGGATAGATTTCACGACGTTTGACAGAAACATTCTCTGTCTCCTGAGGCTATTTCGTTTTGTATATGAGAGACACAGATCTGTACCGCACCCACTATTTGAAGCCCATATAAGATTGCTAGTGCTCATTGCTCAAAGCCTCAATTTACAGAATGAATTAAAAGATACGTTTTTGCATGGGAGTTCATCAATTAAGAGAAGCTAGCGAGAAAGAATATATGAGAACATTTTTCTGCGGAGATGCGATCATGAGAACGACTCACGTAATTCTGATCATGATCTACTAAGATCACAATTAAATGAGAACGGTGTCCTCAAGAAAATTTTCTTAATATTAAACATGGGAACAATTGGGTTGTTTGCACGTATACTTCTTTATTGGGGCTTGTTCACGGTCAGATCGAGGTTATCGATTTCACTTACTTTATAACGACGTTGACAATTCATTAATTTCCTTGAGTGAAACCGTGTAATAAAAGGAAACTAAATAAAATTTTCAAGAGTTATATCTTTCAGAAATAGTTATCGATGATTTCAACAAAGTTCAGTTTGATTATATAACGATGATGATGATGATGGTGATGATGAAATCCAACAGTAAGGGCAAACAAATTGTAAACATAATAAGGTTATAATAATAATGCTCACATAATTATGATTGCATATAAAAACCATTAGCAATCACTTGGGAATAAATGCAGTCAGAGTTTATTTCCATTACATCAAAATAAATTTCGGATAAGTTATTAAACCTTGGTAATTAAAAGGGAAAATTACACCCAAAGGCTTTTAATCAAAATGATGATTTCAAAAGAAAATTTAGTGTATGGCCAGACCCCACGAGAACCACAAACACACCAAATAAATTATCTTTACGAACACTAAAATAGGTTTCGTTATTGAAATTGTACCGTCTTCTGCCCATTGCAGTCTCCCCCATTTTCCTCTTTTCACTTTTAAATATTTTCTTCCAACTTACTTTTCGAAATAATTTCTTTAGCTATACCAGCGAAGATATAAAAGGGGTGCAAACGGGGAAGTCTGAAAGAGCTAAAATTCTTTTATTTTTGACGGCCAGAGACTTGACTTAACTTGAGTAGTAATGGATCCATCCGAACCAAGCGTTCTTTATTTTCAACTTGAAACTGAAATAGCGTTTTCAACTGAAGTAACAATAAACAAACAACAACAACAATCGAAATGTTCGAAAGTTTTACAGGAATGGTACCAACAAAATGAACTACAAGAAAGAAGACGACAAAATGAGAATACCAATAAGTCATTATGTTTGTGTAGAAGTTTCAGAGAAGAGGAAGAAGAAGGATTTAGTGCAAGAATTCATTTTGAAAAAGTAACAACGTCAACATGCTAAAAAACGTAAACAGCAGCAATCGCCGCCCTAAAACAATGGCGGCCAATCCATTGAAGGACATCAAAAACAGAAAAAGACGCAACAATGGACAACAAAAATAACACCAACAGCAACAGAAAGCCGAAGCCAGCAGCAACAAAAAATACGTGAAGGGTAATATAGTTTAGGATAAGTCATCAAGCTGGTTGTTTTGTTGACATGAACTTGCCATCGTCATCCCAGACGGATTGCTGCGGTGCTTCATTGTTGGGCCGATGTAACGGCCTCTCGACTTTGTCATAGAGACAAGGGTTTCAGAAGTATTTCGATCGTCTAGAGAGTATTTCATCTAGAGAGAGATGATAAGAGGAAGTAAAGGAAAAGGAGAGAAAGAATGATAATATAAAAACTGACACTGACAATAACGACGACGAAGAGAAACAATACTATGATGGGTCTATCTGCACAACCGTGTTGAGCTTATTAAATTTTTTCCCAGATCGTTGCACCCGCTTTTCCCTTCCAAACAGACGGAGCCAGAGGTTCGGGTATGGATAGGTGCAGAAGAATAGAACTCGTATGAGTTTATAATAAGGATCAGAGTTCGCACAAGCTATTTATTTCCTTTGAACCAATACGAATACCGAAAAAAAGAACGTTGCTATAGAAGCTCAATTACAATCAAGCTATGTCGAATCAGATGGAAGAGGGCCTTTTTTGGGTCTTAAACCCTAAACAAGATACCAATTATCGTTATCCTGTCTATGGACGTACAGTTCATGTCTCGATTTCGACGCAAGGGTATGGGAGCAAATCAGTCAGGGATTAAATTTAAAATTGACTGCTTATGATATTTTCTCTTCCCTATGAAGGTTTAAACTATTCTAGAACACTAAAGCAAGAAATACATTTTCGTAAGTTTTTTAGTTCCCATTAGGTCTAATGATTGAAAATTCTTTTTTAACCATAGGATCTCTTTTGAATTTCTCTTAATTAAGAAAGGACGTTTTATACAGTTCTTCTTCTTGTATTGCAGTTAACTTGGTGGAACCGAGAATGCTCACAATTTGTATCAGTTTGCTCCGCAACTATGGTGACAACACTTTTTCACGCACTACCTAGGCTGTCACAACGTCCGCCGTAACTTCGACATTCCGTTTTGACACCGCTGGATTCATCGTCTAACAGCCTTGAGTGTCATAATGGCTATTGGTTGAAACCTCCTCATCTGCATACTCTGCAGAAAGATTATCATCAAGCAAATCTGCTCCAGTAAGTCCCATAGCCACCACAGCTCATCTAATACGCTTATCGCTATCATATGGGTCATCCAAAAAGTGTAGCACTGTTATCGAGGTCGAGAGTTATGGCGATCGTGCTGCTGACAGTTGTAAAGGTAAAACCATCTTCGCCGCATATCTGCGCTCGTGCGACGATGTAATGATTGAATTGCAATTAAACGACAACAACAAAAGTAATAGCAAGAGGGAGGAGACCGGCCGCTGGATGTGGTTTACTAATGGGAAACAGTCGTAGCTCGTGTAGTGACTGTATGACATTGCTACGAAATCTTGCGAGTAATTTAATGAAGCGATAATCAGGACGAATAATCAAACAACAAACCCTTTGCGAAAGAATTATCGAGTTGTGATTAAAGAAAACCGATTATATGTCAAATGCAAAAAACTTGCACCGACTTTAACAGCATATCATCATTATCATCATCGCCAGCAACAGCAGCAGCTGCAGAAGGAACAGAAATTGTAATGCAAAGAAATTTGTAGATATTAAAATAGAAAGTGCGAGAGCTCTTGAGAGCAAAATTCAACTCATTAGAAATTATTAATAAAAATGCGTTTTTCATGTATTTAATAATTTTTATAAAATATTCGGACTCTTTCTTCCTTTTCTTTCTTTTCGGGTTATTGAAAAATTCAAAAAATTTGATAAATTAATATCAAGGAATCAATGTGAAGTACCTAAATATGTTGCTTAATGAACTGTCGTGAATATATATTGCGGAGGTGGTGGGAGATATACGATAGTCTCCAAATCTTCAAAAGGAACTTAATTGGCGAGAGCTTTTTTGCTGCGATTCTAACAATAATACGTTTAAAAAAAATGTATTAATGCAATAAGCCCGCATAATAAAAAGGTTTCCGAAACATCACTCCTCAGATTTACCCCATCATCATGTTCATACTCCTCCATTTTCTTCTTTTACCTAAACACTAGTTTTCCATCAGCTCTTTTAGGGTGGAATAATACAATGCTCTTCTGATAATGGAAAAAATTGAGGGAGTGAATTTATGGTCTTACTTCCTAAGACCCGTACAAATATTTGCCTTCTAATATTCTGCGGTTGCAATTTCCGTAAATGACGTATTACATATTTCATACGTTTGTGTGTATGTTTACGCGTGAGTGTGTGTGTCTGTCTGTATGTGTAGGTGTGTATCTGTCTGTGTGTGTGCGTGTGTGTATGTGTGTGTGGGCGTGTGTGTGTTCTCTCTGTGTGTAAATGAGATCAACATGTAATAACACATGCTTCCATTTCTATTCTCATTTTGCTTTTTCTGTTGTTTCTCTATCTCTATCTTTATTCTTTCCCTTTCTATTTGTTATTGCATTGAAAATTATCCTGTGCTTCAAATAGTTTTACTGAACCGAACAAAGAATAAAAGCGGGAAGTCATGTTTCAGTCAATGCCATGTTTCAGTCAATCGGCCGAGAGGAAATATAATATTCGCTTAATTATTTTCATTGGATTTTATGCCGGACACGTCATTACTTTTTTAAATTTTTTTTTGAAAATATATAAACGTATCATAAATCAATAAACGTATTCAAAAATAATTTATTAATAATAATAAATATGTATTTTAAATAGCATACAAACGAACCCAATGTGTTTCTCAGTGTCTTGGAGGCTCTATAGTGGAATCCTATTTCATTCAAATTTAGAGAGAATAATTTTATTCTTGAAACTGTATATAGTTTCAATGGTATGCATATCAAAGACACTTTATATGTGTTTTGGGATGCGAAAGTCTCTGTTACGATGCGTACATGTAAGTGTTTTTAACAGTGTCAGTCGCAATTTAATATTTGGGCTCCAAACTAAAACCAATCCAAAGTATCATCAGGATGACGTCAGCAGTTGAAATGGTTGAAATGTACGAAATGACATGAAATCAATGAAAGAGCTCCAACTTTTATCTTCACCGTCGTTCATCCAAAATTCTACCTAATTTCCAATTAAAAATTGTGACTGTGTTTTTTGCTTCTGTGTTATTTTGCTTCATGAAATGTTTTGTGAAACCATACAATCAGCATGAAAAATCCTTGATTTCTTTCAAATTCTTTCAAAAGATCATTAGACTTGATGTCTCTTTCGACAAACGGAAATCAGTTTTCTTTTTGTTAGCAATTGTCATCGCTATAGAAGCTGTTAATTGGTTTTGTTGTTCAGAAAAAAGAGAAGATAGAGGCCTTACCACCCACCAATAATTCTGCCGGTAAGCTTTTCACAGACTCCCCCCTATATAGTTTTTTCAAAAATTTGCGAGCTTTAACAATTCTTTTGTCATTCTTAATGTTTTCCGTTTTTGTTTTCTTCTCGTTTTTGGTGCTTTGTTGCTGATGACATTTAATCCTCCCAAATTTTTTTTTCGACGGTGGAAGAGGATTTTTATTTAACTATTTTGCAGGGCTATTTTTTATAAACCGATTTCGTTTCATATTTCTTTTGATTCCATAGGATTTTATTTAATTCCACGGGAACTTTTCAGTAATGTGTGTGTGATACGTGTGGGTGAATATATGTGAAACAATAAGTAAACTTTTTGTTTATAGCAATTTTGTGCTTCATTACATCTGTCTGTTATTTTCGGTTCGGATAATTCGACCCTTATCAGCTAAATTTTGAATGAAAAACATTGAAAAATTTAAACACAGGAGGATTAACGAGAGTGGTGGTGATTATAATTGCTCGGAAATATTTGTGAAATCTTTATTTATTTCGATTATTTTCTCATAGGAAAAACGTCAAATTACATTTAAATTGTTTTAAATTTTTATTCCATTCGAAACCAATAAAAACTTCACCGTTGTGAATTTGAATGCCTGCAAATTTATCATTCTGCGAATTCAAGAGCAGAACTGTTTTAAAGCTCTGTACCTCGTAAGGCGGGGAAAATATTACAGTTGCGGAAGCTAAGGAGAAAGAACGTGCAGTTACCATGCAATATAGTAGTGATCCAAGTACAAGGGTGAATCTCCAAATTAGTGATTTATTTTTTTTATAAATTAAAAAAATGTACCACAGAAATGGTAAATGTTATGGCACTGCACAATGATATATTGAGTATCAATGTGTGTATTTTGAGATTTACTTTTAATTAATAACATATAATTAATACCATTGCACCAAAGACTATAGAATAATTAAAACTATTAAAAACGTGTAATTCAAAATTATGAATTGTCTTTGAATTTGGGATAAAAGAAGTGAACTTATGCTTGAAATTTGTAAAAATAATATTTGTGGAAACACAAAATATTTTCATATGTTATTAATATAAAGACAGGTTTTTGTTTTAATTAAATAGATTCCTTCTAATCTACTTTAATGTGCTTTATTTAATTTTAATGAAAAGCTCCGAATATTATTTCTAAAAATTCGTCAAGTAAGTATAAAAAAGTTGGTATTGATAATTGTATGAAAAACAATGAAAATTATTTAATCTTCAGGTTCGAGTCAATTATTAGAGATAAGGAAATTATAAAAGATGGAATAAATTGTTAAAAGCCCTAAGATGTAAGCAAAAATATGTAGCGGAAACTGAAAGGTAACGAAATATAAATTATTTTCTATCAGAAATTATGCTGGTACATATAGTGCTTAAAAATCATGCTTCTAAAGAGTTGTTCTCAAACAGTAGTGAAGTTCGTGTGATCTGACACTCTGCTAGCTAACTTGCTAACTTTGGTACAATTTAAAAAATAAGAAGAATTAGGCAATTGGATATAATTTGTAATTCGTAATTTGGATGTAATTTGTACCATACATGACCAAACGAACAAAATCATCAAGATATTCTCAAATTTTATGAAGGATACATCTACAAGTATAAGAATCATTTGGAAATATTCAGCATGCTTTACACTTTTATCAAGTTTTGTTGGTCATTTAACTCAGCTAGACGTCATTGGCCTCAGCTAGAGGTCAACAGCAAAACTTTTTAAAATACTTTCCTTTTAATTAATGTCTTTCCTTTTTGTTTTGTATATCCTTTTAATGCAACACCAGTATGCAACAAATTGTTTATTCCGATAACCTGCGCCGATTGTGAAATTTCCATAACACAAAAGGGCCAAGAGTAATCTAAAATTATACGAATAAGAATAAGAGAGTATAGGTGGTATTAGTTTTAATATATATTTGTGGTGTTTATAGAGGATCAACTGTTAAGAGTTTTAGCTTGAGCATCCCACGCAGATTGCAAAAAAACTACGGATAGGGACTTGACAAAGGTGGTTTTAAAATGTGCGTATGAATGTTTTGAATACAATAGTATTGGTGACATAACGTATAAATTATACTGTGTCTTTTTACAAAGCATAAACTGTCACATGTGTTAATGTTTCTGTAATATTTAAATGTCTGTAATATTTTTACCGCGTCATAAGGTGTAGAGCTTTAAAACAGTTATGCAGTTGAATTCGCCGGATGCTGAATTCGCAGGATGCTAACTTCACACCGGTTAAAACTTCAGAATTTTATATTTTCAAAATTTGGTGCGTTTTTCTAGATTGACATCCTTTTATTAATCTCATTCTCTCTTGGCCTGACCTGTTTTATGCATAGTCTCGAATTAGGAACAGCTTTTTAATACATCTGTTGCATTTAATATTGCATATCTATTTTTTAAAATTTTCATCAATAAAATGCTCTCCATTGTTTCGAAGTCATCAATTTATCCATAAATTGTATCCATGGGAATGATCAGAAATGCAAAAATAGGAACGAGAAAGAATAATAAGAATAATATCCTTTTGTTCATTTGCTATTCTAAATTAAATACCAACTAATTACTGCATTGATGCGCGTTACCGATATTTGCAATTGTCACAAAAACAATTGCTTGCTCAAATATCAATGAGCTCTAATTACATGATGCCTGAATAATTCAGTTGTGATCATTTTTCAACAAAACAGCGTTTGAGGTAGTCACAAAATTTTACACGTTTACGTAACAATATCAATTATTATTGCCGTCGGAAGCAGAAGCCAAAATTTTAATTTATTGTTTTTGTAAGTAACGGGAGGTTAACGAATGAGTAGAAAACTTTTTTTTTAAACTAAAATATGTTTAATCAAAAGTTAACATTTAAAATATTTATTTAAAATTTTGGATTTTAAAACATCTATTTAAGAAGCTTAGCAGTTTAAGAGTTTTTATTTTCAAGATATTTACGTAGTATTTTCTATAGATGAGGTCCCGAATAACACCCAGTAGAGTCCGTAGAAAAAGCAAAAAAAAAAAACACCGCTCTTAAAATTACATAAAACAGGAGTCTGCATCATTAAAACTTCAGATCTCCACGACGTTCCCGAATCCTGCACAAGTGAGAGCTCAATACGGGCAAACTAATGCATCGCCATCGGAAATGGCAACGACCACGACAGTAGAAACACACATGGTACCACTAAAAACAAAGGCAACAGGAATAACATTATCAAAAACGACTGTAAAAACGAGGGAAAAGCATACTTTTTCGAAATAGGAAGAAAAGAACGACTGACTTTTTGGATGTCTGACTAACTGAATAACTTCTTCGACCGCATCGAAGTGCAATTGGATTTTTGTTGTCGTCGTTTTTGTTATTTGCCAATCTGTTTGCTATCGAGTTTCTTTTACATGTGTGTGCCGTTGTATCCTGAGTTTGTGGTAGTTTTCAACGCCTGATATTTTTTTATATTATACTATATAAACGCGTATATATGCGTATATAAGTATGTACTTATACAGACGTGTATGATTATCAATCTCATAGTATATCGATTAAACTCTCAACAATTGTTTGCTCTTATGTTGTTGTATAACGGTTGACATACAATTATATCACTTCACTCTACTTGATTTCACTTCCCAACAATTTTTGCCTTTTTTCCGTATTGATTCTTCCTTCCTAACCTTCCCCTCTGCCACCATTTCTTCCTCGCTCAAGCTCCAATCACTCTCTTTTTATCTATTACTATTCTCTCTCTCTTTTTCCATTCGGCTACTTACAAAACATTTGATGACTTCATTTGGTATGTCGCTTGGCTTCCGTTTCCTTTTCCACTTTCATTGCAGTCATTGTCAATTTTGTTGTTGTTGTTTTTACTGGTGTCACTGTTACGGTTTCTAATGCTGCTTTAGTTTGCTGTTTTGCAATTTTCTTTTGTTGTTGTTTTGGATTTTAGTGATGGCGATGGTGACGGTAACGGTACCAACATTCCTATTATTATTATTATTGCCCTTTGTGATGATCTTATAGCTCTTGTAGCTTTATAGCTTTAGGGCTTTAGGGCTGTTGCAAGCATTGCTGCAACTCCTATTAATGTTGACCCAATTGTCTTGTTGCGGTTGTTGTTGCGTAACGTATAATTTTCAGTGTAAATTACAATTTGGTTTGTTACATCAAGGCCGCAATCGCATCCGTGTATTCTACGAAGGTGGAAATGAAGGTTCAGTTTGTGTGTGCTTATGCGTATGTTCAAGATTTCGTTCGCTCAAAATTCCATATAGGTCTGGACGGACGATAATATTGCCTTTCCTCCTCTTCCCTCTCTCTTTTCTTATTTCTCTACATATTTGCTTCTTGATATCAAATAACTATGCAAATTAGCGTTCATTTGCTCAATACAAACCTTACAAGATTTACATAAATATCCGCGTCTTTAAATATTTTTATTTTCATAAATTTTTCTGTAAAAAACACCGTATACTAAGCTGCATCAAATATTGATTCATCAGCAAAAACATTTTCATATTAATTCTTGAAACCTTATCGAATCTGTCACGGTTTAAGCGATCTTTTTCATTCTGCTTTCCTAGCTGAAATGTCTGGGTTCATAACGAGATCGTAAACAACGGAGTACTGATAGACACAATGTCGAATGATAAAATTTTGTACGAAAAAATTCCGAACGACAAAAGGTCGAAAAAGTCCTGAAGTTCGTTTAGCAAAATTCAAATTGCTCAGACACAGTTCCCTTTTAATAGTATTGATAATATAAAGGTTGTTTTGCAACTAACGTCATTATGGTATACCAAGTGCCTGGCCTTGACGGCCTTCGCCTGCGGTGAAGGTTGTAACCCTCAAGGAGTAGAAGAGGAGCACCCACAAAGCAACAATATTATGATAAATCAATTGTTTGCATATGGAAGTTTTCGGTATTTCAGTTCCAGCCTTCCAACTCTTTCTTTCCCACGTAGACATATGGTGGAAAAGAAAGTGACATTGCATTGCCACAAGATTTGTTATATTATATTATTACGTTTACAAGCTTCCCATCAAGCCCAGATGCGTCTTCACGGCAAAGTAACCATGCGTGCGATTTGCCCATCAGCAATTTTAAGAGACATAGAGAAATTATACCATCTGCATATAACTGCGTATGGTCGTAATTGCTTCAACCATACAAATATTTTAAATGAACACACAATGTTCGATGCGAAATCGTAAGTACGCAATTTCATTATAAATCAAAAGTTACCTCTGGAAATCGTAGGAAATTATAATGCTATTTCCAACAACTTTCGACTATGCTATCGGGCCCCTTCCTTTTCACTTGTCTTTCTATTGCTTCAGTTTTGAAATTTCAGTTTTCGTATCGTAATGCTAAAGCTGAGCTCCACTCATGACACAAAAGGAAGCTCTAATACAGACAACCCTGGTAGTAGCTTCATCCTACCCCTCCACGACAATAGGCTAAGGCTAACACCTGCATAGTTAATCGCTTTTCACCTTTCGACATTGTCAACATTCGGAGGAGGGTGCCTTCGGTAGATGAGCTTGCGAGCAATTCAAATGTTAGCGAGTAATTAACGAGTGAGGAAAACAAAAAAGAGAAAACGAGGGAGAAAAAGACAAAGAAAGAAGCGACAAGACAAGAAATTCACGTGTAATACCTACGCATACAAATACATGTAGAGGCGGATATTTTCTTGGTTTGAATTTTGTCGAAATTAAGTGAGGATGCTTCATGTAAATGAAACTCTCATACAATCTAACTATAAGCAAATTTAATTAAAACCTAAACAGAAATTTATAAGACCGCAAATTATTCCTATATTTGTAAGAGTAAAAAAAGGGTCGCACTGAGGAACAAAAGAAGGAGGAAAGAGTTAAAAAAGAATAAAAGAATTTGTGACTTTAATGACTTAAGACCCAAACTTATACATTTGCGAAATTATTGTCGTGATTATTGGAATTAATGGAATATATAATATTCTCATGACCTATCGGTTCATGGTTTTCTTGTAAGAATTGGACTCATTTTATCAATACAAATTTGCAGTAATGTTTTGATGGGCTCGAAAACCTTTTTCAGCGTTAGTGCAAGTAGTAATCGCTCCTTCAGACTATTACATAAGACGTCCAACTGTGTGAAATGGCATTATTGGAGCGTCGAATTTAGACTAAAAATTCTCTAAGGCCATTTTTGTATATATCTTTATTTAAATTTATTTTTCTCCTGGAAGTTGTGAAAATAGATTTAAAGAAATCTTAAACAAAGAAAAACCTTCAAGTTTTTATGAAAACACCATTGAAGGCTTTCAAGGATTCTCTTTTATCACTCGCCTTACTGCTTTTCCTCTTCTCTTCGCTTTATAAATAATGTAAATGAATTCTCGGAAAATTATGTAACGTAATTTAATGCATGAGTTTGGCTTAGTCGAAACAAGTAAGAACATTAACGTCAGCTTGACCGAATCTTGTATAACCTACATCCGTAATATACAGATTGAGACGTTACAGTTGGCCGTACACGTCCTAGACACGCTGACAGATGTATGGACGGATAGGGCTAAATCGACTGAGATGATTCTGAGCTAGAATAAATATACCTTCCCATACGTGCCACGCCCTATTTAAGGCGTTACAAATATAGGAAATAACCTAATACAGCCTAACATTGCGGGTGTACGGTACTAAAATAATGACAACAACAACAACTATAGCATCAACAGAAACAGTCTGAAGCAACTAGAATTTTGAAGTGTTGGAATGACATGAAGGATGGGACATGAAGGAAGTGCGTCTTATGAAGCACAGTCAGGGCAAGTTGCGGGTGCTTTTGTTGTGACTGCCTGCGGTTGGGGTTTTTTGAATGAATCCACCCAAATATACTTTTTCTATTTTTCTTAAAAAGTTTTAAAGAGCAAAAAAGTGAAATGCCGACCTCGGAACTGTAACCCCTGAATCTACTAATTTTCGCAACTCTTTCAGTCGAAAAGTTTCGCACTTCAAGCCCTCAGAGAAAGTGCTAAAAGTTGAACTAATGCCCATTTGTATCACTTTAATAGAAGTTGGATCGTCCTCGTTTTCTACCTGTTATATGTTTTCACTCCTTCTTCTTCTTTTTCTTAGTTTTGTTTTTCTTTCTCTAATAATTCGTCCATTATGTACTCCCTCAGAACTCGCCTCATGAAATATTTCACAATTAAATTTGCATTTTTGTTAGTTTCGTTACAGAGCACTTAATGTATGGAAAAGAAAGATGAAATAAAATAAGGAAGGAAGGAAGTAAGGAGGGAAAGTGAGAAGGATGATGGAAATAAGGTTCGAATAAGAAAGAAGAGAAAAGTTCCAACGCCGTTAGCGGTTTCTTATTGCTGCATTGCGGTGCTGTCAATGCCATTGCTGCTGCTGCTCCTTTCTCATTTGCTGTTTCTGTCTATTCTCAAGAATATTTCACCGCCATCTTCATTGCCGTTTTTTTATTGAAGTATTCCTTTTAAACAAATATCGTTGTTGTTCTTATTGTTGCTTTTTGATGGACTTGGAAGCATTAAAAGCTTTTTTCAATTATTATAATCGCGAACGCCAATTTTACTCTATTACTGGATTGCTGATCCCGCCGCCTAACCGACAGTTGAAGGAGCACATATACACAAAATTGAAACAAAGTGGCGAAAGCAATAATTTCAGACTGTTTTACAGGGAATCTCCTTTCAATGGCGATGGAGGCGTTTATAAACGATGTAGGAAATCCTTTACTGGTTAACCTTCTATTTACAAATCATGTGCAACCATAACCGCAATGAGAAAGTAAGAAATGAATGTATTGCATATCCTTGTCTAATCTAAAATTCCGACGTGTGCGCAAATTTTTTTAAAATCTTCTCAAATATCTTCTAAACAATGCATTACAGTTTTTCTTGCCTTCTTACTCATGACTGCCATTTTCGTCACTTCTCTTTATTCCTGGTGGTTGTTGTGCCCTTACGTTGAAGATTGCTCATAATAGTTATTAATGCGTGCAATCCGTCGCAGCACAGGAAAATGCTAAGCGAAGCATGTATCCTACGAAGGCACTTAGCAGCATCAAGCATTGTTTATTTGAAAATTTTGTTTTCTTTCAACCTATTTGCGAATTTTGTTACCCTGTCTAAACCGGTATCGGGCCATATGAAGCTGGCAAATTTTATTATTTCAATGGCGTTTAATGGCGGCGGCAATTTAATTCTCTCTCTACCACAGTTTTTAACGGCGACTATCAATGAAAACGGGAAGGGCGAAAATGCTAGCAATACTGAAGACTGGCAACAAAGAGTGTAAAAAATATGCTAGCATAATCTTTTAGAGCAATAATTTTTGCCCTTGTGTTGCCAATATGGCGGCCATAAAATTGTATATGGCTGAGGTTGTCGTGCAGCTGGAGGCGAGGAAGAAAAGAAAATATTATCGCCGTCTATTGTGTTGATTGTCTTTCTCTCTTCCTCTTCCCTCCAGGCGTAGCTTTGTTCTTATATAAATAATATTTTGTGGCCCGTATGTATATGCATGTATGTGTGTATTCAATTCGTAAGCTCGCTATTTTATAAAGGCAAAGTAAAGCAACGAAGACGAGAGGATTTCAGTGATTGAACTGAATTATCGATATGAAATTTTCTTCTGATTCTTGACTTTTGTCCGTATGCGATGCTTATTCTTTTGCTTATTCTTATCCTTCACTACCTACTTTCATTACGGCTTGAGGGACCCGGTGGAAGTCTTCGAATCCACTTTTGTATAGTATTAGCAGACACAGAGGGGTGAAGATATGTAGCGGCTGACCACGATGGGGTGGTAAGTTAGGAAGCGAGGAATATAATGTGTAATGGGTTGAGAGGGGGGGGGGTTCGGAGAAGAGCTCTATTCACTGATTACTTCCTTTTTGGCAAGAGAGGAATTGAACTGAATAGGAAAGAATTTATATGAATTAATTTTATGAATTGATTTTTTGTTCAAAATCGGAGAATTCTGTACAAAAATAATACTAAAGAATGCAATATAAAATTTCGGAAAGAATTTGATGGATTTTTTTTGATATTTGCAAAGAAATTGGTTGATTAAAAAGATGTATGCAAAAAACGATAAGAAAAAAATATTTAATATTTCGGAGAGATTATTTAATTCTGCTTTATATCGTCCTTTATAACTTAGTGAAATAACCGTTTATAAAAATTCCTTTCAAAACTAATGTGGAAAAAATTATAAAAATTAGAAAATGGGATAATATTGTAAATAGGAGTAACAATAAAAGCTCATAATAAGATAAAATATTCTCAAGGGCTTCCTACTAAATAAAAATAATAATACTAATCTCATGAATGAAAGCAAGGAAAGGAAGAAAGGAAAGAGTTTGGCAGGAAGAAGAAGGAATAAGAAAGCGAGGAGTTTGATTAAACACACCACGTCGTCATGACGTTTGACGGTAGTAATCATATTTTGTTGTTGTTACAATTTTATGGGGCGAAAAACTGACCGTAATACAAAACCATTTCTGATAGCATACGCGAGTTTTCAGCGACGCATTAGTTTGTGTTGTAATAAATAATAATCTGGAATATGTTTCAATTGTGGTACGTGCAAACACAGATAGAGAACACAGACACGAAGATAGAGCAATGGAGAGAGAGAGGGGGAAAGTGGGAGAGAGCATGGTAGAGAGAAGGAGAGAGAGAGCAGCATATTATTAAACACAAACACATACGCGCATCACATGTCCAACCCATAAAAATTCGTTTCATTTGACCTTGCCCAATAATGCAATAAACATGTGGAGGAGAGTTAAAGATACATTCTGAGATTAAGGTTATTTTATGCTTCAGTTGGAATTTATTGCTTCGTAAAAATGTTTAATCAAGACAATGTTTCGTCGCCATTTCAAGGTGGAAAATATACTTTTGTGTGTGCAATTATTGCGTGTGTGTTTGCTTATTTAACCACGTATGCATGGGACTAAATAAATATTTATGATCTTAATCGTCTTCACGTCGCCAACCGCGACCATCTTCCACTCTACATTTTTGCTTAGGCGGTGAACTCTAACGAAAAATTTTGACAACAAACTAACTCTGGAGACTGAGAAATTGATCAATAAAATATAAATACAATTGAACTCATGGTGGCTTATTTAAAAACACAAGGAAGAGAAAAAAGAATAAGACAGGCATTCAGAATAACCTTTCCATACCCGTGATGTGTCCTTTAATGTGTTGCTAATAAAGACACAGGTCGAAGGCTAAAGTAGCAATTAGTAAAAGTATTGTAAAGAATTTATAAAGGAATAAAATACATATTTGTACAAGCAATTTTGAAAATAATAATTTTAATAATTTTATTAGTTTAAAATTCTAATGCCTTTATCTTCCAGAAGCTTTCGCATAAGGGATTTGTTTATTTTCTGTTTTCAACGAATAAATCTTACTTACTCAAAATCTGATTCATTACTTTCCTACTTTTGGAAAGAAATCATTCATTTTTTAGTTTGATTGACGAGAAAGCTGCTTATTTACTTGTTCATTTATTAAGAGAATTGGCATGAACTTTTCTCGTTGTTTGATGCGAATTGTAGCAAATTGTTTTAGAAGTTTATAAATAAAGGTAATTGTGTGTGTGTGGATGAGAGAGATAGAGAGAGATAGAATTAGAACAGAGTAAGTTTATAAGTAAAAATTGTATTTGTTCGTGTGTGGGACAGAGAGTGAGAGATAAAATATTTTCATGCATGTTCAATGAATACATGTGTGCAAACCAGTGTTCTCTTGTGATCATGCAAGCTTTTGATGACAATCATTTCTCTCAATTGTATATCTGATATGTCGGTGTATGCTTATGTGAAAGTGTGTCTAAAAGAGAGGAAGCGGGTTTTATGTTTTTATTCACACTCCGCCAACACACGTATGCAAATCAGTGTTCCTTTGAGCTCATGCAAGACTTTGAAGACTATTATATCCCCCCTCCACTCAGCTTTGTGTGTCATGTGTGTTTGCATATGTGTGTATGTAAAAGTGGACATGTGTATGCGCGTGTTGCAAAGGACGGAGCACACAGAAGTTTTGGAGCCTTTATATTATTCCTCCGATTTTGTTTTATATGCCGGCATTCGTGTGTATGTGTGTATATTTGTTTATGTGTGTGCGTTTGCTACTTTACTTCATTTGTTGTTGTATTGTATTTGTAATGTTTTGTTTCCGTAAATCTTTAATTCACTTTTAATATTATTAAAAGTGTTCAAGGAATGCCTTGATGATTATGATGATGATGGTGATGACGTTGCAGTGAAATTTCAATTGAAGCCAATATCGAGATACCCTCACGACAGGCCAGAAGCGATAAGACGTGATATCTTTAATTTTTGTGATTCTCTAGAATAAATTCCGTGATAAACGACGTAAATGCGACAATACAAAGTTACGACTTCCAACTATTCCTCTTCTAATTTTGAGAGTTATGGATGAGAATGGAAATTCAACGTAGAAACTGTTTATTCTGGCACACTGTTTAAGATATTTTTTATCTTTACTTTTTCCTTTAAAAAGAGCTTTTCGCAACTTTTTCTTCCTATCTCAAATCTTTTTCTTTTTTTTCTACAGAAATAATCATATTTTTTTCATTATGAATCGGACTTATCTATATGCGCGCATCAATCAGACCTCGAAAAATATTTCTTCTCTTCGACGTTAAATAACGTCTTTACTTTACTGCAGATTCCTCTACTAATACCAAGTGATGTCGCAAATATTTAAAATTTTCCTGCAGGATCGCGGGCAATGGTCGATCTAATTTGGAAGAATTTTGGGAAAATTATATGCAAAAAGTTACCTTTTTTGTATAAAAATTAATTGTGTAAAAAAAGTCATAAGTAAAAAATTATAAAGAAAAGGAGAATGAAAAGAAGAATGTAGAAGGAAAATGTGGATTAAAAAAAACTAAAAAAATATGATGAAATTTATTCGATTTTTGTAGATCTGCATTTATATGCGTTATTCATCCCACTTATTTCATCTTGAGTGGGGTTGGGTTTGTCCACAATGACCTTAGTTTTCCTCCATATTTTCTTTTCCTTCACATATTTTTCTCAGTCAAAAAGCACAGCCGCAATTATATGCAGATGGCAACCACGCTTAAGCTACCACTCTCTACTCTCTACTCACTCGCCACTCGTAACTCATTAATTCACTCACAGTCTAATTGACTTAAAGTCGCTTTGAAAAATTTCTGCTGTTTTATTAAATAATTTTTTACTAATTTTATATTTGAAATGTTTCCACAAAATTACTTCAATTTATTTAATAGACATTTCTGAGGATACTTCGTCCTTCGTTTCCCCTTCATTTTCTACGGCATAACATTCACGTGGTTTCGTTTCATCATAGGCGAGTCGTTGGCCGTAGCGTTGGTTCGTTGTAATTTCGAAGCTTCCAAATTTTGCTAATGTATTTTTGAGGGTGTTAATGTGAGTTGATGTGTGTTCGCATGTTGTGTGTTCGCATATATGATTCTGCAGGGTGTTGAAGAATTTTAATATAAAAATTTTGTTAAGTGAAGAATTTTTTCCTTTTCATCAAATATTTTTTGATCTTTTTCAAGAATTTCATAGTAGTATTAAAGAGCGTTGAGGGAACGATAAAATTCGCATAAATTTGGAATGAAGTACGAAGAAATTATTATATCTTCTATTTTTGCCTTTCTTTTAACCAAATTTTCATAAATTCTTAAACTTTTATCAAATTTAAAATAAATTAGAAAGTTTCATGAAAATGCCATTTGGTGGTGTTTTGTTTGGTTTGTGTTTCTGTTATTATTTTTGATGGGGCTATGTTTTCTTTGCCATCATTGCCAGAGTATTAATGCACTTGGATCTGGGTAATGTATATAAAACATACAGACTCATTGCAGTTGTAGGGCCTCCGTAATACGAAGGAATGAAATTGGCAAACCGCAGTTGAAGAAATGAATGTTGCAAGTAAAGAAAGAAAGTAAAGAAGAAATGATCGGGGGGATAAACGCAAAGAATAATTTGGTCCGGGAAATGAAAAGAATTGTTAGAAAGAAGAGCTTTAGTTGGTTGCGTTAGTTGCAAAATTTGATTACAAGAAATTATATTACAGTTGCGTAGGAGAGCAAGAATCAACTCTTGATCTTGAAGGCTTCCTTCTGCTTTAGCTTTTTCTTTTGCTCTTTGTTCTCCTTTTTCTTTTTCCTCTAAATTACTTCCGTTTTTCCTTTCATTGAAATTAATGAAAATATTTCATGAGTTGGACAAATTGAAAATGAAAATTAAATCGAGAAAGAAAAATGTGTGATTGTATGAGTCTAGTGTGTATGGGTTGTATGAGTCTGGCTAAGATCTCCCAATCCCAAACACTAAGCTGTTTTTTCAGGAATTTTTTGCATTCGCGAGAAGAAAACTGCTCGAATTGTTGTCGAGCGTAAATTCTTTTTACTACGAATATACAATGGTAGCGATCATAAGTGCGGTCTACCAAACTAAAGTGCTTGTGGACAACGACAGTTACCGCTCCTGGCCAGAAGATTTGTCTATGTTAGTGGAATAACATATGCTTGGCTGATCGTTAATTAATCATAGTGTTGATATTGCGGACAAAGCACAAAGAGGAATTGGAATTACGTGCAAAAGGCTGCTACTACAAATGTTGGCTGCTACTCGAAGTTTCTGGTTTTGGAACACTTTTGCTGTGATTTGAATGAAGAAGAAAAGATCGCATACAACGAGCTTTTCACCACTAACTGATGTAATGTCACCGCAGACAAAAATCGAAACAACAACTTCGACAACAACAGCAACAGTAAGACGGGTACGCAAATTAATATATTAAATAAAGGAAAGAAAACATAAATAAAAGTATGAAAGGTATTTAAACTGCATCTAAATGAATTGATTTTGAACTAAAAAATATATAAGAAACAATAGGGGAAAATTAGCTAAAACAGTAGAAGGAAAGTAATAAAAAGGAACAATGAAAACCATTTTACGAATTATAGTCCAGGAGATGGATGGAAAGCGAAGGAAATTGTTATTGTAAACACGTATGCATGATGCAGAGTCGCAATGAAATATTCGTGCAGTTCAATAAAAAGTTATGGAAAAAATTACAAAAAGGTTTGTTTCTTCGTATTCGTTTCGCTAATTCCTAAAAATAAAGTTATAAATGAGAATAATCCTTTAGCAAGGATTAAAATTGTTTCTGTTTAAAAAATTGGTAGAATGTTCTTTAGACAACCTCTAGAGCCTAGAATTATGCCAAGATTTATTATGCCTCACTGTCATACGACGCCATGTGTAGACTCTATTGAGAAGCGTTTTGTTTTAGATGAACCAGTAGATCTATATTAGCCAAGAAAAGGTAAATGTATCGCTAAAGGGGCTTACACTGTCTACTGGTTATTAGAATCATACTATAAATTTTTACTATAGGGGTAGAATATGTAAAGCCTCTTCTTTTTTTGTCAAAACGCTACCTAGCTTATTGTAAATATTACTTAGAACCTCTTTCGGATGTAACCCTCGTCCCTTCGATGACTCTTGGTTCCTTTTATTATCCTTTATTTTCAGTTCCTGGTTTTCTTTTATTTTCAATAACAAAAATGAATTCACTTTCAATGCGTGCATCTCAAAGGACTGGCTCTGGCGTTACGGCGTTTTTGGTCCTTCCTTCACACAAAGATTAAAATAGAATTGTTTTTTGTTTTTAAAATAAACATGGTGTGTGAAGTAAAGTTCGCTTTAAGTTTTTTGTTGCTTCCATTGTTGTTATTGTCGTTTTTGTTTTTGTCTCTGCTTTGTTGTTTCCTTTCGAGCCTCATAGAAAGGGTTATTAATAATAATGGTATTGCTGTTGGCGTTGATGTTGTTGTTAAAAATTTATAATTTGTTTTCGACGGAGCTTTTGTCTTTACATATATTTTTCTTACGTTGTTCTTATTGCGATATGCGGTTGTGATTGCTATTGTTTTGGTTTTTGTTGTTACTCCTATTGTTGTTTGGTGTGAATGGGGCGCACCTTAACGAATTCGTTTGGGCCATAAAGTTTGTATAGCACACACACACACACACACACAAAAATTCACACTCGTGCATACACTTAAATACTAATGCGTATATACATATTCATTATTTTCAACATACAAACCTTTACAAATTTGCCTCGAATAATAATGTTCTGCATCAGGCGATGCAAATGAAGCACAAACGAAGAAAAAGGGGACTTTCTCCTTTTGTTTCTTATTTTTTACATTATCCTTTCTCTCCATTGTCTTTTTCCGCTGAACTGCCAACGCCATTAAAATAAATTTAAAGATAAAGTTATTTAAACTAAATAACTGCTAATTTGTCAGTTTCGGTTGCGAGGCGTGTTCTTTGCATTTGGTTGGGCTTGGTTTTGGTTAACCTCGGAGTGAAATTCGGTTAGGCTGTGAATACTTGTTTATTCGCGAGAAGCAAGGAATTACTCATTTTCCTATTTCCTAAAAGCTCGCCTATTTTTAGTTAACATAAATTAGTGGAACTCATGGATTATTATGAATTACTGTAAAGTAATGCGCGTAAGTGCATGTTAAAACCAAGAGCTTGAGTGCGAATCGGTCTTGAGAGGTTTATTCCAAGTAAATCAGTTACATTTTATTTTTAGTTAGATTACAAATCAGAAATTCTGAGTTAGGCGAGAGCAAAATTAGTTTGTTTTAATGCGATGAAAACAAACGACGATCTTGAATGTTGTTGATGACGCTTCTCAAATTTCATCAGAATTTATCTTAAAATCCTTAAAGTATTGCTGAATAAGAACGTTTGTGGTGATGACGAAATTAACATCTCGTGTCGCAAAATTATTGGTGGGGAAAACAAAAGAAGAAATGCCGTATAAAATGATCACAAGGTCGCGATATTGGTGCGATGTTATGACTAAAATTAACTACTATATAAAATAAATAACTTGGAACAATTATTCACTACATGTCTGTTCCTCTTCGAATACAAACACTGACGATGGCACATAGCCGAAACCGGCTTGTCTCCAAACCAAAATCGAATAGGGATGACATTGATAATGTCATGCCAACCCATTTATAATTTCTACTTCTTCCTCTTTTTCAGATATTTAACAAAATCAGCAATTCTTACCACCAACAAACCTTGTTGCCTTAATTTGTTGTCGCTAGAGGTAGTGTCACACACCAACAACAACAATAACAATAACAATAGTATTACACACAACACTGACATTTCCGCAAACATTTCCTGTCTGAAGTATATTAGATGACAGCGATACTAATAATAGTAAAAGCATCAGTCGAAACAACAATTACAGCAACAAAAAAGGAACTATCAGTTGAACTGCAATAACGACAAAAGTAAGTCTCAACAGAAGACAGTTCACTTCATGAAAATAACAACGGTGTATACGGTCTTATGCACAAACACACAATGCAGAAAATGTAATCTCATCTAGTATCTCCATTTTTCTGTTTTGGCGGCATTTGTGGTCAAATGACCCCCTGTTTAGTCATTAATTCCAAGTCGGTATAGTCCGGTTGGCCACGCTGTATTTTTGTGTGCTGGTTAATGCCTCAATTAGTTGTACTCTGATGTCAAAAGTAGCCTTATTATTATTATTATTATTATTATTATTATTATTATTATTATTATTATTATTATTATTATTATTATTATTATTATTATTATTATTATTATTATTATTATTATTATTATTATTATTATTATTATTATTATTATTATTATTATTATTATTATTATTATTATTATTATTATTATTATTATTATTATTATTATTATTATTATTATTGTCGGTCATTTCGTTGCAATCGTCACGACGGTGGTTGTCAATTTTATTCGTCAGACTTGTGTTATTGACATTCATCAAAATTTCATCAATGATATAATTCGGAGGCCGAACTTTACTCTCCTTTTTTTCTTCCTATCTCTTTAACGTGCTTCCATTATGACTCTATTTGTTCGTAATTATAGTCATTTGTGCTTTCGTAATTGCCTTTACCAGCTGATTAATTGATATCAATTAAGCACTTAATGAAAAGGATTGCAAGACCGTGTAAGTTATAAGTGCTTATTTTTTGTTTTTGTTTTTGATTCGTATAGCCTTAAATTAGATTTCTAATAAGTTTGTATATTTACTGCAAAATGATGATGGCAATGATTGGTGTCTGCGGTGATTGTAAATTCAATTCTAACAATTTTTCGACTTTTTCGACTTTCACTGAGGAAGATTCTTAAATTTTGATCTAATATTCAAATATTTTATTAATTCAGAGATTGCATATAGTAATAGTAGTATTAACCATAATTATCACTAATTTTATTAATTATATCACAATAATTACATCTGCAGCATTTGTATTATTAGCGAATACTTGGCATAATTCTTTTTATGGATTCTATTACTATGTAGTAACTATGGATGTAATTATATTCACCATTACGCTCGTAATTATATTCACTGTTATCATAATTATTATTAATCATATTATAAACATCTGAAAGTTCTTAATTTTTGTTAAAGGATTCTCATATAAATATTATCGGAAATATAATAGTTTTTATCATAATAGTCACATCTCCCATCATAACGCCTTTTATAATTTTCATCATCATAAGGTCATTTAATTCCGCTTTTATACAATATCTTCATTCACAAACACAAACTTATCTATACACATGCAGTACGTTCATTATCGTAAGATTAATGAAGACCTCTTAGATTAGATATTGTTGTTATGTTTGCATGTTGGTATGTCTGACTCTGTATGCTTGTGTGAGTGTGAGTGTGTGTTATGTGTGCGCATGTGTGTGTGGGTGTGTGTATTTGAGGGCTGTGTGTGAGTATGTAATTGTAATTATCATTTATGTTATCTGAACATCTGCCTTATATCGCATCGTACGTATCCTATAACCCTTAGTTTCCTCTAGTAAGGACACGCAGGTGTTAGTTGCGGCTGGTTAAAAGCCATTGGAAGGCAAATTGACAAAGTGAAGCTCTATTTGTATTTAGATGACCCGATTAAGACATCTACGTCTACACAACCCAAGATGAAACCCAAGATAAAACTGTAAGGAATGCATGAAGGATGGCCGCATTTACCGGGTTTGCCTACAGGAATTACTGGTAGCCAGACTACCATTACTACAATTACCATTACATTATTACCAGTAGATGTTCTGTTTTCTTAAATAGCATAAAAATTATTTCTGATTTATGACTATTAAATATTATGTTGAATAACCTTTTCATGGAAAACTTCTCTAGTGATTATTAAATCATTTCATTTGTTCATTCATTTGTTGTTAACCCTATTGTTATTGATCCTCCGTTATTCTTCATCGTAATTATTTTTAGATAATCTTCCACTCTTTTTTGTTTTTCATAATTGTGAATTTTTTATATTAGGAAAACATATTGGAAATTAATAATGAAATATAAATAAACAAATATGTTTCACACAATGTCTCAATTAGCTATAATAATAAATTAAAACATTTTCACAGATCACGTTTCGATTTTAGTATAATATTAAAAAATATTCAAAAATTCCATTACTAGGAATAATATCGAGCAATACAAGAATACGAATGTGTTAGTAGCAGCACTGTAATAATACGATGATTAATAAAATTAATTAATTATGCTTTCATTAACGAAATTATGGATATTATGAAAATGAGTAATGAAATCAGTAATTACTGAAACTACTATTACTGCGACTACTACAACTAACATTACTGTTACCGCTACTACTATTACTACAGCTATTGGTGCTAATATCATTTTCACTTTCGCTACAAGTATCACGACAACTGTTACTGTCTCCCTCTCTCTCATTGGTACTAGCAATTTCATCACGCTCTTGGTCGCCCTATCGGTATCATCTGCATTATGACTACTGATTGCCTTATCACTAAGCACTTGCTATTATCCTCAATATCAATATTACTGTGGTTAATAACTTGACGGTGTATCGCTGTCACTGTCCTATGCATACGTTCGTGCCTAACACTGTCACAATTAATAATCTACAATTATCAGCATAATTGTAATTATCACCTCTAGTTCCATAGTCAGCTTTACCGTTGCTATCGTTATCGCTACCACGAATCTTCTATTCGTGATTTGTGTTTCGACGAAGTGAAACCGCAGCTGTTCTCCTAACGTCTATAAAATTCACCCCTTACACTAAACCAAACTACCTTAATTCAACATAAATCGGTCCAGTCCAATCCGATTAAATCCTTTTTATTAGTAGTTACTTTTTATTTTTAACAATTTATTAAATCTTTTACTTAATTCGATGAAGTAATTGTGGCATAGATCATAATTTTGGTGGCACCAATTGCAGCGATTCAGTTAGAACAAAATTTGTTATTTTTAAACAAAAAAGAGTTTCTTTGCTCACTGATTTGTTCAGCTGAAGAAAAGTAAATAATATTTAATAGAAGTTGAAATATATGGTATAAATTATACATAAATAAGCGAAGCCAACTTCTGTTCATTAAAAATTGATTGAAGTCAAATCATTTGTGGGTATATTTGTTTAAACTGAATTAATTTGTGTTCACTAGAGCTTCATAGACGCATTCCAATAATTATTGAAACGGACACGCGTTAGAGCACGAATAAACATAATAAAATTAATGTCAGAAATTTTTGATATAACTTTTTAAATTTCATTTGCATTTAATAATTTAAAGCAGTCTTATACCGATTGATCCATTGAAATTTAAGAGATTTTGAAATTCTAATCGGGTCTTGTGTGCGATTATCTCGTAGATAGTTAGACTGATAGACGAAAACATAAATTAACTGAAATAAGGGCAGAGAGGTAGACAGAGATACAGAGGGTTAAATGATGGACAGATGGATGGGTAGATAGATAAATAGATGGATAGATAGATAGATAGGCAGTAAGGAAGGTCCGGCCAGTCCGTCGACTGGTACACTATCAGAATAATCCTTCGATTCATTGAAAGATTCGGCAACATTTGAACCTCTGTATCGATTCAGGTTTGGTTGCATTTTATACCTCGTCCTCTTCTCTTCATTGCAACACATTTATCTTCTCAAAACGTCTCAACTAAAATAATTGATTTTAACAATATCACCCAGAGGCGGGAACTTATTGACAAATTTTATAACAAGAAAATACACTTTTATATGACTCCAAATAAGGCTTCGAAATGGTTCAGAGCATAGACAAAAGGCCTTCTTGTTTGTTCTTATTGCAAACGTAATTGACTTCCAATTTCCGTTTCGGCAGCTCCTTGTCTCTCACAGTATCGAAAGTTTAAAAAATAAAACAACTAAAAGTTATACAAAAGTCAGTTTCTGTCTCAATTTTTGTTCGCTTAACGCTGTGTTTTCACTTTGTAGACCCTTTGTTAACAAAAAATCGAAAAGAGACAGGAAGATTGTTAGATGCATATAACCGATGTTTTTTCATGAAGAGAAAACATAGTGTGTTTTCTTTGAATCTCTAAGTTGAATACTCTTTGGGTTTTTCTTCTGTTTCAGTCATCAAGGATTTCCCTCGTGATGTCGATGGCTCGTTGTCAATCAACCGTTGATGAATAATTGCTTTTAGCTAGATAGACAAATATTGCCCAATTTCCAGACAAACGGGTGAATGAAGAGAGTGATGAAAACTGACGTGATAGTAGCATGAACGGGTGAAAAACAAGCCTTCGATCGATCCAGACGTATTCGTAAATAACGGCGCAACCAAAAATATAGAACAAACGCTAAAACAAAAGAAAACACCGAATGGAAAGTCACTGTTTTATTGGAATATTTTAAACCGACCGCAAGTGACGTCAAGCGAACAAAGAGTGAGTTCTTATGAGTAAAAAAGGCGCTTGATCTGAACTTCTGTTTGTTATAAAATTTCATTTATCGTCATCGCCTTCCTTTTGTCTGCGTCTCTCTACCATCTCTCAATCCATCTATCAATCCTCTTCTCATTCTGGCACTAGATCCAATGGCATTCGGTCGACTCGAAGTCGACGAAATGAATGATGCGGAATAATTCTGGTGTGAACGATAAAGACGTTGATGCCGCTTATGATCTACGAAATCGGGTCAACCTCAGCAGAAAGTGGCGATACAGAAGCAATAATTATCTTGACATACATAATATTGAGGTACATCACTCTCAGCTTTGGTTACGTCCCCGCCGACTTTAGTCAGGGTTATTGAAACGCGATAGGTCGGTGCATTTTGCCGTTCTTGATTTCTAGAGATTTCTAGATTTCTGTCGTTTTGAATTTCCTCCAACATTTTCCATCGCTGACGAAATGTGATAAATGATTTTATTATTATATTCTTGACATACTGACTCATTTTTAGAGTGAATAAAGTGGGCTAAAGACGGCTCAATGGTTCAGGTTCGGGTTATAATCTCCTCTCGTTTGGATTTACGATTTTGAGCGCTTTAAATGAAAGTCCGTTTAAAGCTTCTCTCATCCTTCTCTTTTTTATTTTGCCAATTTTGCCTTTTCCCCTGGTCCCTTTCCATCACTCTTCCCATTCGAAAATATTTTAAATTAAATTTCTGAAATGCATGTCATTTACTGAGATAACTTGGGGTTTTGAGATTGAAAAGAAATATTTCACTGATGGTAAATATATTTTTATTCGGTATTGAACGTCGAGTAGAATTAATGTGTGATCACCAATAATAAATATTCGGTATCGATAGAGAAATCATTGGATATTTATCTTGATTGCTCTTTTAATTAGAGTTTCGGTTACGAATTCAAATTAAATTGCGATTAAAAGAATATTTTCTTGACGGACCATCGACAAGAATCTATTATCTATCCATTAGTTCATTCACATCTGCAGCAAGGGATATTTGAAAAATGAATATCTGATTTCTGGGATCATTTCTATACCTGCGTATTGCTATGTCCGTATGTATGCAAAGCACCGCGAAAGAGCGAAATTGGAGAATGTCGACGTTTGCCAATGGGCTGGTGATTGTCAATGGCGTCAATGGTGAATGACATCTACCAAATGCGTTGGTAAAAGAACGAATATTCCATTATATTATTGTTTTATATAAAAAGTGTTTATGAGAGAATTCTAGCTACTGAGGGTTGCGATCCTTGTCGCGGCTGGTGGCTGACTTATATAAGAACCTTTTATACAAGAATCTCTGCATACATATTTCTGACATACACCATTTCGGTTATTTAACGGTGAATGTCAGGAATATTTTGTGTCATTTTATATTGATTAGTGTTGAGAATGGGCGAAATTGCCTTAGAGAGATGCCCACGCTTTATGGAATAAAATTCCTTGGACTTTTTTGAGAAGAGTTGTGCTTAACATGAATATATCTAAACTGACCGAGAAAGGGGGAATGTAATATCAAAAAGGGCGTGCACCGCCCACTGATTAATATAGTCAAATAATAGATTTATATTTTGGGCGTAGAGTACATATGGTTCATCCGGGCCGAAGTTGGTACTCTTATTTGTTTATTCTCAAGATATAAGTAAGATGTAAGTACTATGCCTTTCTTAAATTTACTGTAAATCTATAAAAAGTCGGCATAAAATTGAATCTGTTGCACAGGCAAGCATTCATTTATCGACGTCATCGCAAAGCAATCGCCATCAGAATGTCATTAACTTGATATAATAAAACAGCTAAACAATGCAACCATTACATATCTGTTGCCAGCTACACAGTCCCACCGATACAATTGGATTCAATACTGTCTAATTTTTGCTCTGTTTTTGTGTATTCGTCAATCTATTGAGTAAAAAATCTACCCCTTTTTCGATCTTACTTATTATCAACCTGCACACTTATCAGCCTCACTCCCTCCCATCCCCTTCCTCTATCTTTTTATCAGTTTCTCCATATTCATGAGTACATTTAATGTTTGTGAGTTTAGTTAACCATTAGTTAGTAGTTTGTATCGTGGCATGTTATCGTTTCAGGCCCACAATTTTGCGATATTGTGTGAACGTACTGAACCTGCATTTGTCTGTCATTTGCTTAATTACTTAGTAAGGATTTTATACCGTTAAGAGCTTGTCATCGAAAGATTAAGAGCATGTCATCGAAAGATTAAGAGCAATCGTCCTATCAAATGCATGGATGATGGAGGACGGGAATAAGAGGGAAAGCAAAGTCATTATTTGGTTAATATTTACGTTGATGCCTGTTTGAACTTTGTAATAATGACGATGGAATTATTGAGTAATGCTGAAATAGTTGTCATTCCTGCCTTTTATGGTGATACGAGATATCTTTTGCCTGCATTTGTGCTATGATTGAATCAAACTGGAATGTCCGGTCAGTGTTCTGTAAATTTCTTGCTGTTTTATTAAATTATGAAATGACATTGAAATGACATTTGCTGATAATTTATTGACAAATGTGTGCCAAAAATAGTAAAATGTTTGTGGTAATATGCACCACGAGGTTCTTATATATTTCTTTTTAATTTGTAATTAACTTGAATATATGTGTAGAGAATAATGATAACTCATGTGTGGCTCGTGTGAATATATCTGCAACAAAAATTTTGTAAATATTAAAGGAACCGGATGTAACTAATTACAAAAGGAAGAGAAATTTAATATTCCATGTACTTTCATTTTTAGATAATTGTGTTAACGAAAATTAGTTGCGGGACATACGAGTCCCTTCGGTGTACTTTTTCTTTCAGTCAACAGTTCAAATAGGCCAAATAGGAATTTCGTTTGTACTCCCCATCATTCCTTCTCCCTTTTGAACCGAGGTGTAATTAATTGAAGGTTTTTAAATTGGTAAAATAAAGAAGAACGTCTCTGGATAATTTCTTGAATAAGGATTGTCAATCAATATGGATAGACGGCTTGGTAGCGCACTCACTTATACATACATCCAACATACACTTAACCTATTAGACAAATACTCATAAGCATAAAATACGCATATGATCACACACACGCAGCCCAACCATTTCTCATCTCAAAGAAAACCTTCAACAATTTCGTGAAGAAGATGTTCATTTTTACTGCTAACTTTTCTCCTTTGATGACGAAGTTTAATTAAGTTCGACCAATAGCAAATTCTGAAATTTCTGGTTTGTCATTTTAAAACTCTCTATGATTCAGGTAGGGGTCGGTGATAATCTTTTCTTTCATGAGTGACTTTTGGATATTAGTATTCTCTGGCGTCGATTTCATTAGTAGTAATCAGTCATTACGTTTTTCTGAGATCTTTTGAACAATAAATATATTCTTTATCTGATACTCTTTCTTCTGCGATTTGAATTGCTTGCGACCTCGCACAACTATCCAAGGGAACAAGTGAAAGAGTTGATGGATTTTTTAGTATTACTTAAATACATAACGATCCCCCCTATATGTTACTCATTGTACAAATATTTTAAAGGTAATTTTCTGTATATTATATTTGTCTATTTATTTTAGCATTAAAAGGGTCAGAGAGGATGACAAAGGGAATGGAGAGAGGGGAAGAGAGAAAGTTAGAGACAAGCTAAACTCATATAAATTCACGTACTTTCCTGAATTGTCGACGATAAAGGTCAAGTTTATGTTGGCAACAGTTTTGTTGGCTTCTTATGTTCTGTTGCGATCGTTGAGTTGGTTATAATTAGTTCGTCGTGCTACATCGATGCTTGTGAATAAATTAGTTTTAAGTGGAAATTATACAGTTCTACGACACCGACGGTTAAGCATAATTTTATTCGACGTAGCATCATCACGGTGATATCATGGACGTCAACAACAGTATCGTCCTTCCGCTGAATAAATAATTTTTCCTATTGATTAATGAATTTTATAAGATTTAAATTTCAGATTAATGAAATGTCTGAGGTCATCCCTGGATGTTGCACCGATTTTATAGTTGTAATCCGAATATGTTTCTGCAATTTGATCATGTCGTGATCAAATATGTATCCAGTATCCGCTCATGTTCACCATCGACACAATCATCGACTATGTCAGTCTGGTTGTCAATAGAAATTACACAATGTACATCAACAAAAACAACAAAATCTGGTATAAACATTTCTTGCCTTCATTGATAGTCATTTCTCTGACTACCAACTTGTAAAGTGTTTAATTTGATTAATTCCGTGCCATCGGATATGATTTCGTTTTATTTGAAGCTCTGTTTTCTGATTGCTGTCTTTTAGAGTTTTAGAGGCTTTCGTATTTATTTCATTTGCACACACTTGAATCCCATATCATTCAAAGCTTTGGCAGAGCTTAGGTTTTAATCCTCTTGTGATAGATCGAACTGAAAATACAAGCTGCTGCTCTGTCGCTGCTACAAGATCGTGCGGAAGTTCTGAGCCGGTTGTGATAAGATCAAAGGCAATTTAACAAATTAGTAACAATTTTAAGAGAAAAATTTTCCTTAATTATAATACGTAAAACAAAAAAGAAAAAAGGAGGAAGAAAAATAATTTGAGAAATAGGGACGTTTGAAATTAAGAAATTCACATTCTTTTTAATTAATAGATTAAAAATAAATTCAAACAACTGAAAATTAAAACTTGTCTTTCAGAATTCTAGAATCATTTCATAACGCGATTTTTATAAAATTTAGAAAAATTCTAACATCCAATTATAAACATAAAATAATAACTAATTTTCAGCAAATGGAAAAAATTCAACAAAAACAAAGTGAAATTTAATAAAAGAGTAAATTATTATATAATTTTCTTTCTTTTTAATTTTATTTTCTAGGCTTCGAATATTTGTTCACACTTTGAAAAGTTTTAGATGACGTTGGGAAAGGGAGAGAAAATATGGCGAAAGGGAAAGCAGACCAGAAAGCATAAAAAATGGTAAAAATTTAAATTGAGTTAGTTTGTTTGTTTGTCCTGTGACGCCAACACCAGAGTTTTTTTATTATTATTTCATCAAAGACGAAAGTTGAATTTTTGCTTTAACTTTTCTATTCTTCGATTCTTTTCTGCGATAAGTTTAAAAAGTTCAGTTAAATAATATTAATATTATCCAAGGAACAAAAAAAAAATAGAAAAAAAATATTGTCAAAGTGAAATAAAGGACCAACAAAATGCTGAGAGTATGTTGCTACGCAACGAAAATTGTTTGTAGTGAAAGTGGATCAAATTGGATAAATATTTATAGGAAAAATATATAAGAATTTTAAAATCTTTTGACAGAAAACACTTGTAGAAAATTAATTTGATATCTTTTATTACCTTTAATAAATACTTTTGCATTAATATTGTCAGCGAAGGGCCAACGTTTTTTTGAGACCCTTCAAAACTTATGGCCACAATCAGTTGCTGAGGCGAGCCCGGTTAATTTTAGACACTCAATTTTGTTAGACAAAATTGTCAATGCCGTCATCGCCATACCGGTATCCGAACGATAACACAAGACAGTGGTTTGATTCTCTTGAGAAATGGATTTGTATAAAAGGATGAAGGTATGCATAGGGGCGATGGGAGGGAGAGGAGTGGGATTTCGTCGAGTTAATGGCCTGGTATACCATTGGTATACCTCTAGCAAGATGCGCCACATGTGACCAGCATAAGAAATTTTGGACGGTAAGGATGAATGAACGGACGAACGAATGAACCCTCAGTGGGTTCTAATCAGGAGGAAAGTGGTCAGATAAAAGAAAGTAATGGAATTTTGATGATATGAGTTGTGTTGCTTTAGTGATAATTCAGGAACGACGATGGACAACGAATGACAGCAATAAGAAGGAATAAAAGACAATGTTATCGAGAAAAGCAATGAAAGGATTTAAGTTGGCTAAAGGTTTCATTAGAGCGGATTTATGCATTAGATACTAGTCTGAACATTACTTACCGTCATCGATTGGGTTAGCATGTGACATTTTTGTGTAGAAGAAGAAGAAGAAATAAAATAGATAGGATAAATAAAAGGTAATGATGTCAATGATTGAGAATGAGGAATGAACGATATCAGCTCGAAACAAAAAAATTTCAATCAATCCACGGGACAAACAAAGAAAGAGCTTGACATATTTTTATATTTTTTTATTATAAAATTTAATGAAAAATGAAAAAAAGAAAGAATCAATTTTGGGAAAATTAAATTAAATTAAATTAAATTAAATATTTTAAAAACTTGTTAAAAGAATTGAATTCCAGATGGTTTCAAAATTAGAGGATTAGACTCGTATTAAGTTGTGCACAATTAATATAGTTTTGACAAGTATTATCAAAATTAAGCATCAGTCACGAGCTCGTCTTAAAAGCAAGACAAAAATATATAACCAAATTTATTACCTTTAAACTATTACTAATTACTAGGTAATTGTTAACAGTTATTCTGAAATTATTTTTATAAACTTTTTAGTTGTTTTTATTCATTATTTCTAGTAAATGTTATTTAAGGTAATCATGATTTAAGACACTTATATTTAAACGATCTATACTTTACACGTGAGGTCATGTATGGATCATTTATACAAAAGAGGTATTTTCTTGATATATCGAATACAGTTTTCTTTGTTTAATTTTAACACCTACCCACTCTAATTTGAATAAATTATATAGTTCATAAATTGAATGTATGTGCGTGTGTGTATATGTATATATATGTGTGTGCATATCGCTTTAGTAAAAATCTCGAACAACAAAATCTTGAACTTGATGTCGTGCGGAAGGTATTTACAATATTACTGTTTACAGTTATAATATTGGCGGCGATGATTTTGCATATTGATAATTACAGTTCCTGCCGCGGCCAAAGGCCGCTAAATTCGAGCACTGCATTTGTTAGAAGATTGTTAGCAGAAAAACCATCACCAAAGCCAAATTTGTTTCTGTTATTATTCGTTACTTGTATTGTTGTGATTCAGACTTAA
The DNA here is from genome assembly GCA_963966595.1 of Physocephala rufipes. NCBI lineage: Eukaryota > Metazoa > Arthropoda > Insecta > Diptera > Conopidae > Physocephala > Physocephala rufipes. The sequence continues at coordinate 3,873,813 of OZ016501.1, read as the reverse complement.
CGAAAGACGCTGAAACCGCAATATCAATTGTCAAACAATACAAGCACATTTCCAATAACATGTGGTGGTCTATCAATGTGGTAGCTCTGTAAATAGTTTTATTATGTATTGAATTTCTAACAAAGTTCACACATGAAACAATTGCAACAATGAAAATTTCATTATCGGAATTTTAATCGAAATTTGATCAAGATATGCTCCAATCAATAATTTTAATTGTTATTATTGCGAAATACTGTCTACAGCTATTGATACTATGAAAACTTTGGTAAAACTTTTGCCAATAATAGTTGTTGTTATTGCGCTCAACTGGTCGTTATTTTTGCTCTTGCCGTTAGCTCTCCAGCTGTTGTTGCTGTTATTTATGTTGGTGTTGCTTGCGGTTCAAGGTACTGTTGTTATTGATGTTGCTGTTGTTGTCGTTGTTGTTGTAGTACAGAGTTATTGAATAACATAAAATTTTCCTTTTGTTTAGCAACCCATTGATTATGCGTCAGTATGTTTGTTTGTTGATTTGGTTTTATTTTGGTCTGTCGACAAGGCTAGGCGATGGTTATGAATGTGTGTGACCTCATTTTCTGTCCTGTAATAATGTGGATCATCACATTAGTATTTGATTAACGAAATCGCATTTGAATTCAAAGAAGCATATTTAATCTCGTTTTGCTTTGACCAGTGTTGCCACATTGCTCTCTGGTATTTTTTCTTACTAAAGACTTTCGTTTATAAATACGTGTCCAAATGAATAATCGATGAGTCAGAATATAGAAAGGGAACTAGTTGGGGCTGAACTGGGTGGATCCGACCCATTCACCCCACATAATCTGATGTCGTCGTTTCATTTCGTAGAACTAATTGAAAACAATTTTGCTTTGAAATACCATTAAATTTATTTAGTTGACTTCTGGCCGAATGAAAATTAATGAAAGCAAAAATGTCGGTGAGTATAAACGACGAAACCACGAAATGTATATACGACGGCAAAAGTCTGTCTAAGACTGTATTATACGACAATTTGAATTAAAATTGAATTTGAATTAATATGAATTTAAGCAACGGCATTGCATAAATATTCAAGATTATCGAATACATTACTGTGTATAATTATGATAGAACCTGATTGGAACCTGATAGATTTCACCCTCGAGTTAACATTAATATACAAATTAATTTTAGTTGAAAGGAAAGCGACAGATAAATTATGCACAAAGAAATAGGTGGTAAAGTGAAGAGAAGTGAGGAAGTGGAGGGGATAAATTTGCCATTATGGGGTTGGGTTACATTAATTGAGAAAATATTGATTTCAGTGTAACAAATTAAATCAAATTGACTGAAGATTTAAATCAAAGTGACCTGGAAATTCTCAAACTTATTTCCTAAAATTTCAGACTAGAAATTGTTTAACGTAATCAATTTTATGTAACAAAACATAGATTTTTATTTTTGGGGAAGAAATATTTTATTGAGTTTATAGAGATTTTATAAGAAAATTATATATATTGAACCACGACGTATGAGTAACCCGTGTCTTTTTGTAGGTAAAATCTACAAAATGAAGAAAACCAGAAGCAAACACTTAAAGAGTTAGTTAGAGCTAGTGAATTTGGGCAAGGAGTGCTATTCTTGAAAACCTCTAATATCACCCACACGTATAAAAAAATCGACGACCTTAGTCTTCGATTGATGTTGCTTCTGTTATCTGATATTTCCAGGTATTAGCATTAGGAATTGGTTCAAATTAATTTCAAAAGAAAATTATTTTAAATTTAGTAAATATGATTGTACTAATGATTAAAACTGGACTTCTTTCCTCGAGGCTGAAATTAATGCGCCTTTCTGATAACTTCTGCCACAATGAATTGGTTTTCACGCTTTAACTTTCTTCTGTAATTACATTTTAACCCACATACGGAGAGAATAATAAGAATAAGAAAATGGATTCTTGATATTTGTTGATTTTTCCGACAGGGTTGGATGTTGATAAAATTTGGAACGATTTTCCGTCATCCCTAGTCAACTTTGGTTTGTAGACAAACCGGTTTCGGCGATGTGCCATCTTCAGTGTCCGTTTTCGTTCTGAGCAGTCTGTATTTGTCTAGGTTGTATCCTTCCTGTAATTTTGTCTGCATTTTGTTTTGTTATCGTCGGGTATGTGTTTGTATGTATTGTGCGAGCAGGACTTTCTGTTCCTAATTAGCTATTTCTGTGGGTGCATGTGATCAGGTAGTGCCTATTGCAATGCAAGAAACAATAGGCACTACCTGATCATATGCACCCACAGAAATAGCTAATTAGGAACAGAAAGTCCTGCTCGCACAATACATACAAACACATACCCGACGATAACAAAACAAAATGCAGACAAAATTACAGGAAGGATACAACCTAGACAAATACAGACTGCTCAGAACGAAAACGGACACTGAAGATGGCACATCGCCGAAACCGGTTTGTCTACAAACCAAAGTTGACTAGGGATGACGGAAAATCGTTCCAAATTTTATCAATAAGAAAATGCCTTATGCGAAAAATATTTCATCAAAAACCCGAGGGAGATCCAAAAGAAAGGACATCAGTAGTGAAGAAAACAAAAAAGTACTATCTTGCATGCTTACTCATTATCGTGAGTCATGATGATGATGGCGATGATCATTGTGGTGTCGACGATCATAAAATATGCAAAATTTATTACCTAGAATAAATAGAAATGCCGCAAACTTAATGATGTGTGATATTTTGGAAGAGTGTGAGATAAGGAAAATGAGAATTAGAACATGATGAATTAAAAGTACAAGAATGAGGAATCCAAAAAAGGGAAAAGATAATAATTTTATGTCGCCCGTAATTACAAGTCTACGTGAGGACCTACGTGCGTGTGCGTGTGTAATATCGCTTTTGGCATAGCCGGAAGCAATCGCAAATTCTTGAAATTTGAAAGCTGTCATAAATACATTCTTAATCAGACAGAAGGTGGCAGAGGGGAAGCGGATACAGAGAAAACCTTCGTAGTCACCGGATGTTTTGTGATAATGATTAAAACGAGACTGAAATTTTTGCACAAAAAAAGGAATGTCTAGAAAATTATAAGACAGTATGCAAATTTTGACAACAAAAACATGTTTTGGTTCCGTTGAGTCGGAAATCCTGAGAAATTTATGGGATCAAAGCGAAGCAAATAAAGTTTGGAAAAAAGGGGGAAACTAATTAAGGAAAGAAAAATTCAAGAGAAATTAATTATTGTTCAAGGAGTATACGGGAGTGTATTTGTGAAAGTATGTGTACGACATTTTGATATATATGTATATATATCTATTTTTTCGTACACCGACTCACACCTTTTGAGGCAAAAAATATATCTCAATTTGGGGACAATATAAAAAAACATATACGTCTTTAAAAAATATATGGGAATATGAAAGTACGTGCAATAACAAAAACATGCGTATATATGTATTTAGAGACATTCTAAATTATTGTAAATAAATGAAGTAAAATCAACAGACGCTCGAGCTTGAAAAGGTTGCTAAGTAAGCAAATGAAACGAATAGAGAATATGTAATGACCTTACCATACCAGTATGGTATGCATATGCACTTAAACATACTTGCGTCCATAGAATTCTATACCGATAAACATGCATCCAAATTTATATCTTCTAACCAAGGTCAGACAAACACAAACTCATAAATTTAGTCGAATCCGTAGAAAGCTAAATTTGTTCAACGGATTAAAAACAATAACAATCGGAGCATTGTGATGAACAATAACAAAAATAACAAAAGACAATAACAGTAAGAATATAAAAACCAATAACTGAAATGGTAAAAACATTTGTTTATCACAAAATTTTCAGTTAGTATCTTCTCCGTCCAACACGCAGGATGACAAGGACAAAAGATGGAGAAAGAGTGAGGGCGTGAAGGACTGGTAATAATGATATTGTAATGGAAAGTATAAATGAAATTCATTTGCACTCGATGTCCGTATAAGAAATTGGTTAAACTTGTTTGTTTGCTGACGGCAAATTGTTTTAATCCTTTGTTTTAAAAATAAAATAACTTTTTATAAAAGCAAAAATGTCATTTTTTCTATTGAATTCTTTGGACGTTCCAATTTTTTACCTAAATGTAATAAATCGTTAGTGACTATTGACTAAATAGTGTTGCCTACTGTAATTTTAAAGGACTAGCCATTAAAAAGATGAAAATTTAACAGCACAATGTTCATTCTATAAGAACCTTACGGTAGTAATGAATTATTGAGATTTGAGTCTACAAAATGCAGAGGTATCTTCGGTATTAAAAACAATAACGCGTCCACATCTCGTTAGAATTTATTTGAACTTAGGAAGGAAATCTGAATGTGAAAATTATAACACATTCTCATAAATAAAAACACGATTAAGTGAGAAAAAGAAAAACAAAGATGAAGAAAAAGCTCTTCTCTACTCTCTACTTCTTCTCCTCCGCTCTTCCTCTTCCTTCGCTGCGTTTCTCTCTAAAATAGGGCGAGGCAAATCAGATGGGAACATACAACACAACACACGTCACAACATCTTATGGCTGTAATGACGTTACGTATGTTCCAGAGTCAATTTTGTTGCACTTGCACTTTTGTTGCTTTTACTGCTAGTGCAATGGGTAATCGTATAATTTATGTACACAGTATTATGTAATTTATGCGTACAACAGTGGTATAATACACAACGTGATCCGCCGATTTGTCGGAGTTACGCACATGTATCTTAATACCAGATATAAATATATACACAGCTCGCTATTCCATTTTAATGAGAATGCAGCAAAAACTATAGTGGCAGTGAATTGTAGGAGAGCAATTCCTCCTACCGTCGCAACAATGGGGTTTCTGTGGCAATAACAAAATGTGGTTTAATTTGAACTAATACAACTACAGGGATTGTTAACGCTAATATTCTCATAATGCCCGTTATTTCAAAATTCAAATTATTTGTGTAATGACTGGAATGACAATTTGACTGCGTGCGTATGTGTATATGTGTGTATGTGTATGAGAAAACTTGAGAAATAAACTTGGACCATTTGGGTTATTTTTCGATGAAAATCAATTTGATTGGGAAATAAATCGATAATAAATCATGCATGAATGTTCAGGGAATTATAAATGAATTTAGCGCTAATAAAATGCATTTTATTTTATTTTTCCATGTACTGTACTGTTCATCATTTTAAATATCTCCGATCCTCCGATCATTGGCTGGTTACTTTCATTTTCCCCCAACTTCCTTCCTTTCTTCCTATCTTCCTCCTTTCAATAAGACAGTTAGTCCATGACTGTTTTGAATGGATTTTTCAGCAAAGGTAAAGCACCAAAGAATTCCTTTTTTGTGAAAATTAATAGTATTAAATTGAAAGAGCCATTAAAAACCACTGCAAATTTATGCACGTACAGCCGGATTTCCACAGTAATGGTTGTGTTACCGTAACCACACATATTGCTATTGTAATTCGAGCATCGCCGGTGTAGGATGCTAGTGGCGATAACTAAGGTGAATTTAAAAGAGCAGGAGAAAAAACCGAACTACTTAAAAATATGCTGGGATTTAGAGTACATTGCATTTGTAATGTAACTGTATTGCGCTGTGCGAGCGCTAATTATGTACGGGTCGCATTAAATCGACAATAAGCAAGATATTGAACCCAGTTGACGGAAGTGTCCCAATCTTTTCATGTATCGTAGTCAATACTTAACCCTTTATACACTGCTTCTAAAATTCGACCATTCCACGCCAACCAATGCCACCACCGATTCTACCGTCAATCCACCGCAATTGTTAAGTATAAAAATTGTCCAGTGTCGACGCGGGCGTGAGAATGGTAGAAGAAGATTTGATTTTATTCGTCGTTTTTTAGTGGGTCCATATTATATATGCGAGGTAGATAAGCACCTTATTACATGCAGGTACGCTAACTCAAAGAAGAACAAGATACTTGGAATTTAAACGTACTCTCGTAGAAAATCACTTCACCCTACCTGTAAAACTGAATTAGTTATTAAAAAATATTTTCACCCTCGTTGTAAAACAAAACTTGATGATGGCACGCTTTTTTGGTAGAAATGTTTTAATTATATATGTTTTTACAATATTTTACTGAAAACGTGGAAATGTATTTGCTTCGGCGTTTTGCCACAGTTACTTTTTTATAAAATCTCATATAAGTAAAAAAATTAATCTTGAGAGATCCCAAAAAATGGAAGTTATCCTATTTATTCAGAGACTCATTCATTCATTCAGAAGTAATGATGAGTCTATAGTTATAGAACTGAAAAATTTCAATACACAAATTTGAAGAAATTTAGATTTTTCAGTGTATCAATATTAATAATTCTCGAAATTTTGGCCCAATCTTAAACAGACAAAGACAATGACTATTTTTAATCGAAATTTGGAGAACACTAGAAGATAACCTTTCGCAAGTTTTTATACGTGAATAGTCAAATCACAGATTTTATTTATCATGCTTTAATAGATAAAATATCATGAAAGCGATCCATTAATTTTAGCATCGTGACATCTCGTCAACTTGATTCGTTTGCTCCGCTGAATATTTACGTTAAAGTTGCTGTTGTTGTTGTGCATCTTTGCCATTTTTTTACAATATTTTTTATTCGGTAGAAAAGTTAGACACAGTACTTTGCAGTTTCAACTAAACGTGACGGGATTTGATAGGAATTGTGTGAAAACTAGTTTTTTAATTGGCTTTAGTAGCTTGGCGTGGCCAAAAGTTTGCTGCCTTTTTTCTATTGGTTTTTCTTGCAAGCTAGATAAACTCTGTTTTTGTTACTTTTGCTGACTGATTATCTGAATGACTAACTCGCTCTAATTGGGTGCTTGGTTCATGGATGATGTATCTTCGTTCTTTGTTTTTTATGAATGCCTTTTTACGTTTTTGTATCGCGTAGAATTAAACATCAGTTGAATTATAAAATATCTGTTTTTTGCGTCGCTTTAAAATTCTTCATGTCATGAAATTATTTGCTGTTACTTTTGATGCGCTTGTTTTACTCTCTTTTTTAAATTTCATGTCATTCTAATTCATTGGTTTCATTGATTTCTTTCCGTTGATCCACCCCCTCCCTCCATTAAGGCTGAAATTTATTTCTAGGCTTGTTTATAGTCCATAAAATAGATTTAGTAAGTCCTTAATTGTATATCGTTAGAGTTTAGAAAGAATAGAGAGGTATAATGGGGCTGAAATGAAGGTAAAGAAGAAAGAGAGTAATCCTCTCTTTTAAGATTAATTTTTTAAGATTATTAGAAAAAGTGTGAGCGTGATGTAGACGATGGAAGCAAGATCCTACAAGGTAGGCCTACAAGGTCGCGCAAGCAAATTTAATTTTAAACAAAGCAGAAAATTTAAAGAGCATTTTCCGAATTTTTAGGATTAAAATAATAGAAAATGGTGAATAATGTCCATTTATCCTATAATAGAGCATACAAAGTAAATTTGCAATTTTGACCTTCTTTTTAATTTCGCGTTTCGAAACACGGTTTTTCTTATTCTTTCCAACGAAGAAAATATCATTCGAAATTCAGCGTTTCTTTTTATAATCGTTTATTTCATAAACGAAGAAGCCAAAGTGTCAAACCGGCATGCAATTCGGACCCGAGCGGATAGCACAGAGCTTTCATCGAGCTGGTAGGTTATAACATAGCTATGGACGAGAACCGCTTACTCGTTGAAATCAATAAGTAGGACAACGCCTATACCAAATTAGTTATATAACATCTCATCTGGTTCGAGCCTGTGCTAATTAGGGTTTTCTGCACTGGGTCTACAAATCATTTCAAAATATTGGATAATGTGTTTTTAACAAAAAAGTGTTTGATGTGGCTTACACTGGATTTTCCCAGAAAACTCCGCATTCTCTCAGGAAAATTTCAAGTAGTAACTGAGTTCTATATTTACAAAGTTCGGAGATGCTAATCCCAAAGAAATAAAAAGGAAATATGAAGCAATATAATTCAAAAATAATGCCGTATTTTACATTTATTCCTCTCTTATTCTTTAACTCACTCCCTTACATCATCGTTTTCGCCACATTATGCTCTATTTAGCCTGCTTATTTATGTCTCTTCAATATTCATCTTCAGTTGTTTTTAATTTGAATCTTTTTCCCATATTATTTATTAAAGTCAGTTGGAGCTAAATTAAGATTAAAGTTAGAGCTAGTTTAAACTAATGTTAAATTTGGATAAAATTACATTTAAGATACCATTAAGGTAAGAAACAATTAATTAATAAATTTTACGGTTAGGATTAAAATCTTGTTAAATCTAGTTAAGCTTAGGCTAAAACTTAAATTTATTATTGAAGCTTTATTATTGAAGTTAATTAAAAGTAAAGACTATTGTTAAGGCTAGTTTGAAATTAAGCTCGAGATTATATTGATGTTGTGATTATGTTAAAACTAAATTTAGGAAACAGAAGTGGGATAAAAAATACTCTGCAATTAGGGTGAAACAACTAAAGTGAAGATTGAATTAAAATAAAACTAAATTAAAGAATATCTAAATTAGTAAAGTTAATTAAAACTAATTTAATATTGATGTAATTTATTTCAAATAAAGACAAGAAGCCGAAGGCTAGAAAGTGAAAACTTTTGAAACTTAGTTGCTTTAATTTCGTGTAAGCTTTGAAAAACTTTGTATCTCTGCGCAAATCTTTACCGCGGTAAATAAATTTGTGTCACATATTGATGTGTCAACGAATTTTGAAAATATTTTAGGGCACTTTTTCCACCCCTTTCTCTGCCGTCTAAGTTTAAATTCTTCTTTTACTTCTTCTTACTTCAATAAAATTCATTGAAGCTTGTCGGTATCGAAAATTAATTAAAATACTTCGTAAGAATATTAATGACAACATCAACTAACGTCAATTTCAGAGCGTGATATCGTGGTGCAATATCGTCGTCTCATATACTCATGGCAATGTCGTATTCCGTACAGGGTTGCCGAGAATATCTAAAGGATTTTGGTTTTTATACCCTACACTTGAAGGGATCCGCTTAATTATTTCGTTTGTATCGCGCTAAAGTTTCGGTAGGTATGGAAAAGTGTATACATTCTTGCCTTATGAGATGATTTGTCATTGTATGTTCTCTCTGTCTGTCGTTTGTTGTCTCGTTGTGGAAATCACGACTATTCATTATTCATGACTATTCATTATTATTCATTGTCATTCATTTGAGATTTAAAATAGGAAATGTCGAACTGGAGCTACTGGAGCACCGTTAATGAAATAATATTGTGAAGCACCATCCTTCAGTTTCTATTGAATTTTCTAAGGTAAAATTTTATGACCGAAATCGCAGTGTTGGACATTTTAAAACCACAGAGATTTGAAAACCATCATACTATATCATATGCAGATTACTTTAAGGAAATCTGTGTTGGGGTGAGTTAGAGGATCTAGCTTAATCGAGAAAGGGGAAATGTAAGGCGTAATAAATGCGTGTACCACCCATTAATTGTAAGGATTAAACTATTATTTTACATTGCGAGCGTAGGGTACATAGGCTTCGGGCAGGTCGAAATTAGTTTCCTACTTGTTGAGCACTTCAATCTTTACAGATTGTAAAGTTAAAAGCAAGTTAAAAAAATGTTGATAAAATTTGAGAAGTTTAATGAAAACATGCTGTCACGCACACATATTGGTCTTAACCACTTCTCAACGTTTTTCAGTTGCGCATTTTGAAATCTTTCACTCAAACCCACAATAACTCCAGGCTGTTTTGTGATGACTGGTGATATTTGTTGTTGCTTGGTGTCGAAGAGTTTACTTCGAACAGCTTCCTTCCACATTTTGTCTATAAACCTGACTGGTACTGCTCATGTTCTTTCGCACACCCTTCCCTCCCTCCCAACTACTCACACCTGTCCATGTAATTTTCTTATTTTAAAAAAATTCTCAGAAGAGAAAAAACGAGAGCTCACTGGAGCGTAAGAAGAACTGGATGCGTAAAGCATATTCTCGTTTTAGTTTATGAATTTAAGAGTTTTGTTTGGTGCTGCTGTCAAGTATTTTTTGGTGCACGTTGTTTATCCAACAATTGCAGTGCGTTAATTAGACAGGAAAATAATGTGGGTGAAGTGATGCCAGATTGTGCGTTCTTATTTGGTATTTATTTTTAAGTTCTTTGACTGCGTTCGTATTTTGAAATGACAAACGTGATTGAAGCCGCAGTCTAGTCTCAGTCGCAGCAGAGTTTTAGTCGAGTTGAACACTTTTTTCAATCTCTCAACATCGATATTTTGTCACGAACTTCCATAATCTTTCAAGCTAAACTCTTCATAAAGATAACCGTTCAAGGTAAAATGAAAAAAAAATAGGCATCTTTGGCACAAGTATGAGCACCGCTTTTTCTCATCGGGCTTAAAAGCTTTAATAACGAGATTTTGAGGTACCGAGCTTGCTAGTGGAAGAAAAAGATGATGTCACTGCGAGTTAAGAAATTCAGTTAATAAAAGGGTGATATATGCACTGCATCTTTAAAAACGAGATATATATAGAAAGAGAGAGAAACAGAGAAAGATATATGAAGAAAACACTGGATGGATGATGATAAGAAAAACAATAAATATATTGAAATGTATCCTGGTTAGTTTGAAAAGTCAATTTTTATAGAATAAATTTTAAATTTCAATTCAACGCGACTTGAAAGGAAACAATTTGAGATCCACCGCCATTTATTGGAGCGAGAGCGGTAGGAGTGAAAATGGTTGTAAAAAAATTACAAAAAATTCAGAATTTACATTAATTTCATATTTATGATTCATTAATTAATTACTCATTCAGAATAAATTAATTATTTCATTAATTTATATCCTACAATTCGTTTAAAATTAATTATAAAAATCAAATAAATTTCATAAATAAATCGACTACCGTGCAACAATAATCACCACACCAGCAATAGCAACAGCAACAGCAACAGCAACACCCACTACCAATTTCTTTTCAATTTTTATTGATCCATTTCTTAAATCCACACGAGAAATTATTGACGGTAAAATGAGTCCGGTTTTTTGAGTATGTTTTTTACAGTTTACTTCATCGCTTAACAACGAAATAGGCTTCGTTAATTACTTTCAACGACTATTGCGTTTGAGCCTCTTCTCTCTTTCCTTCCTCACGAATTATTTGCCGTCACCAATATTGGTAGGGGAAAGGTGGGACAGTACTTCACAATTCCGCATTTATATGTTCACATTTATTCTGCTTCATTGGGAAGATAAGTGTTGCTTTTATTGTTGTTGTTGTTATGTCAAGAAATTTCCAGAGAGAAGAGTTGCTACGAGTTTAATGGAATTGCGATATTTTCTGCATTTTAATTGGTTTTCAGGTCTTGCGAATACAAAATTTTATTTTCTTTCATCAATTCAGTGCATGATTGATATAGAACATCATAAGATTTATTGCAGATAATGATATACAACGAATGTGTGTAAGCGATATGGATGATATAACCGTTATTTCTGAATAACGAATAGAAGGTTGTTGATTTGTGGTTGAAAATATAATTTCAGTATATGTAAGTGTCTTGGTGGAATGATTATATAAGATAATGATGCAGAAATTTAAAAAGAAGATGTATTAATTATTTGACAAGTAGTCTCTAATCTATGAAATGTGTTAGAATTAATTAGAGTAGAAAATATATCCATCATATCTACTACATTAATTATGTGCAGGTCGAACAATGAATTAATAGGAACTGATAGGACTGATTTTTGTTCAACGTTTCCTCTTTATTTTTCAAATTTTTTACAAGAGATTTTTATTATATCAAACCCTTATTTTGCTATAATTTTATAGGACTTTATGCAAACTTATAGGAATAGTTGCCAACTTAATGTTATACGAGTAATTTAATTTTTAATGATAGTTAATGTTTGTTATAACGGGGCGACCATTTGTAGACCGCAATATGAAATAAATAATGGATGTCTATTTTCTGGAGATCGATCGAATACATATCGACTTAATCGACTTTGTTAAAGAAAATCTTCTTTTTGTTAATTCGGCCGGTGGACGGAATTTATCTGGTGGTATTAAAATCTTCCTTAATAAAACTTCTTCGACAAGCGCAATTTATTTTGATAATTTTCTTTACTTATTTCTCCTTTATTTTTCTGTTATCTATTTTTTTACAAAAACAAAATCAACGACTAATAAAAAATGTAAATCACAAGTCACAAAATGTTCAGATTGGTCAATGTTGTGGTAAACGTTTTGGTAAACTGTAAAACGATAAAGACTGACAGAAGCAAAAAATGACGCATTTCCGGATATCCTGAATGCCTTTTGCGTACGAGGTGATGATGACTGAATGCGATGTAATTACTGGTGCGTCCCTTTCATTACATGTGACGCGTGTTTCCGAAGGCACCGATACCCGATTGTGAGGCACCCTTATTGTAGCCCATCTGTAGATTCAGATGACCCTCGTGAGCGCGTAATTGCTCTTCGGTGAATTCGCGTTCATTTTTCTCCGCCATTTTGGGACCCAGTTGAGGACCATTGAATTCGGGATGTTTTTGAGTCTGTTCGGCCGGAAGATAATATTAAGATAGAAAGAAAAGGGAAATAAATTGATTCGCAACTACCCGAGCATCATCTACTTACAATTCGTCCCAGGGCGTAAAGGCACAGGGTGACCTGAGGAATATTTCGCCGTTCGAAAAGGTCAGCGGTCTGGAAGATTTCTTCTTCCGGTACACCGTACTTTTTAATGGCCGCCTGAAAACGCTGGACATTTTCCATTAATTGAAAATTGGTACCACGTTCTTGAATCTTTTTAACCGAGCCCGGCGCCAATTTATTGATTAAACGGCAAAGGACGGTACCATCCTTGAGAATGTCCTCGTACTGACCAGCAGGTACTTTTTCACCCAAGACTGCATAAATCCAGTTGAGGACTTCAGCTTCTTGTTCCTTGTTTCTGGGCTACAAGGACGAGGAAGGCGAGGAAGAATGATAAGGTTTTGGAGAAGTTTTGGTACCCAACGTGGAAGAAGAGAGATAAGCACAAAAAGGAAAAGGTTAATTGAATTTCGAAAAAAATAAGCTAAGTTCATAAAAGGCGAAGCCTACAGAATTGAATTGATAGAAAACCATAAAACATCCTCGCAAAGCTTTTTTAATAAAAATTGCTGGCAGTGAAACAGAAAACAAAGAAGAAAATAAAGAAAAATATAGGAAAAATTATAACATAAAATTGTATACAATGTTACCGTTAGACTGGTAATTTAGGAAGGAAAAATGGAATAAGTGTGAAAATATGGACCGTTTTGTGGCAAAGAGGCAGAGTGGGGGAAAAGGTGATGAAGTGAATCCAAAGGAAAAAAGATAATTAATTTACAGTTAATTAACTTTGGTTGTTTTATTCGATGATTGACACAAAAAAAAAATAACAACCGCGACCGGAACACAGGATTGTGCTGCCACACGCAATCAACCACCGCGTGACGACAGGCGCCGAAATCAAACCAAACACGCACCAAATCAAACACGTACACCCGCACATAGCCATGATTTTTGGCGAATATCACGTTAAAAACCCATTTGTGGTCGTAATAATTTTGAGTCATTTTGAATTTGCAAAATAAACGAATGCGATTTCTTTGATCTCTTCCTAATTTTCGTTTGAGTTTCAAAGGCTTTTAAGTGATTACAAATAATTTTTTTAAGGGTAGAGAAATTGCGAGAAGAAAGTTTGTTGACTTCTTTGAAAGGACGTTGATTATCAAAGCAAAATTAAACGATAATATTTTAACTTTAGTATTATTGTATGAAAATTTTCTGTTCGTCTTCCTGTCTGTTAGATTTGAACCTGAAAACAAAATAGATATCCCGATTGATTCAAGGGCGAAAGACCAAAATTTCTACAAAAACTCGAGGCAAAGGTTTCATTCGCCCCCCCCCCCCCTTTGTGTTGTTCAATATATTGTGACGTTGCTTTCACTGCGTTGCGCTCTTTTTGATTTTGTTTGTTTGTTTTCATTGAATTTTTCGGCAGCAGCGAAGATAAACAACACAGTGCAATGTTTTGACCGATATAAAAAATGGATATCGATAAAAAATATCATGCATTTTTTTTCGACAAAGAAAAGAAAAAAATATCATGATATTTGCAAAGACGGTGTATCGCGAATTGTGCTGCATAGCGTATGAATAAAAAAAACGAATATCTTTTTTAGTACTATTGCTTTTATTTATTTTGGACTTTGGCAGTTTATTGGCCCGAAAAATCACATAGAAATTCGAAGGGTTGGCGCCTTGAAAAAACATCTTTTGGCGCTTGACTTTCATTTGCGAAAAAAATTTCTATTTAAAAAAATTTGATTGCCTGCCAGAAACAAACACAATTTTATTTTACTTTTTAAATTATATTTAGCAGACTTTTTGGACCTGTTGCTTTTTTTATTAAATTCCCTTTTTATTGAACGAAATTATATTTTAAAAATAATGTTTTTTAAAAACTTTTCTTTTAAAGATTTAATTATTCAGATATTTCCCTCTTTTCTTATTTATGACGCCTAATTAAAAATTTTTCATTTAAATATTTAATTATTTAAACACCAAAAATTTAATGATCCGTTGTTTTTCATTTGATTTTTTTGTATTTTCCTTTTCATTGGATGGCGATAAAATTAAATCGCCATCGAAACTAAATCTATTGTAAATTTGCCGCAAACAGTTTGAAAGAAATTTATTTAATATTTATATTAGAAGCATTTGCCGGGCATAACGATGACATGTGTGTTGTTTTTTCTGTTTCTATCATTTATGTTTGTCCTGCTGTCGCGGTAACGCAAAATGTTTATGTTTCTACGTAGGCGTTAATTTTTCAATGCCACCAAATGTCAAAAATTTAATAAATTGCATAATCAAGAATTAAAAATAATCGATGATGCTTTTTAGCCAAATCAGTGATTATGGAGACAATAAAATTAATAGAAATTAATAGAAATTATAGTTTAACATTTATAAAATATAAAATTTTTTATTGTTAACAGAAAATATCTAATTACTGACTAAAAATATTGATCTAAAAGAATTGAAGTTTAAAGCTTTCAGTGTTGTTGTTTATACATTCCTGGAATACCTAAAATCAGAAATCCTGCAAATTTTTAAAATTGAAATTAATAAAAACAAAATGTTAAATGAAATTATAGGAATCAATTTTGAATGATTTTTTAAATTATTTTTATTAGAGGAAACTCTTTTGAAAGTATAAGCGATAATGTAAATGAATATGTCTTTAAAGATATATTTCTATCTATCACAAATTCTAATAGGTTTCAATTTTTGTTAATCTAATAACCATTAGTTCAATTCCGGCTAACGACAATTTCCTTTAAAGTAATGATGTTAAAGTAAATTTAACGATGAATTAACGGATAAATTTTTGCCCTACTCTGGTAATTCAGTATCAATCAGATTGGCGTGTGCATGCAGAATATCATACACATACCCACACGTATATATAACGTATAATTTACAATATAATTTAATGAATAACCGCACCAACAATAACAACCGTATAATCTCAACAGCAGGAACGATCGACCCTTTTTTTCATTTAAAATATTTAACGCGTCAGGCTGTGAATTCTCCTATTTGTTGGTGTTTAGCAAAAACCACGAACATCAACAACAAATAATGAACACAGTTTTCCAGACCGTCAATTAATTGGACAATTAAGCTCGCCGCCGAAATTTCCTCCTCTTCCCACCACTTTCTTTCGAATATACGCTCACAATTTTAGAAATCTTTTTATGCTCTGTGCCCGATGGGATGAGGGTGTATTAACTATATCATCTGATGGTAACGAATTAAAGGAGGCGCGTCAGGTATATAAAAATACAGATATTCTTGCTCAGAACTAACTCTTTATTCAATTTACCCATCTGTTCGTTTGCTTGTCCGTCTGAGTGAATAAAGCGATTCTTTTGAATTTAGCCCAAATATTCTGATAGTGAGTTGTCATCACGAATAAGGTGATGTTGAAAATTTGTCAAATCTCGTCTACCTTTTATGTAATAAAATATCGAAGTCGCAATTTTCAGTCTCTATTGAAATTTTGAAGCTGAACTTGTATGACCGAGAAGACATTGGAGAACTTCATCATCCTTACTAGGACTTACATCATACTTCCTTCCTTCCTTTCATTATTATTTCCTTGTTCGCAGAACTTTTGTAAATTAAATTATTAAAAAAAATATTTAGACGTTATTACTTTTAATCCAGTTTGCATCCTTAGAATTTTTAATTAAAGTTTTTTTTAAACTTTTATTTATCTTCTTTATTTTTTCTTTAATTATTTGAGAAGCACCAATCATCTTTTTTTATCTTTTGTAGCACCAAAATTTTACCAAAATAAGACCTATAATAAAGATTATTTAAGATTATCTTATAAAAAAATGTAAAAAATCAAAATGGCAAAAATAAAAGAAGCAAAAACCTATAGAAATTAACTATTCCAGTCAATAAAAGTTTATAGAACATGAAAAATTAAATATTAAAAAATTGAAAAAAGAAAAATTAAATGTTAAAAAACTGCAATTTTTAAAAAATTTGCAGGTAAATTATAAAGATGCGCGTATAAGAATTTGGTTTTGAATGATATAAAAACACTGCATAAATCAAAGCATTGCACTTGGTTATTAGTATTTCTTGGTTTTTTCAACATTAAATAAATATATTCGATTTATCTAGAGCTCAAGTAATTTGTATAATTATGCTCTATTTGATACATCATTCGTTTTCTGCTAGCTGTAATTTTAAAATGTTGTTTTTAAAAATTGTATTTTGTTTATGAGAATAATTAAACTTTAATTATTTGTAGCCGTTTTTTTCTAAATTGTTTTTGTAATTGGAAGTAGTGTATTAGTTCATTTTGAAAATTTCATGATATTATTATTAGTCGTTATTAAGTTGAAATTATGTTTGAATCTGGTTCGTCGTTTTGTTTGTTTAATATTTACTTATTATTGAATTGAAATTACTTAGAAATATTCCAGAAAATTTAATAACGCTTTTTTTAAAGTACTTTTTTTAGTTAATTCTTTAGAATTAATCTTTATTTTGAAATGTGAAATATGAAGCACGTATTTATTGATATTTTGATATAGTTTTATTATAAAAATGATTCTTTATTTAAAAATACTTTGTTAACTGTTAAGAGAGATAACAAAAAATAAAAAAAAGTATGGAAACAAATCAACAATTAAAATAAAACTAAAATAAATTTCAATAAAAATTAGAAGTAAAAGTAAGAAGTAAAATTTTTGAAAATAATATTTACTTCACGTAAAAAATTAAATTTGATTCAGATAAAAAGAAAACACTACTGGTGGAAGTAGAAATCCCCTTCTAACCCACAATTTTTTTAAAACTTACGGCCATTTTATAATTATATTATTAGTTGAATCTGCTGTCGTTGTTTGTGGGCTTGGTGTATAAGTACGGTCGCGTGTTGCTTTAATTTGTAAAACTTTTAAAGGATTTTTTTAAATCCGCGGAAAGAAAAACGCTTGATTATGTCTGGCGTAACTGAATGATTTTTCCGACTAAACTAATTTGTTAAACAGATTTTCCAATTATCTTTTCGAACAATTTGGGACTACTGCCGTCGCCGCCGCTGCTGCCAAGGAAAATAATTTGAAAAGAAATTGAAAAGACAACCCATCGAAAATAAAGATCTCTTGAAAATATATATGTTTAAAGCTTTTACATATTTACTAGTACGTCCATCTGTATACACATTTATGCCTACATACACGCACAGACGCCTGCTCTTTTATATATATGTACTCCCACACACGTTTTTATGTCTCGCGACAACGTTCACGAATAAGTTGAAGGTGATGACGTCAAGATTTAAAAAGAAAATTATCTACTCGGGAAAAAATCGATTTTAATAAATAGATGAGATGCAAAATATATCTGAAGAAGTTGAGAATATTTTAAAAGATATTAAACAATTTGTTGCGAGAATTATTCTTCTTCTGCCTCTTTCCCTCTGACTTTGTTGTATGAGCATTTGTCCCGCGAGAATTCAATTTGGAAAAGCGTTTGTTCGATCGAGAGGTATTACTCTGTTCGAAATGGGAGAGTGCTATAAGTACAAAATTTAAATCCGTAGATGATGAACACAGTTTATTTCTTACGCAATTAAGTGAATAAAGTCGGAATATTTCGACACAAAAAACCTAATCAAGAAATTAAAAGGGGCTTACAGGACGTCTCTTAAATGAATTTAAATGAATTGGATATTGAAATTATTTTCAAGTGTAAACCGAAAATACAATTACTATCAAGATAAACTGGAGGAAAGTCTAGTTGGGAGGCTACCTTAAGGAAGATGCCTCCGGTTGATTTCTCGACATTGCAGTAAGGTATAGACTCCTTTCGCAAAGGAAATACCAGCAATTTACGACAGAGGTTGAGATTTATTAAAGAAATATAGCCTTGTATTTTTAAATAATTTTCAATACTTCGAAATTTTGTTATAAAAAATAGCTTAGAAAAATGAAACACTTTTCTGTAAACTCTCTGCAGACAATACTGAGGAATACATTAAAGAAGTCTAATTAAAAATTTTAAGAGTCTAAATATTCATTAATTTTGTTATACTTGTTTTTTGTTGTTGTTGTTTAAGTTAGAAACAATTAAGTGGGTGGATGACCGGTGGTCTCTTTTTATTTTCATGTTTTGCATCTTAATTATTGCAAAATTAATTCGGGTCAGCCATCTGTTTGCTTAGGCGATTACTCAATCTCATCGTCATTTATTCGATACTTTTATTTTTTTGAGGTTCTAATTAATTTCATAATGAAATTCCTCTTCTTCAGCTCAAACTTCTCTTTCTTGAACTGAATGGAAAATATTTGCGATTTTCCTCAAATTTTGATTGCCTAGGAATCCTCCGAAGATCATTACTCCCGTTTTTTTTCTTATTTTATGTTGTTTTCTTCATTTTTAAATAAACAAATGAAAACATTCATAAACGTATACAATATAATTTCTATTCCAATTCCAGGGACAAATGAGAAAATTAGGAATTATTTATTAATATTAAGCTTTATTTTGGTTGAATTAAAAAATAAATTTACGTTTATGTTTAAATATATATAGAAAATTATATATTTAAATCAACATTTTTCTGTATTCTTATCGTTATTTAAAAAGTAATTATTCTGGCCACTGAAGCCATTTTGTACCAGTTTGTGCCAAATATGGTTGAATGACTTTTCATCTATTCTTAATTATACATTAATCAATAAATTCGCCTGAGTAATTATGGAATAATTCGGAATATTTATCCTCGACCTAACACAAAAGCCTCGTGGGCTTTTAATCAATAACCGAAAAGCCCTTGATGCTTGAAAGAAATTAAATAACTAAAGTAGATTCAATTGCTATTTTTGCTTCACTACTAAATCAAAACACATTCAAATCAAATAAATCGGAGCGAGAGCGCAACAGATTACGCACAAATAGAAGCTACTTTCTTTTCATTGAACTGAAATGATTTCAATTCACGCCAAAAACCAATAAATTATCATTTCAAAACTAATGGAAACTTTTGTAAAAACAACTCAGTAAATAAAGATAAAGAAAAATAAATGAGTATTTGAAATAAAATCGAAGAAACTTGGGAAGGCGGATCGAGGCCGAGCAGCAAGAGAGGTTTGCGATGCTAATTTATAAATTTGAGTTTCAAGGTTATCAACGTATTGAGTTGATCCGAATACAAAAAAAAAAAAAAAAAAAAAAAAATGAAAAAAAGAAAAGAATTCTAAAATAATGAAAGTGGTGTGGTGAGGTGGGGTGAGTGTTAGCTGGTAAGACGGACGCGTGTGAATGAAGGTCATAAGTATAGTATTTTTTTCAAATAAATGGAAAAATAATTGTTTGCAATGCAATACAACGGACTCCGCAAAACAAGAAAGAAATAAAGGAATGAGTAAATAAAAACAAACAAACAAACAAGTTTATATTGATTTTTTGTTTATTTTTATTATTTTTCTTTTGTTATTTAATAATATTTTTATAATACTAATTTTTTTATCTAATATTTTTTTAATTGCAAAATAAAATTAAATTCCTTAAATTAAAATAAGAAGAGGATCTTCGCGTATGGTTGCTAAAGCAGGATTACTTAAATAAACCCACATATATTTTTGGGCATTAGTTGAAATTGCCTTTTCCAATCGCAAAAAAAATAAATCAAGATTTAAAAATCAAAGAATATGAAATCGATTTCATTAATGTGCAAACAGACTTTGAATATTTGGACGGGGGCAGAAAAGAGGGAGAAACAGTTAATTATTTATGTCTTTCTTTTGAATTTCGTTCATTAACATTTAAGAAATAATAAAGTGAATTTAATTCAAAAAATTCGTATTTCATCTGAAACATCTGTGCCTGCTCAACAACATCCATCTATTGCTAGAACAATGACATAAACAAAAACAATAAAAACAATAATAATAACGAAAAAAATAATCACGCTAAAAATTGTCCAATTGTTGTGGCCGCCATTGGCAATGATTGGCAATGATTCTTTATACAGACGCCATTGCCGACATTGAAACAGACACGACAAAATCTCTGCCCCCCTCCCCCTAAAACAAAAAACAAAAACAACCAACAACAGCAATACGAACTAGTTTTTGATTAATGAAAACACAGGAGTAAAAATAGAAAAAAGATTAGAATATAATAAATAATTATATCGTTTTGGAAAACAACATCATTAATTTTGGTCTGACCTAAGCCATTAAACAATTGATTATAATTAACTGATTTAAATGTGAACTATTTTTTGAAATTGCTTGAAATTTTTATTTTTATCCAATATTGTTGGAAGTAAATTATTCGCCGTTATCTCAAGACTTTTCTCGCTCGAATTTTTTCCTTCAGACTTTTTTGAAATATTCCGTTTTATCGTGGATAATTAAGTAATTATTTTCTTCTGTTTACTTTATGTCAGAATCGTTTTATTCGTTATTTTTTGGTGGAGGTTTTATTTTTTATTAAAATTTTTTAAAAGACAGATTTTTTTGCTAAACTACGAGGAATTTTTATAAACAAAAATTTTTTACTAGAAAGCATTTTCATAAAATTTTATGACACAAGAACCAAATATTTTTCAAGGAAACTAAATCTCTTTTTTAATAATTTTTTATAGTTATATTTTCCTCAGAATTTCGTTTGTTTGATTTAATTGTATTTCTTTCTTTGTCTTCTCTTGAAATATTTGTATTGTGTTTTCTTGCAGCTGTTTAGTGATATTTTAAAAAATTCTGTATCTATATTTTTAACAAAACGTAAAAGAAGGCTATGGTGTTAATTTATTAAGTATTCGTTTTTTGTATATTTTTTCAAAAATAGTTTGTTAGATTTACGTCTTTTATTGCTTTAAAATTAATTCTCAGTTTTACTAAATTGCTTTAAGGAAATAAAATAATATATATAATTTTTTAAATAGTGTTTTTTAAAGCTAGATTATACAATTAATTGAAAGAAATTTTTCATCTTTTAAAGCAAATGAATAAAAGAGAAAATGGAACCAAGTTCTTAAAAATTGAACTAAAATATTTGTGAATAAAATAAATTTTGGAGCTATGGAACACAGCTTCTCAAAATTCGTGTTATCAAGGAATGAGTATTTATTTAACAGATTGCTTTCATAACATATCACGGTATATTCACAAAAAAAAAATACATTTACAAAATTCAAATTACATTCGTGTATGTAATCTTTTTAAGCAAATATTTATTTGTGCAGCGAGATTCTTGCATTTACAATCACTCACACACACACAAATACCCACACACATCAAATGAATACGTTAAAAATTTTACAATGAGAGAGTGCTGGACGAGCGTAAAGGAAGAAAAGGATTTACTTCGTTTTTACTTTAAAAAACAAATAGAACTATTCTTTGAGAGCAAAACCCATGGTTTTAGCGGCCACATTGTTGCTGTTGCTCTTTTTGCTTCATTGTTGTTTAACAAATTCCTGGTATCTTCGCATTTCTTCATGGAAAAAACCGCATTCTCACGACAAGTGAACCACCGATGCGTTAACTTATGTATATACACGCGCTCTTATGTTTCGCGAGCTCTCCTCTTTCCTCTTGCATACCTTTACACAAATACCCTCGCATATATCGCTTGAATTTATTTATTCATTTATGCATATTGGCGGAAATTGAAGAAGAAACATTGTATGACACACAAAAATGTATGCAAGGTATTTGTTATCTATCCGGTTACGAGAGGATTTATTTTAATAAAGAATAGCTGAATAAAATATCCATACATAAAATAGATATTGTGTAAAATTTATTAACCTACACAATTTTATTTTTATTATTATTTATTTTAGGGCTCTTTCTGTGCTTTTTATGTTTTCCATGGTGTAGCGAAATCGGCAATAAGGATTTCCTTCTAATAGAGCGAGATGTTCCTGTGTGGCAGTTGATCACTATAGGACAAATTACTGAAATATTTCCTTTAATTTATTGCAGTTGTTTAATCAGTATTTGAAATTAAAATGCTTTATAATTTCAGTTAGTATCGAAAGTAATTCGATGTATTAAAAATTGAATAATGATTACTCATTGATTAAGCAATACTGATTGTTAGAATACTGACGATTGAGTAATTAAATAAATTACACAGAATGAATTATTAATTAACAATTTATTAGACGCCTAACAAATTGAAAAATATATTCAAAAAATAAAATAATTAAAATAAATTAAATGAATAAACTAGATATAATGTGTATTTATAAGATAAAGTAAACTCAATAAATAATATAATAATAAAAAATAAATGAATTAATGACAAAATTGCTAGCATTATTTTCGAAAAATTATGACTATTCAATTCTCACAGAAATTTTAAAATTTTAAAAGGACGACTTCATAAAGAATGACACGTTTCCTTCAATTTCAACATATCAATTTTGAAAATGGTCTTTTAAATATTTAATAAATTTTCATACGAAACATTGAATAAAACATGTTTTCTCTTGCTTCTTGCTTCTTTTTTTCTTCTTTCACTGCATGCCAAAACCACTCTCGATTATCATGTCATGTCATGAGTGTACGAGAGTTGGAGATCTTGACACCAACAAGGGTGCATGGAGAGAAAATGCAGAAGAATATATAGACAAATATGCAATATAGTGATGACTTTTTATTATTTTACTGTCGAACAGAAAAACTTGTATAAACATGTATATAAAGAAGCACTAACAAAAAACTATAGAGCCAAAGAGTCGCAATGATAAACAAGGCCGGTTTGGACGGACAATCACCTTCGTTGGACAATCGCTTGGACAGAACCAACAATACGTTGCTGGAAAATGGTTTGGGGAAAATGGATAAGGATAAGCATTTATTGTTGCGGTTTTCCAATTTTTCAATTTTCTACGGCGATTAAAAATCGTAATATAACATGATAAGCAGTGTGCAGGGAAAGAAAACAAAACAAGAAACAAAATCAAGCAAAAAATTCTCCAACAAGAGGGCGGTTGACCAATAAATGTCACAATGAAAACAGTTGGTTAAGAATTGACTGTACGTAGAAAAGGTAGAAGGTGGCACGTTCGGAAGACGGAATTTTTATTTTTTCGTGGAATATTTTGCGGAAACTTGTGCTAGTGAAGTCCACAGAATGTTTAAAAATTCCGAAAAAATGCAAAAGCGGGGAGAATGCAGCCCCTTACCCACGTAATGTCACAAAGGAAACGAAGCAGTTGAGATAGTTTTGAAATGCCACGAAATCTAATTCGATGTCGGAATTGTATTCATAGAGTTCTTAAAACGAATGATATTGAAACGGATATTATTGAATATTAATTTTTCCCTTTACTTACTAAAATTCTGTTTGTATTTCTGATAATATAATTAATCCAATTTTGAGACAATAATTGGCTCAAAAACTAGACTACTGCTATTGAGACTACTACTACAATAAACTACTAAACTACTACTACTACTAAACTATTGAAACTTCTTATAATAATTGTTACTTTATAACGCGATGTGACGAGTGTACACGGATAAAAGCATTACAAGGACAGAAAACGGGTAGAGTTTGCTGAATATGATACAGAATATTTTTTATAATTTTTTTCATTTGAGTTTTATTTGAGAAACAATGCATATCCTTTTTTAAAATCCTTTGGCTATATCGCTCTGACTTTTTTTTTAATTGACCATTACTTCGTTTTTCAAGAAGAGACATTATTATAACAAATTTTTTTATTTTAACCAGTTTTTGTTGTTTATTTTGCTTTTACTTTTTCAGGCCGAAATCTGTACGAATAACAGATGTCACTCGCAAACCGCAAGCGCAGCCATATATAAGTACATACACACACACTCTCTCATGCAGGTACACATACGCATACTCATACACACTGTCTGAGTTTCGCATTTGAGAAACAGTTTTCATGCTGAATGTTTTTTACTTTACAATTTTTGTTATGGAAAACATGTAAATAAAAACAGATCTCATGCGTCAGTAGTGAATGCAAGTATTGGTATATGTGCGTTGAAGGGGAAGAGCAAGAGTTTATGTTGGCATGCGTTTGAAATCCTTTTGCCAATAACTGTCATTACTGCCAGTGACAACAATTTGTGTACGCATCGAAATTGCCACTCGACACTTCGAATTGATAGTTTAGCCCACTTCACTTCACATCTCGCAAAGCCTCTCCACTGCTGCCAATTTCTTTCCCCCCTTTTTTTCAACGTTCTCTTTGAAATCTTTTCCCTTAAAGCATTTATTCTTTAGAGATGATATTTTATAACAAACGGATCGATCACCAAAAACTATCTGCAGTATGAAAGCTTTAGGTGTAGAAGATTCTATCTCTCTTCTATAGCATCGCACCACTAAGCTTGTTCTAAGGTTTCAGTGAGGTTTTTTGATTATTTAGAAATTTTAATTTAAACGAAAATGTTTAAGCAAAAGTGCAATTAAAAGAACAAAAAAAATATTAAAAGAATAAACTTTACAAATAAAAACAAGGAGTAAAATACCCCTGGAAATCTTCAATTACCATTACTGTAAATAATTTAATACAATTTCACAATTTTTGATTATTATTTACAGAATATTTTTTGATTATTATATACAGAATTTCTTCTCTCGTAAATTATTGCTGAACGAAAGTTAGCATCGCAAGATCTAAAGAAAATATATAAAAAATATCGTCTATTAACAATTTATGTTATTGCTCGCTTTCTCCCCCTTTCATTCAATAATTGATGCACAAAAGTGAAGCAAGTTGAAATCAATGCAATAAAATTAATGACGTCGATTTATTTAGAAACCGGTTCAGTTTGGTAATGAAAAGATTTCATGCTATATTTTAGAATATATTTATTATGGCTTGGCAAAGAGGGTGCAGGAGAACGAGGAAAAGAAAAAGAGACTGCAAATTGAAAACTTTGGTGCAAGATGTATGAGTGGGAAAAGCAAACCCGCGAAGAAAATAAACGAAAAGGTAGGAAAGCAACTATCATCATGAAACTAACGTTGCTTTTTGTTGTTATTTTTATGATTTTCATGAGAAAATACTGATTCTTTATCGTAGTAGAGATTCGGTAGATTAGACTGCCGAATACTTTCTATTCGGCATATGAATGCATATCCTTCGCCATTGTCGGGCAATGACAGAGAAAGCAACATTTACTGGATTCTGTCTCTTAGACGATTGCTACCATACAGGCGGTACCAGCGCAACTTCTGTGATTCGTGCTTAAACACATACACATACAACCTGCGAAGAGGCGTCATTCGTATTGAAGTCAGTATTTAACATTTTTTATAGACGAATAAATTTCTGTGTGTCTGTATATATTTTCCAAAATACCCATTCATTCCCGGAACATTGTGTAAATTGTTGGAACATTTAATGCATTTAACAGACACATAGTGACACACAAACGTCTTTATTAAAGGTCTTGTTTATTGTGGCAATAAAAATGTGGTTAGCTGTGAAAATAGACCGATACACACACTCACACAGATGCATACACACATATGTATATATAGATGGTTTCTTAAATTTTTCTTGTCATTGTGAGGTGGTTAAAAGTATTCTGGTCTGCCATCACCGCCCATTTACAGCAATGATAACCAACTCTGTTAATCAACCAAATCCATGAACCTCGGGGCAACGAGTGGAAGAAAACATTGAATATACATCATTCGTCCCGTAAATGCTCGATCTTGTATTCTTTGTTGGTTGCTTCGTACGTTTTGCGCCACAAATTTGAAGCAATGAGAAACTTTATATAGTCACGTTTAGTTCATAATTGCTTTCGGGATGTATTTCAAACTTCCTTTCGCCTTTTATGACTGCCTTTAATATATTTCCCATTTTACTTCTTACTCCATCCCCCTTTAATTATTTTTAAGGGCTTATATTCTTCTAATAATCGCAATTTTTGCAATGCGTAACGTGCTCCCTAGCCGTCATTGTCGACCTTATTGTAAAAATTAGAAATCGAACCATTTCATTTTATTACAGTCATTATTAAAATTGTTTTTCAATCACCATCCATTTATTAAGTGTTTATCAAAGTGTTTTTTAATGTTATTTATTAAAAACTTTCGCGTTTATTCGAGCATAAATTCCATTAGCAATTCTAAAGGCGATGAACAGGAAGCAGAAAAAGAGGAAATGCGGCCAAGATCGTAACAACAGCTACCAGTTTATGACGTCAATACCACAATCTCAGAAAAGAGTTAGGAATAATTTATATCAATGACAGGATGCCATTGAAAAGCACATATACCGATTAGACAGTGTAAGAAAAGTAGCGGGTTTAATACTTGTTTAAAAGTATTTAAATATAAGTTCTCAAAATAATTAATGCATTCATTACTTGTTTTCCATAGTTTTTATTTATGTTTCTGTGGGCCGAAATTAGAAAACTGCATAAGAAATAACTTCGTTTTTGAATTTATTAGATTATTAAAAAAACAATGTAAAAAGTAAAGAATACGAAAGCTTACAGAAATAAAGATTTAATAATATTCAATTAAAAATTAAAATAATTTATTTATTATTAAATTCATTTATTTATCTGCAAACCAAAACTTTTGATTCGCGAATAAGCAAGACTTCGAAGAACGTATATCGGAAAGGAGATAAAAATCTTCTAACTTAACACTTTTCTCAAAAAAGCCCACACATCGTATAGCATGATAGGGGCTGGGCCGTACCAATATTCTGCGATTTTATAATGTCCAACACCGCCATCTCGGTTACAAATTTTCGGCTACAGAATTCTGAGTCTGGAAAATAAGGCTGTGCAATTTTATTTCAAAAAAAAAGTAGGTCACTTTGTCAATGTTCAAACCCAAAACGTCTGTAACGACAAAAAATGCTGATAAAGAAGTTCACGAGAACATCCCTTTTGGTTCTGCAATAATCGTGATATCTCTACGCGACAGACAGACAGACAAGGCTAAATCGACAAAGGAGATCATTCTGCGTTAGACAATTTTTTCCATACACGTTACAAACGCTGGCACAAATTCAAAAAAATAGAAATAGACGCATTTTACTACTTCGTTTTTTCGCAATTGTCTGCACTTCATTTTATATTTTCATTTGGAATTAGAATTAACTTTCTTATCTTAAAATCGAAAAAAAACTGAAAAGTAGTCCTTTTGAAATGAGCGCGTGTCTCTCGTTCCTAATGTTGTTAACTGCAGAAAGAAAAACACAAAGAGGAAGGACACAATTGGAAATATGACGTGATCAGAAAACCAAAGAATGGAAAAATAGTTTTAAAAGGAAACGCAAATGAAAACAAAACAAAAATTATAAAATAAATTAAGAAAGGAATGAGTGAGAAAAGGATATATTTTCATTGTGACTTAACGATGCCCGTAAAATACATTATATATAAACCGAGACGTTATTGTATCGAGCTGAATTTAAATTGATGTTGTGTACCGGGTTTTATCTTCGAATTCATTTCCTTCGTTTTTCCTTGCACAAAAGAAAATTTATAAAAATTAAAATTAAAAAAAATTATTTGATTTGCTCCAAAAACCCACTATTTGAATCCCTTTTAGAGATTATTAATTATTTAAATAAAAAACCTTTTAAAATCAATCGTAAGGAAATTAAAGAGATATGAGCAGACATGAATTAACTCTACACTGCTAATTAATTCTCTGGTAGGTCTCAGACCTATCAGAGCCAGGTGGTTATACAGCTTTACTG
This sequence comes from Physocephala rufipes, assembly GCA_963966595.1. Taxonomy (NCBI): domain Eukaryota; kingdom Metazoa; phylum Arthropoda; class Insecta; order Diptera; family Conopidae; genus Physocephala; species Physocephala rufipes. The sequence continues at coordinate 3,845,490 of OZ016501.1, read as the reverse complement.
CAGTTTTTCCAAGGAAGGAAACACGGGTAAGGCGAGATTGTTATAATTAATTTTGTTGCTTAATTTTCAGCCCCTTTTTCTTTTTTCATTCCTTGTTAACTTTCTCCTTTCTCTTTCCTTTCTCTCCTGCAACGGTCTCTATTTGCTTTCCTTATGCTGTATTTTTTTTACTTACTCTCTCTTCTTTGTTTTTGGCTGTAGTAGATGAATAATTTATGTATGTTTGAATAACTAATTTTCCGATATAAATTTTCTTCTGTCTCTTTTCACAAACAATACAAATTATATATTGCGCGCAGAGATTAATAGTGGAAATTATATTTTCATTTATCTTCCTGTAAATGTTTGTCAGAGGATTTATGTGTTAATTTTCAAGAACTTCGAATTTGAATCTTTATTGCGAAACTAATATATATATACGCAAATAGTCAAAAACCTAAACGTTTAAATGAACACGTTTAAACCTCAGAAACTCCTTAAAATCGTTTTATGCTTCAGAAGACCTAAATTTGAAATTTTAAACTCTGTTAAATTTGTTCTTCATTTACGAAATTAGAAAAACTTCCAATTCTTTTGTAATTATCTTGCTCCCTTTTTATTCTTCCAGCATGATGAGAAAAAGTACGTTAAATATCTTTTGGTCGTTTCCTAAATAATACTTTTATGCTCCTTGCCAGAATCCGTTCAATTATTCGCTCGTTTTTTATATTTTCAAATGATTTCGCCGCGTTTTCTGAGTTGCGAGCTAAGTAAAACCGAGTTAAGCTGAATAATAAACTGAATAATAAAGACAACAAGAATGCGTTTTTGATTTGTGCTTTTATAATCAAAATTTAATAATTTATTATCATAAAAAACTAATTTTCATCGGTGTAATCGTATTAGTTGGTGCCAAAGTTCGTTGATTGTCTGAACATTTTGGCGTAATTAAAAGGAAGGAGTTGCAGAAGAAGGAAGGAAAAACTATTCCCTTCTGTAACTCGCGTCCCTCATTACGTTCTATTATGTTTGAATTATTTATGGAAGTAAATTTTTAAAAAAAATTTCATATTAATAAAATATAATTATTTGTGTTTATCACAGGCAAGTGATTGTGGTTTGGGTGCGAACATTTTAAAAGGGGTTTAGGTCAACTGGTGTATATAGATAAATAGGATGGTTATATAAAAAAGTAATTGTTTAAGCGTTACTGTTATGCTAACTACCGTTATGCGTGTAGGCATGTAGGCGTGTGGGAGGGGGCATTTATTTGTTCATAGTAATATTCTTGGGGTGATGATTGGTTGTTTTTGAGAAAAATATAACCCTTTGTTTAACTAGCTAATTATCTAAACTTAATGGTTAGATTTATATGTCATTGCATTGTTGGCGCTACTATTATTACTGTTATTATAATTTTTTATAATAATTATAATATTACCATTACCATTACTATTTTCCTTGCTCCTTTTCTGTCTACTGCACATTGAAGTTGTGTAAATTAAGAAAATAAAGAAGAGATGACGAACGCCTAAGAGAAACGACGAGGCACAAACACCGACATAACTTTGAATGGTTGCCTACATTTTTATTGTTTCTGTTTTTATTACTGCTGATGATGCATTATTACCTTAATAATGAAAGAATTGTGATTGGAGGAGTTTTCGCTGTTTTTGCAACTATTATTGATTTGTTTCATGTCGTTTTTCTTGATTTCTCGAGCGAGGCATAAAAACGCTGTAAAAATCATTCAAAATAAATGTTACTGTTATTGTTATTGTTATTGTCAATGTTGTTGAGAATACATTCATTTTTTGTATGCTCACTAGTTATTTTAAGTTAATTTAGAAACCAAATCTAGCAAAATCTACCAAATAGCAAAATAATTAAAGGAAAATAAACAAAGCGTGACTGAGTCGAGTTTACATTCGCGTTAAAGCAACGTTGAAACCTAAATACAGAAGCAAATTTCATACCGCTTTCAGAAATAACAAAATGAATGAAAAATATTCTGTTTTGAAATTAAGGTTGGGTCAAATGGAAACTAGACAAATGGAAGCAATTGCAACGGGTCAACGTTGAGGAATAACGTTGGATTACTGTTAAGTGTAGGTGTTGTAGTAGCAATCAATACATCAACAATTCATGTAACCCATTCGTTCCATGGTCAATGCATGCCTTTGTCTTCCTCCATCTATTTCATCGATCATTTCACTATCTTTTATTTAATACAATAATTTAATCAAAAGCAATCAGCTTTGAAACATGAAATTAGTAACGTCCTTTGTTCTGCGGCGGATGAAGGTTAAGTTAATCTATAAGATCCGCACACACATACACACACAATTAAACACACACAGACACATACAATCAAACACACACAACAATTTGCAAGAATTACTTTGGAAATGTGAAAAGGACTATCAATTGAAATCAAGAAAAGGTTGAAAGCGGAAGAAATTTCATTTGTTTGTTTCGTAACGTTCTTTAAAACAAAAAAAGGCAGAAGTAATGAAAAACATAAAACTAAGCAAAAGAGAGAACATGATAACATCTTCTGCGTTTGGAAAAAATACATGGGTCAACACTTAGTCAATTATGGCTACCGTAATAACTAACCAGAGACAGGCCATAGAGATAGAGAGAGACAGAGAGAAAGAAACAGAGACAAGAAACAAAGCAAGAACAAGAAGTTTCTTTGCAGTAATTATTTGCTATTTTCATGATATTTTGTTAAGTTGGTCTGCATTCTTTGCGAGAAAAAATTACGCCCCAATAAAGAATACTAATTATAACAAAAACAAAACAAACAAAGCACACACTTTTAGAATACATTTATGGCCTTTACTAACGGCCATAGTTCTATTTCATTCCAATTGTGCAACCATAAAATTCAAATTGGGGATAAAAGGATAAATTTGTGAACTTGTGCTTGTTTTAATGAAACACAAGAATTATATATTTTGTAATTTATCAACAAAAGTACAAAAAATGTTTTGAGTATAAATTATTTATTGGAATAATTATCATATTTTACTTTAATGGTTTGTTCCTACAGGGGTTTAATTTATGCTTAATATGTGCCCGTTTCTTTAGCTGTTAATCACGACATTCTGCTTTTTGCTTTGGTTATATCTGAATCGTGCTATCCGTTTTCAACTGTGCAATAACCTCGATATTATTTTAATTGTCAATCAGCGGAATGTTTTTATGAAGCACTTTAAAGTAGATTAGAAAAACATATTTTATACTTAATATATATTATATATTAAGTATAAAATATATATATAGATTAGAAAAACATATCTTTAACTTTATAACATATTGAAAAGATTCTGCTCCTACAAAAGTTATTTATAATGAACTAATTGTTTTTAGATTTTCACAAATTTCTAACATTTCACATAAATTCATTCCTTTTACCCCAAATTCAAAGTCGATTCGTTATTCTGAATTACAAATTTTTAAATGTTCTATAATATCTGGTCAAGGTATATTAATTATTTGTTGTTCGTTAAAAATAGAATCATGTAAAAGTAAATCTCGAAACACGCACACACCAATTCAACGTATTATGTGCCATATCCAATCAGTTGAAATAGTGTGTAGTGTAATTTTTGTGGTGCACTTCATTAATTTATAAAAAAATCAATTACTAATTTGGGGATTCACCCTTGTACTTTGATTACTACTCCATTGCATATTCACAAAATTGGGTTGACGCACGTGCTTTCTCTTTAGCTTCTGCAACTGTGATATTTTCGACGTGTTATAAGATGCAGAACTTTAAAGCAGTTATGCAGTTGAATTCGCCGGATGCCGAATTCGCAGGATGCCAAATTCACACCATTTGTTCTATATATGAATTGCTGTGTTGTATTGGTTGGATTGGTTAATGTATGAATGCAATATAATTTAAAATGAATACAAAAAATTTTAGTATAATGATTACAAGCATTATTTTATTGAATTTCTATTATTGGAAGTGACTTCGTTTACTCTCAAAACTTAACTAACTGTTTTTGACATAATAACAGGAAAAATGACAATGTCATTCAGGGAGCTTTTAAATTTTAACCGGAATAGCTATTTGTGACACAAGTCATTGGAACGACATGTGTCAATGTGTTGAATTTTGTCACATGACCAGAATGGGTGAGGGTAAATCTCTTCCAGTTTTCGCCATTGAATTTTCTATTCGCTCCAAGCAAACGAGAATGGATAAATATTAAACTTTATATCATTGCAACAATCTTAATGAGCTAAAAATAGTGGCTTTAGCAAACATTATTTTTTCTCAATTAGTGATGTAGTAATAATTGATGGAATTATTGTTGTTGCTGGAATTGTTGCCTGATGTGTTTTTGCTGTCGTAGTATTTACAACATTGATTTTATAAAGAGCGATTGAATTCCACTTGTGACGCATTCTTTCAAGGTACCATAGCAACTAAAACATCGAAAAAACAAAAACAAAACGAAACATAAATGAATGAATTCGAAAGCTACTAATGAATATGTTGTGGCCGAAGCTTCTGTTGACTCCCTACGTATGAAAGCATAGTGCATAGTAGCATAATCATAAAATAGCAGTAGCATAAACTTCTTCTGACTCTGCAATTTCAGAAGCAACAATTTTTGCAAGATACTTAATATATATTAAAAAATATTTTCTAATGTTTGAAAAAGATCTGTAACTTTTATGAAGGTTTTGTTGTTAAAGAGCATTATTGTTTCAACCTTTCCTTCCTTTTTCATCTTTTAATTCAAAGCAACCGGAAGCAATACCGCTTCTTAGCCCAAATTGTGATGATCAATTTTTGTGACCCTTACTAACTGTCCTCCGTTCCCTCGTCCTGTGTCGCTGCATGGGAATATTACGCATTATGTAAACCACGTATTGACCTAACGAGGAACCAAGCATGCCAATGCAACTGTTTTCCCCCCTTCCTTCATGTTCGCTTTAGGGTTACGGATCGCATCGTCGGTTTTGTGGACAAAACTCCTATATGCTCTGCTACAGATAATTGTTGTTCATTGGGCCGGGAGTAGCGATGTTCCGGAAAAGGAAGAACAATACAATGGGCGAGGGAATGCATAACTGAACGTACGAACGATTGGCGACGGATGGAGACAAATAAAGCGTTGCCGAAATGAACAGACGTTCATGTATATGCTAACAAACTAATCTCAAAATCTAGGATTTTGAAAGGATGATGCGATAACATCAACGTCGTAATCGTCTTGCTGAATGCAGTCGGAATAAATGTAATTGTGGTGAAATGGAAGTGGAATGAAATTTAAGCGCAGGATAAAGCACCTTATGACGATTTAACTAATTTGTTTGCGCCGTTCGTCGCGTGAAACTTCGTCACGCTGCGTCATACATTTTTCAACAATGTATGCACAAATCTGTTCTGGCTAATGATTCCGCTCCTGATGCCACTCAAGCAACTGTGACATCGGGTATTTGCAGCAACTCAACAGCATTGACTCAAACACGAACAGATTCAAAAATGTCATTGTTAATTTTGTAATTGGTTGTTGTTGCTGTTGTTGTGCCCTACCGAATGCAGATGCATTTTTTGAATGCGGCGGCAGTGATCACATGGTGTCACAAGTGAAATGCAATTTGCAACATTCGGTGACATAGCCATACAAGAATTTCATTGTTGTTGTTATTCTAGATGGAGTTGTAGTAAATATGTTAAAAAGAAACAAAACATCAACAACAAAAGCCAAAAGAACAATAATATTATTTGTGAAATAATCTCAAAAACTGCTTGCGAATATTTCAATTGGTAAAATTTCAATTTCTGTTTTCTGAGCTATTTACGTACAAATACTATTTTGTACTTATAAAAAATTACAAATATTTCATAACTTTAGATTTATCTATCGGATTTCATTTCCTTATTTTTATAAAATTCAAACAATTTAATTTAAAAATGAAGACACAAGATTTTCCCAAGAATGAAAATTTTCAGTTTTTCAAGTGGCATAATAATCATCAGATAATCAAGATCATCAGACGGTAATTAATTTTTGTTCTTGTCCTCCATAAAAACATTGTTTGCCCTACCACTTGTTTGCCTCTTCTCTGTCTTTCGCTCTCTCTCTCTCCCTCTCTCTCTTCCTCAAACTATATAAGGGTTTTTAGAATACGTCAGAGAAAGTATAAGGAAGCTGGCAATGACCATTAAGCTGATAGGTGGTCCAGCTGAGACCGGTCAGAGGCAATTCATAAGTGACCATTTCATGCAAATATATATTCGCACGCGCAAATACTTTCTTAGTTACGACAACTCAAACATTCGGAAGTTTCTAATATAATTTTTCTCTGTTTCCTCTCTCCATCTCCTCTTTATTACCATTATTTGTTTAACATGACTTTATTTTATTCTCCTTTAAAATTTGAATTTAATTCAATTTGAAAATTGAGTCTTCTTATAAACATAAATATGTTTAACCAAAGAAAATTTTAGCATTTGAAACGAGAGTATGATTTAGTATAAATTCCGTAATCAAAAGATTGAAAGTTTTTATGGAATGCGTAATAGATTGAATAAAATTATAAATCCAAATATGAGTTATCATTATCACTATTACCCTCATTGTTACTGTTATCGCTATTTATATCTTTCCACATTCACCTTTTTCGTTCGGGTCCTCAAATTCTCGATTAGAATGAATCAAATGGAGCCTCTGATTCATACACAACTCGATAAACGCGCCGACAATAGCTAAGAAAATGCTAGGAACTACGAAAACAGATATATAAAGAAGCAAAGTATGATAGGTTGGTAGGCAAAGGTGGGAAAGAGGTAGTGGAGGGGGAAGAAGAAAGTAGAGAAAGAGAGAAGAAAGTGTTATAAGCTGTTGTTGTTGTTATTGTTTACCTTTCCGCTTTATCCTTTCCTCAATAAAGAACGAGACAAAATCAAGTAATACAAAGAGTTTAATTAATAATTAAAATCAAAAGAATAGCTGCTAAATTTACCGTCGAATAAATCGAGTCTAGAATTTTACTAAATTCTAAACAAGGCAAATTATTACGCTTGTCATTTTCAATTTAAGAAGTTTATTGGCAAATATTTTTCTTTAACAAATGTAATAATAATGATAATAATACTAATAATTATTATTATTGTAATAAAAACAAGCAAAGGAGTAGAAAATCGTTTCTTAATTAATTCGTATAAGATTATATTCAAAACATAAATGATTGTAATTCGCACTTCCACAACTTCGATCATAAATATGAAATTTCACAAATATATCGACTACAGCAGCGCTTACTCATTTACACACACGCGCACATATTAATTAAAAAATTGGCAGGTTAATACGAAAATGATTGGTATAAAGGGAAGAAAAAAATAAATATATAAATGAAGAAATAAATACGTGCCATGAAAAGAATAAACAATTTATTTACCTTTGCATGCTAATTTGTTGGTATATTATCTGAAAACATGTAAAAAACAGAAAAAAAGAAAGAAGAAAAAAGGATCAATAGCAACAGCAATAGTAGAGAATTGGTGGGGCGGTAAGAAGCGTTATGTGTCCCTGAAGTTTTTACCTTGGAGGTCAGTCAAATTAAATAAATCATCGTTGACATTTAGTGCTGCGAAATAAACAGATGGAAGGCGGCAATGCCAAGGACACAATTTATTTATTACGTTTTCGTACGCAGCATTATCCAAAAACACCCGCTTTTGCTCCCCTTTTTCATTCCTCTTTTAATCCTATTTTCTGAGGGACCTTTTCTATTGAAAAATTAAAGTCAATTGTTGTTGACGCAGACAAATTATTTTTTGCTTCCACTTCTGTTCCAATTGTTTGATATTTTATCTTTATAGATTGGTGTGCTTGATTATGTATTTGGGCATATTCCTTTGTACGTTTTTACATTGAATTTTATAGTCATGACCTTCAGTCCGGAATCTACGGATACATCCGTTAAAAGATATTCAATATTGTGGATAATATTGTGGATTTCTTCAATAAAGTGCTTGAAATTGGTTTTTGTTTTTGTTGTTATATTCTCTTCCTCCTCGTTCACCATGATCGCCGAACATGTGTAAATACGAATAATATGAAATAAATACAAATGAATGAACGTTTGTGAGAATACATGAATATATCTTTGAATACATCTATGTTCCGTGAATGGATAAAGATTAGTATACTTGGGTGTTTTTGCGTGCCTGTGTGTGCATGTGTTAGTAATGTGCGCAACATGTGGGATGAACATAAAAATGGGAGAAATGAAGCATTGTTCATTTCAAAATGAAGCGACTCACATACACACGTCAAGAACATGTGGTGTTGGCAGCATCATTATATAATCTGCTCTCGTTGGACATAACTTGGAAACTTGAACCCACGCACACGCATACGCACATACACACAATCACACACAAATACACTTCTAATTCTCGTGTTTCTCATAAAGACTGAAGGAACTTTAATTAGGTGTCTAAGACTATTTAACAAAAGCTTCCTCTAACCATCCCAAAAAGAAGTAAACTTCAAGACACCACGGAAGAATACAAAACAAAGCGAAATAATACAAAATTTTCCAATAATTTAATTTATATTTAAAGTTACGAACCGTCGCCATAGTGAACACATTAAAGAAATGTGAATTTATTAGCGTAATATAATAATAAAAATTTGTATGCACAACGTGCAAGTATCACTAATATGTGGGTATATAGCTTACGGTAAGTGATGAGTGGCAACTACCGCGCCTATTTTATTTCCACCTATTTAAGAGTTCAATTAGAAGTCATTGTATATCACCATTTTTAAACCGTCTGAATTACCGTCAATTTAGTGGGTTTCAAATAGCTTTATGGAGATGACGAACTCTGCTGTTCACTGTTTCTCTCTCTCTCTCCGCGTTAGTGACTTTGGTCTTATACCGTTGTGGTAGAAGTAGTAAGCAGCGTGCATGGGGTTTCGAATTGAAAAGAATTTCGTTTCCGCGCGCGCTTAAGGTTAATTTGAATTTATGTTTTGCGGACTCTTTATAAAAACACATTAAAAAACATGCTAAGTGAAAACAAAATAGTAGTAAATGGCCGAAGAGATGAGTGAAGTGCATCAATCATGGGTGATTAAGGGTGCTGATCGTAGGTGTAAAAATTTGTTGTTTCTGACGAGAATTAGGCGATACGTATGGACGCTCTTGGTATTGGTTCGTAGAGGTTCGTCGAGGAGTGGGAATTATCACAGAAGGGGAAAACATAAACCATTGAATGCAAAAGAAGTATCCATAAATCACTTCATTGTGAACGGATTCCTGCAGTAATGACAGGAACAGAAGGAAAAAGAGAGAGAGAGAGCGGCAAGAAGACGCAACGAGGGGTTTTCCAAATGCACTCTTACCTCACAAATTTTTGAAGCCTGTACGAGGATTAATTTAGTGTGATTATTATTATTACTGTTATAATTATTATTAATATTATTATTAGTATTATTATTATTATTATTGTTATTACTATTGTGATTTTCGTTATTGTTTTGAACAATTTGTTTGTTTGTATAATGGTTCGTCTAGAATTTCAAATTGGTACGATAATTCCAGTTCCTTTTTTTTGTTAACCGATTTCGTGTCGCTCTCTCATTCACTTCCCCGGGACGCCATTAAGTTTGAGTTTCTTTCATGTTGTTTCGCATCGTAAAGTGTACGACATTACACTCCAACTGAAAGTTGTCTTTGTAGATCCAGTAATGCTCACCCGACGATGCCTGTGTTTATTTGACGCCATTTATTATATACCTTTCTTCTCAATGCTTTTATTTTGCAATGGTCGTATGACATTTTCCAGCATCAATTTTTTTCATGATTACCTTCTGTTTTCCTTAACTATTCTTCTTAATCGTTGCCTTCTCTCAAATGGTTCGTCACTAAAAGAATTATAAAAATTCGAATTTTTGTTCCTCCATTACATTCTGGGTTGGAATAAGCAGACGGGGTGGGAAGGTCGAGTATTGTATCCACGATTCTCTTTATCATGATATTCAGAAAGATAGCATTCGATGCTGTTTCTTTTACTCTTCATATTTCTTTTTCTCTCGCTATTTTCTCTAATGGTTCCGTCAAGAGTAGCGTTTTCATTATATTCTTGCCGACAATATCGGACAAGCGACATATTTTAAATAGATCCATAATAGCTATTTCTGGTACTTTTTATTGACGTCAGAGAGACTAATTTATTTTAATCAAGCAGTGGAAAATTTTTCTAAAGGTATCAATTTCCCTTAAAAGCGTTCAGAAGAAGGAGATAAAAAGTCTCATAGCTTTTACACGAATACGGATATAAAAAAGATACTTTTATTGAGATTAATCTCGATAATTATTTATCATCACTTCGATAGAAAAATTGAAAAAAAAATGAAGAAAAGAAAAAGAAAACAAACGTTTCTGACGGTGATATTTGTGAAGTAAAGTTTCGTAAGAAAAACAGGATAAGACCGAAAAGAATCACACTCTCCTTCTTTTCCAACGGAGTTATCCAATAAAATTAGCCACATATTAAATAACAAAAGTGTCATAAACGGAAGAAAATAAGAGAAGAGGAAAAATGAAATCACACGCCAGGACATTTTCATGTTGCCTCATATCTTTCGATTAATTTGCTGGACAGCATAAAACTCTCATGGCTATTTCATGGTATTTCGATCAATCGAAATGAATAGGAAATTTATTTGATGTCTGTCATTCTGTTGAATGTGTTTTGTTCAATCGATATGTGTTTTGTTCATCATTCATTGAATGTGTTTTGTTCATCATCGGTCAATCGGTGTTTACGAAGATAACAATTCCTGTTATCATTATTTTTTAAACAGAATAAATTCAAGACGGTCCGTGGTAGATTAATTTAGTGAAAATAAAAATGAATATTTCAAACACAATGTAAGGGAAGGACTTTGTTGCTGTTGGAAATATATGTATAAAAGCATTTGTCGATTATGGATTTATTTATAAGCATAAGCAAACGGAAAAGAATCATATCAGTCTTGGAGGCTTTTAAAAAATTTGTATGTGTTTTACTTCTAATTAGAGTAATTAATATTCTGAAGAAATATAGTTTTCGTAAGCCCAAAAAAGCTAAAATCCGAAGACCGATGACGTTCACGATGTTTATAAAACAAGCGTTTTCCTAATTTTTAATTAACTTAATTTACGTTAAGCTGCCAACAAGGGAAAAGACGGGAAAGATGAAGGGAATAATAAAGCAAATAATCAGTGGCAGAAACGCCAGAGCCTTCACTAATATTCCCATAGTGAGTGCTTCCAATTACGCAAATTGACGCCTATGTCGGCGAAATTCACAATGAAAATCACTTTAAGACTCCGTGTCGGGCACGTAATCAAAGCTAACAAATCGTTGGATGAGAGAAATGGGGCAACCCAACTGATAGGGATAACATTGCTGATGATGATGACGCAACAAATGGCCCTTGATAACAGTAATTATAATCATGATTAAGCCAAGTAAGCCTACTCCGCAAAACACGCAAGATATGTCAACAAACGTTGGCAACGCGAACGGTATAAAATTGCGGCAATTTCGTTTATATTTTTTGTTTTATTGATTGGGGAGAACGAGGGCTCAATGGATCAATTGTAAGAGCTGTTGCTGGTGTGATTTAAGCACGGCGAAATGGCATTATAAATAAAAACCCTTGCAACTTTTGCAATAAAACGCGTGTACAATCAGAAAAATTAATATGCAAAATTAGTAAAGCAAGCTTTGCAAAAAAGCATAGAAGCGTAAAGACACTTATATGTGTCTATACTTTTATAAAGTTATCCACGATGCTTGCTGGTATCCTTATCTCATATATTAAAAATAAAATAATAATGGAAATAAAAATCATACATAATAAAATGTACGAAAATGACTATCAAACCGTAATCCGTCCGTGTAATCAACTAATGGGAGGTGATGGAGAGGTGAGGGATAAAGACAGACGGAGAGATCTAATCACTGAATTCCCTCCAGAAATTAGGCCCTTTGTCAAATTTTCCACAAAATTCTGATTCCAAGCCTACGTAGGTTTCACATTTGTAGGATCCATAATTGTGATAATGCCGTGCGGCGGAAAACTGATTCCGACTTAAGCCAATGGAGTGTAAACCAAATACGAATATAACGACAACATTACCAGCAAGTGACAATTTGGTAATTTCGTTGATTAGTAGAAACCAAATAAATGAATTAAGATACAGAAAACGTAAGCTGAAGGAGAAGCAGGAGAGTCAAGAGTCTTGAAAGGGCTTACATTCTCCTCGATCCTGTTGCCAAAAACCAGTTCGAAATTCTTTAACACGCGAAATCTTTCCGTGTACTTAAGATGCAGAAACTATTCCGATTTGACTTCCGGTTATGATTCTAAACGCGATTTTTTATTCGTAATTTAGTCAATTTTTATGATCGATGGTTCCTTCGTTCCAAAACCAAAACTAAAGCAAATTCTTAAATGGCGTGCTTAAGGTTACTTTAGAATATTTTCCTTAACCCGCTTACATCATCCAACGTCTCCTCACTCCTGCCTATAAATAACCAAAAATTGAATAGAGTAATAACGATGTTGTTGTTGTTGATTGCAAATTAAAACCTACAGGGTTTGTGGTGGTAGGTTAAGGGTTAAGAGTCATGATTGTAAAGGAATGCATTTGCATAAATAAAGAAAAAGGGAAAAATGAAAGATAAAGTGAAAATTAAAAATTGCTATACCGGTTAGGGTTCGTTTACGCGCTAACAAAATATTCTGCCCAATAAAACCAAAAATGAACTACATAATGATTGAATAAAAAGGGCTATTGTTTTGTTTTTGAAAAAAAGGAATAACAAAAAATAAAAATCTTCATTTGAAGGAGAAATAACTGATTGAAATAGAAATATAATAAACGCAAATCATGTTTGAAAACAATGCATTGGAAGGGATTGAAATGAAATTGAAATGAAACACTGGAAGGGATCAGAAATTGATTAAGAAGGGGTAAATATATAAAGCGTTAAGAGGCTAATAAACATTTGTTATTGTAAAATATTAAGTTGGTAATGGGTAGAAGAATAATAAATTAAAGTCTTTGTAATTTATATACAAGTTCAATTAATATTGTAATTACTTTTCTAAATTAGCAGGGATTTATCAGGATTTCCAAGTCTATAGTGCAGTTTTATGATAAAATGTTGTAACCTGGATATCTGTCTTTATCTTTCCGCTAATATCCTTGACATTATCGTACCATCAAAAGTATTAAAAGTATATTTTAATGCTTCACAGAAGGGGATACTATAGACCCATGCGTGGCCTTGCTGGAGGTGGTGGCGTTGAGTGTGGTATTACACATGCGTTCGACAAACTATTTTTCGCGAAACACGAATCATATCAGATAGGTGAAGAAGCTGCGTTTATTGAGTAGTTTGCGGCGAAAGGCGTTAAATGAAAAGTAAAGGAATGACGTCAAACAAACAAATAATTTTGTGGATAGTATAAAAGGTAAAGCATCTGTAAACGCCATCGTAAAATCAATAATTTTTGTGTTGCTGCAACGAACAGAACTTCAAATGAATGTCCAAATGGTTAAAGAACGAAATAGGTAAAATAATGTAAAGCAGGGGGAAAGTAAAAACCGTAGGAAGATATAAAGCTATGAAACTAATTAGATGATTTGCATGCTCACACAATAACAAATTGTGTAAAACGATACGTACTAAATTCCAAGCAGACACCCAAACAGCCTAAAACGTACTGTTGGTGAAACGTTCTTTCAGCTGGAGTAAAACCGACCATAATAATAAGAGCTATTATGGCAAGAACAAAACCAATAAACACATGCGTATTAACAATAGAAACAATAAAGATATTACGCACTCCTTGTTTAACGTGTTCTAACAAAGACTTTTATGACTAGTAAATAAATTGAGAGCCCATAAAAATTTTACTATACAATTACTGATTTTATACACATGCATACAGAGAGGCATTGGACTGGATTGAAAGACGTCTAAGAGAGCTTTAATGCTCAAAATATAATAAATAGAGACATCCGGTTACATTGACCACTCTCTTCAAAATGAAATATTTTTGAATTTATAATCAAAATAAAAAATGTTATAGTCTCGAACGAAAAAATCGGGAAAAAACCGAAACTCAATAAATTCAATATCGCTCACATGTTTTTCAAAATTTCAAAAATTTTTTCAAGAAAATTGTGAATGTTTTGAACAACGTTAGAGTCCTCTTCAGGATTTTAAAAACCTTTAACTTTTTGTATTGTGGTGATAAATATTCCGGTGATGCCACTTCTACTTAATCAGTATTTGTGGTTTATGAGAAGTGACGAAAGGAAGTAAATAATGGGATAATTCCCGTTTTCCCAATCAATGTTTCTCGAACAAGAAATTCTTGTCAAAACAAATCAACCAACTGCATAAACCACAAAGTTGAGAACTTAATTTAAAACTATACGGAGTAAAAAGAATGCAAGTATTTAAAACAAATATCTTGTTGGCAAAATTATCTGGACTATTCGATTTGGTTTGGTTAATGTATTCAACCTAACTTCCTAATAATACTGTAACTAATACACTAATAATATACTAACTTAGTTAGTGTATTCAACCCTAACTTCCTCTGTTGGTAATCTTATGCTGTCGACTCTATTTTTACATACTCCCTATTTTTCCTGAAATTTCAGGTTTTCGTTTCGGGTTGCCACGTTTTTTCCTTTCCTTTTTTTCTTTCTTTCCTATATTTTTATGCCTAGCAGGAGTATCTTGTACATATTTTTTTCGTATTTTCCTTAATTAACAAGCACCTTATCTCTGTTTGAATCTTTTCTCCTCAACACATTAACCCGTTTGTTAGCCATAATGTAGAAACTGTAGTAATTCTCTTTTTTTCTTGTGTTGCTCTCACTTTTCTTTGTTTCGCAACACAATATTTCAAACATAAAGTTTAGTAAGAGGAATATATCATAAAGTATTTGAAAATAAACGTTACCCTATCCATTCAACCCTTAAAGAGACCAATTTATTTTCAGGTTTTCACTTTTGTTCTTCAAAGAGGACCTAAAGAAGTATTCTCCTTATATTTTACCTTCACCACCCCGATTTACTTTTCACCATACAAACACATTTCTACTCTTGTAGTCATAAAATATCTCGCATTAAGCTTCAAACTAATGAAGGTTTTTTGTTCGTTTAGAATTTAGTTGACGGAATTTGTGGAAAAATAGTAAAATAAATGTGAGGCGTTATTATAGGTATTATTGCGACTTTAAATCTGTGTCCGATAAGAACCTCTATACTAAACCTCGCTCACACAGAAAAATAATTTTCTTCCGTATGAGAAAAAAAGAAGTGAAGAAAAGAGGTGAAAAAGTAATTTCAGCTTGAGGTGTTGACCGTTTTCGAAGTAACGCGCATCGAGCACCAATCTGAATAATTACTCGTACTCATTTGAATAATGAATGAATGACACGCCAACACCGTATATCGTAAAACGTAAGAGTGTGTGCGACTGTGCGTAACACATAAATCATGTGAAAAGGGCAGCAATAATGGATTGTTGTTGATCGCAATGAATAAAAGAGTAGGAAGTAAGATTTTATATTGTCCTATAAAGTCGTTGAATAAATCCTTTTATGAGGTCATCATCTTTTAAAATCATGAAGAAATTCTTTCAAAATTTAATTTGCAAGTAGTGAGTATTTAAGACAATTGAAACTGAATGTTGTAATTTTGTAAGCCATTGTGATTTTATGCTCGTGAGACTGATTATAGAAAACCCCAAGAGTAACCTTTCACCCTAATCCTTTCACCCTTCTTCCTACTACGAGCCGTTCCCGATCTTCTGCGTCTAACTTTTCTTTCTGCCCTCTTTTTCTTTGTCTTTTTTCACTCTGTTTTTGCCTCTTAGGAATCAGCGACTCTTACATCGATAACGATGAATCGGTTTGAGCTGATCCTGTAACTAGAGCACATATCAATCCTTATAATGATAGTTGCTTTGTTCATTTTAGTATTTATTTATTTATATTTAGTATAACAGTTACTAAAATATTATAATAGAGATATTACAACAAATTTTCCACTTAAAAAATCCGGGAACGTAAACTATTGCTTAAGTAAATAAAAAAATACTTACAAATTACTTAATATTAATTATTTACTCTCACATTTTCTACAGTTGGTTATTATTTCCTTAAGCTTTTTGATTTTGTCGTTATTTTTTTAGGAAACATTTGTATGGCAGACATCAGCGTCCTTTTTCCTTTTGTCCTTTTTTTATTTCCTTTCTAATTATACTGCTCCGTCGCCTTTGTCTCGGTTGTATCTTACTAAAATTTATTTAATGCTGCTTTCTTATTTTTTAAAAAAAGACAATTAAATGTGTGAACATTTCATTGCAACACTAATCCTGAATATATCTCTCCATTTTTATTACTTTATGGGAATAATATGCAATCGAAAAACGATATATGTGTATGTGTGTGCATGTGTTTATGTAAGCCTGTGTGTCCATTCAGTCCCGCACTGTCAAATGTTTGTTCTCAAAGTAGCTTTTCTTTTAGTTAAAACAACAAAAAGAGGTTTCTATTTCATCTCGTATTTAATTCCTCAAATCTTTCATACTTTCCTTCATTTTCTCTCCATACGACGACCCTTTACCATTCGTCCACAACGAAATAAAAACAGCGGCGATTTATTAAATGTAGATTCCCAGAAGTTATGGCTTAGAAAGAAAGGAAGGTGACGCAAAGACGCAAGTGTGCGTTTGTAGTGGTTGGTTATTGTATGCAGTTATTTCATAAGAAGTACTCATACGCGTCGTGTACACGCCGCAGATCCTCACAGATTCATGTATTTTCATACAATATCACACGCCCAATGCATGTACACACATTGGGAATAGCCCACACACAGCCACGTACACACACGTACCTACACAAACACATGCACACCATCCACCCATGCACACATAAACACACACACAAACACTCATGTGTTCACACATACATGTGTACGCATCCATATGTGATTGCATTAGAACTCAAACAAATGGATTTCATTCGGTTTCGGCGCAATTGTTCGTTGCTTCCTTTGTTCGAGATTGTAGCTCATCTTTTATTTACACGCCCCCAGCCTCTTCCTATTCTTCATTTTCCTTTTTTTATAATTATTTTATATTGGTTTTTTGTGGTTTAAATTTGTGTTCGTAATCAGAGGCTGGGCGCATTCTCTCGCTGACTCTCTTCTTTTGTGCCTTTATCTATTTGTGCCCAATTCCTCATCTCTACCCCTCTATTTCCATACCTATATGAGAGCATTTATTTCAACAGAAATAACAAAAGTTATTAAAGAAAATGCGAATGAAAAAATAAATTTTTATATAAATCTAATATTACAATACTTTTCAGGAGGCGATGTTGGTATTTTTTCACTGCATTGAAAAAGCAAAAACTAAATGAAAAATAAATGGTTAAAAATATAAGAGATAAAACTAAAAATATTTAATGAAAATTAATTAAACATGAAAATATATTTTCTTTAAATATGTATACATTATTTAAGGACTAAGGACTTTTTGAAAATTTATATTATAATTAACTTACAATAAATTTTTGAATTTTTATTTAAAAATATGAATTCTGAATTGATTTAGTTAGTTTCATATAGTATAGAATAATTTCCATGCAATTATTTCTTTTGGAAAACAAATTAAACATAAGTAGAAATGCAATATTTTTTATCAAAACTATTTAATTCTTTTGAATTCAATTCACATAAACAAACAAATCAAATACCCTCAATGTTCTGAAGGAAATAACAAATAAACAATCGAAAAATGGTGTAAGAATGACTACCGATAATACTCTAAAAAGTCCAATCCAAAAATCCAATCAGGACTACTTCTTATCGAGAGAGTGAAATTAGTAACCAAAACATCTGCTCATAAAGCACGCAGAACACTTCTAAAATATTCTTATGCTTTTAGATGCATTATTTTAAGATTTGGAAATTCCTGGATGATTTTCAACAAAATTTGAACACACGCGCATTCACACACAAACACATTCTTTTCGAAATTTGAAAACGCACACACACATAAACGCGAGAACATAAAAAATTCAATAGAGTGACTTGATTTCTTTTGTGTAGTAATAGTTCTTTTTTTAGTAGTAGTTTTTAGTAGCTTTTTGTAAGTTTTGTTAATGCTTTTATGTCTTCCCTAAACTTAACATTTTTGTTCTTTTTTGTTTATGCTTCATTCTTTTTACTTGGATATAATTCTAATATTTAAGAAGCGTGTCGTGATTTTAATGCTGATCGAACCGAAATAAATAATAATTTTTAGGTCTACCGCTGACCTTAAGCAGCACAGGGATCTTAAAGAGTGTGTATTTTTTTCTGTGGTGAAGAAACTTTTCGTGGGATGTGCAAATCGTTTCAAATTAGTTAATATTTATGGTATAGATTCAAAAAAGGGTTAAATTTCAGGGTTAAGATTCAAAAAGTTAAAGAACTTTTGAGTTGAAGAAATTTAGTCGCGAAGGAAAGGAATGAGTTGAAAGTTGGTTAGGTAGAAGAAAGCTTACTTTATCATTTATTGTTATTTTACTTTACGTCATACTAAAGTTATGAAAAGTTTATTGTAATTCGTGTTATTTTCGTCATCTTCGTCTTTATATCCTCTGTGTCCGTAACACAAAATAATATTTGTTAATAACTCCTTGCTGTCGCGAAATAAACTCTCATTTCTTGTATTATTTTTACGTGCTCACGCTCACACATGTGTGTGAACACACATACATTTCTATATTTCCATTCATTCATTATTTAATTAATTTATATGTCTTCAAATAATTTATTATTTATGTGTTTGCTTTCAAGATAATCTAGCTAATTACACCAAAGTAAGGAGACGGATAAGAAGAATAAGAGAATAGTATATCAGCTCCATTACCGGACGCGTTATGCTCCGGGCTAAGCGCATTTCTCTGTCGTAAAATTAGCCCACTCATTCGCAATGTCACGGAGAAAAGGACAAATACCTTATTTTTTAGTATATAATTTTACTAAACCTTTGTTTTGGTTTTTTTGGATTAATTTTAATTAGTAGAGGAAGAGAGGGAAATATTCATAACCTAAATGAAAGGAAGGATGGAGTGAAGAAGTAGAAAATAAGCGTCTGTTCCCGTTAGCTCGAGTAAATGGAATAAATAAATTTGATACAAAATAGAATCCAAAATTATGTGTTCAAAAGTTTCTTTCAATAATTCGAATTTAATCAAGTCATAATAAAATTCGCCAAGGATAACATCAAGACAAAAAATCTTTCACAAATTTTCGAATAAAAGGGAAAAGCTAAACTATTTAAATACGATTGTAAAATAGTTTTAAATATTTATTAACTTTTTTACATCAAAGAGAGCTGAGAAACGACAAAATCACAAAAAAAAGGCCAAGGAAGCCAAAGGCCAAGGAAGATGTCTAATCAATGTCAAGAGCTTCTTAACCTTCATTTTATAAACGAATTTAAATTAAGTTTAATCGAATCAAAACTAAATAGCAGGGAAATAAAGGAAGGAACACCTCCTGGCAATTCGGTAACAATCCTTGACAGAGACACACCGCGAAATTACGAAGCAATAAAAGCGAGCGTTTCTATATCGCAACCCTTTCTGTTTCACCAGGCGAATATTCCACGAATTCTCAAAGGGTGAAATCGTCAGAGTTCGATAAATCAAAACGAAAGTTTTTGAGAAGTTTAAGGAATGGAAAAGGTTGGCAAATGAAGGTAACTATATGTCTGAAACATGTTTGCACACTGGAAACAAGGTAGCAGTAATACCATGGCCAACAACAACAACAATATTGGGCAGTAATAGCACGTGATAATTTGTAGAGGATGTTCAAAACCATTGCTAAGACTATTTCACATTCATTACTTCCCACCTTCCTCTTTTCTTTTAACGCCACCGACGCAATTCGATTATATTTTGTAAATGTTAATAAATTTACTTCTAGGTGGCAACCTTTGTCAATCGAAAATACAAAGGCTTCCTCTTGTTTCTAAATTGTATGTCATCTTCCTATTTCTTTTCCATAAATATTCTCCGCCTCCACGCCTTTCGCACATTATTGCGCCAACCGTAGTCATTCACTTAGTCATCGATATTAAACAGTAATCAAGCAAACTTATTTCGTGATGGAATTTGTTGATACGCGAAAACAAGACTAGCGCGTATCCTTCTTACAAAAATACAACAGAAAATAAATAGCGGAATCTCAAATATCCTTTTTTTGTCTATCGTTAGCCCCGTCTATTCGTTCATGGATATAATCTTAATCATCATCAGTATCGGCGCTTTCGTTAATCGCTCGAGGCACTAGTGGTTCATGCAATCAGTTTCGGATTACTGGTAGCTTTCTTCATCGTCTTCACGGAGGAATTTGTGCTAAGGAAAGTCGGCAGGGCAGGGAAGGAAAGAAAAATGAAAGGATAATCCACTTCCTCCTCGTACGTAAAGTACGGGTACCTTCCGTTTGTTAGACTCTCTTTCCTAAGTTTTCTACTGCAACTCATTTTTTATTAGAAACATTTTATCGTTTTTTTCGTTCGCTCTTTGACAAAAAACAAAGCGCCAAAAAAACGGAGCAGCAGAATGAGCAAAGGAGCTTAATATTGCATGGCAAATTGTTAAAACAAGCTTCCTTTTACTGCCTTTTTCTATAACGTCTTACATTTTATTATATTTTTGGGGGTTGTCAGATATTTCGTAGGTCCTGTTCTTCTATCTCTTTCGCGCACACATTGATACGGTTATCAAAACATCCCAAACATAGCTGCTACTCTCAGAACTAGAGTTTACCAGAACATTGGCATTAGTAAAATCTTCCAAAATCTTATTTTTGAGAAGGTTTTTTTAATGATTTTATTCATTTCAGCCTTCGTATTATATAACGCACTTAAAATCAGACGTTATACCTTAATATTTTTATTATGTTTACAAGCTATTTCAATCCAAGTATTAATCAAATTTTTTTCATATGATTCCACTTGATAATAGTTGTCTTACGTCTTCCTTATTTTTGAGCTTACTTTATTGCGGGATTAACTTTTCTTTAATTTCCGTTTCTAGTGTTAGTTCCGTTTTACAACTCAGCAAAAAACTGTATTCTTTTGTTTGGAAAAGTATTAATAAAATGCTTTACCTTCGTTTATTTAATTTTTCCTCTTTTGTGAGGATTTCATTATCATCATCATCGTTATCCCCTTATCATCAACAATAATATATATTATCGTATATTTTCGCTCGGAATCATAACTTGAGTCACGATGTGTTTGTCTGTCTCTCTGAGTGT
Organism: Physocephala rufipes; assembly: GCA_963966595.1. Lineage (NCBI taxonomy): Eukaryota > Metazoa > Arthropoda > Insecta > Diptera > Conopidae > Physocephala > Physocephala rufipes. Next base: position 3,824,114 of record OZ016501.1, on the reverse strand, counting down.
CTATGGAGGCCAGGAGATCAGAAGAACGGATAGGACTAGTCCAATGAAATTTGGCATAAATATCCTCCGGTATCGGAAACTGCGACTGAATGGGAGAAATCGGAATAGACACGCACTTAAATGGTAAGTGTTGAACTCATGTTTATAATTCAATTTCTCAAACCTTAGGGTTGCTTCATAGTTGGAATTATCTGTCCCCGCAAGCTATTTGATATCGAAAGTTGGCAAAATATTACCAGTGTCAAGTTAGTGCTTTTACTTGTTCTTTTATTACTTTGATTTCTTTCTGAAGAAGCAGAATGGGAGATGGAGTTCGTTCGAATATTTTGTAAAATATGAAAACGATTTTTCTTTACATCGTTCTCATTTGTCTTTTCCTTTTTTTTATTTTCACTTATCATCCCCCGCGTTACCCCTATAGCCAATCATCCGAAGCGGAATACTTAAACAGTCTTCGCACTTATTGTTGACAACGCTATTTAAACCGTTTAAAACAGGATTTTTTCGCCGCTACATCCTATTAAATTGGAGTCTCTTGTAGACAGTTTCATACTCGCAGTCGCTCGCACAGTATTCGGCAACAGATGGTCTTCAAGACATCGATTATTTCTACGTCTTCTTCTTTTTCTGCTTCTTACTCTTCCTGTAAGCATATACCAAATATTCAGCCAATTTTGGTCGCAAGCGTTGTTGCTTTATTTGAGGCTCTTTTTTGAATTTTTATTTCCCAGCAATTTCTTTTGAACTCCTCCCCACTTCATAAGATTTATCCACCTCTTCGCATCCCTACTTGTTTTTTTTTCCTCACATCTTGCAGTTTTGCTTTGTCCACCTTCCCCGCTATCAGTTTCTCCCTGCATGGACCTGAGATATCTTGTTCTGCATTTTTCTTTCTTTTATAAATTGCTGGAAAATGTTTATTCGTTTATTTTCGCAATGTTTTCTGTGTCAGAGTTATCAAGCTTATTAATTTCATAATTTCTTGAATGCATATATATTTTAATCAAATATAGAATACTTTTTGAAAAATTTTTTCTTATCATCGAAAAGCCAGCATAAATTAAATCCTTACGCTAACCCATCATTATTTCATAAAAGCGATTCCCTTAGCAGCTTATCCTCTTAAAGAAATTTAAATGATGGTCAAGCCAATATTGGAGTTTAAATAATTTTTTTCCTTCGTTTTTCAGTCTTCATAATTTCAGTTACCACCATTAGACTGCCAGATGTTTCACCTTTTCCTATTTCTCATATTTCTCCCTAGCCAATCTTCTAAAGACTTCGTTCACATTTTTCTCTTGATCACCTTTTTCTCTTGCTTTGAGGGAAAATGTTTAGATTTGTTTCCGCGATACTGTCATCTCGAGTATTTGCTAAGACTTTTTGTTCAATCAAAAGTAATTTATTAATATTTGAGCCTAGAATATTTCCACAAACTGCTGAATTAAGTCGCTGGTTCTGTTTTCGATTATTCCTGGATTAAGAATACATATAAATTAAGTTTATAACATTTTCTTTCATATAAAAGTAATTTCTAAGCAAGGATTACGAAATAATGCTAGAAATGGGCAACGGGCTACATCCTTGACAGGAGGAAGATGGTAATAATGTTAATGTTAATGACTAATTGTTGTTTTTTATGTCGAAACATTTATCTCATTATTTTAAAACATTTACAATTTGTTTCTTTGCAAATAATTTAAAATTAATGTAGAGCAAAATTCCAAACAGGAAATAAATAATTTTGAATCATAAAATAATTTTAACCATATTTCTCCAACTGTTTTACGTTTTATGTATTTCCTTGATAAAACTGATAACTGATAATTCAGCACAATATTGGAAGGATATATTTTTTCAAACTTTTATTTGAAACCTTGTACATCTTAACATTGTTTTAATTTCAGCGTTTATCGGGATCTGTCCGCGACATAAGTTTAGTTTGTGGTGTTTCTTTTACCTTTCCATGGCCTATGCCTTTCTTTCCCTTCTAAATTGATTTACCATTTCGTCATCCTTTATCGCTTTATTATAAAATCTGAATCATGTAGTGCATAATTTCATGGTTGCGATTTATTTCTTGCTTCGTCTGTTGAGAAGCTTATCATATACAAGGCTGTTGTTTTTCTCGTTGTAACTATTTTGATTAAAGTTGGAGTGTTAGCGTCAGTGTTATTGTTTAGTGTTTTGAAGACTACTTCGGTTCGATAAAAGGGCAATCCACACTCTCGCATAAACACGCATTCCTGTGGCGGTCAGACACTTACATATTTTCATGTATCCACGTATGTTATCCATACGCACTTTTACAAATTTATACTCCAACAACAGAAAACATCCTCACATTCTCTTTTTCTGAGATGAAGTTTGAATACTTTTTTTTATTCTTCATTAAAGCATTTTTTAAACAAGAAAGTTAAAACGAGAACAGAAACAGTTACAACAACAATAAGTAACAACGAACTTATGACAACAGCATTGATATTTTGTTTTGTTTACCTATTTCTGTTTCTGTTTTAATATTTGGCTCTTTCTTTCTCTTATTCTTCTTTTCTTCCGTTAGCTGCGCGCCACTCAGCGAAAATATGTTGACATTCTTATTCTCACCTCGTTTTATATCAAGGACACCACTCATCCAAACCCTTCCTTCCCACCTACTTTTTCAAAAAATAATTTCGTTTTTTTTAATAAACAGTCTTCATTCCTCTCCCTCTACGTTGGAAATTCTTTTTCAGGCGCATCATTATTTGTCCTTTTCAAATTTCTCTTACATTTACGTTTATTATTAAGTTGATTTATTTTTGTTGACTTTTTGATTGTTGATGTCGTTTTTTCGTTCGGTTCCTTTTACGTGATGTTCATGAAAACCGTTCACTCGGGAATTAAAGAACAATTAAAGTATTTTAGAACAAAAATGCTTTGGAATCTTTTAAGGGCGATGTTCAAATACTATGGAAGGGAAAGGGAATATCTGAAATTAGAGTCAGATCTTTATTTATCAGACATTTATAATAAAATATCAGAATCCGGAATTATATCGCAATTAGTGGGCTCGAAATCGAAGAAACAACAATCCTAGCTGGGTTTTTCCAAGCTTATAAAAACGTAAAATTTTACGTGCATTTATCGTAAAAATTGCAATCAACTGTTGCAAATTATTTTATATTTCCTATATCAAATGTTTATTAATTATAACTGATGCGCGAACATACATTGCATTTCACAAAACAACATACATTTATTTTATTGGATTGAAATTATGTACACACAAAACAGTTTTCATTAATAAAAACTTTCAAATAAAAACATATATATTCTTAATAAATTGTCGCGTAGATATATTTCAATTCAATTTCTATTTCTTCGAGATTTACATTTTTTTAAGAAAGTTTTACTAGCATGAAGTTTTTGGGAAAAGTCTGGCTAAGGCAGAATTTGGTGAGAAAAAGTTTTGCCATATTTGAGAGAAATGTAATTTTTTAAGGTAAAAGGAATTCTTAGACTCAAACTCGGTGTGGATTTCTAATATCACTCTTGCGCCCAAATGTTATCTTAGATCCTTTGTCGTCGTATATTCCCCTAATATCTGAAGAAATTTTTTTCCAGCACGCTTTCATTTTACAGAATATTTTTTGCTTTACAAAAATTTCCACATATGAATACAAGAGCTCTTCACCTATATATTCATGAAAACATGAGTTGAGTCATGAAAAGAGGCTCGAAAAATTGTTGTATTAATTCAGCAGGAGAATTTCAAGAGAAATTAGCTAGAGAACAAATATATCTGACTAATATTAAGAATCTGAATATATCTGAATCTAAAAATATATTTGACCAATGCGAAAAACGAAATCTATGTTAGCGAAACCCTAAACCAATATCTCAATCAAGGTCTAGATGGCAACCCTGTTTTATATAGTCTTCCCTATAGTATTTCCAAAAATATGTGATAACTTCACATAGGTCAAATTTTCTCTTTTATTGCTAATTTCTTTTTATGTTATTTGTATTAAAACGAACAATTTTATGTTATATTTTATAAAATCCATACAATTTTATTTCATTATTCTTGCTTTAGTCGCTCTCAATTCTAGTTCATTCCTTCCTTTTGATTATACAAAATAATGAAGACAAAATTTAATTAAATTTCAATTGATATCAATAAATAAATATCAACATCTTTCAATTGGTTCGAGCAAGTAATTATTATTTTCTTCGTAGTCTTCAAAATGTTCTTCTTTTCTTTCTTCCCATTCTTCTCTTTCGTAATATTTGATTCAAGAAAATCTGGTTTCTTTATTAAGAATAACGAGAATATTTTATAATCATTACTTACGCAAGTATTTCGTTAATTATTTTTGAAAATTGGAACATTGAAAACTCATTTTCGCAATTGAATTTGAAGGCTGCATTGGAAAAAGGGTACGTGCTCTCGTTTGTTTGTTTGTCTTTTAATTTTTTTGCCTTTTAATACCCTACACCCGAAAGGAGAAGGGTGTGTGACCTTCATACCTCTATTTGTTTGAAAACCAATTAAAGGAAATGGTCGATAAAAAGTGTATAAATTCTAACATAGAATCATCTCCTAAGTCAATTTAGCCATATCGCCCTTTCTGTTTTTCCGACTGCCTTTCTGTCTTTCTGACTGGAAAACACGATTTTACGGAAGCGAAAAAAGCTTTCCCCGTGAAATTTGGGCACAAATATTATCTGTCATTATAAACAGATTTTTGTTCTATAAAGCATATTTATTCATTTTTTACGCTAAAAAATTAACGTACATAAACCTAATAAAATAATATTAAGGATGTAGGGTATAAAACCACCGGTCAGGCCACAGTAATTGTCTTCACCTTTTTTTTTTGTTTGGTTTGACGTAAGGGGAGCAACAAAAAATTAATCTCATTGTGCCACAGCGTTACCAGTATCTCGTTAACCACGACGCAGCAATGGCCATTAGTAGTGACAGTCGTGGGCGAGTTTTGGCACTTTTCCGATAAATATTTCAGACGAAAGAGCGACAACACTTTGTATTCGCATTGATGAAAAGTGCAAGCAGAACGAAAGCGAAGGACAGGGAGAGGAATGACAATGGAAAACATTGGATTGCATTCTCATTAATATTAATAAATACCAATTAAATTTGATTTCAAAAGCAAAATTTCATTAAAGAAGTTGCTCGTTTAAAATTTAAAACGAAGTAAACAAAATGGAAAATAAAGTATTCCGTTGCTCGTCCACTCGTAAACCTATAAAATTTTGATCAATTATATTTATTTATCATGAAATGGCTTCAAAGAATTTTGGAATAAATCTTCTATTTGCAAGAAAATGTGTTTATATTACTTAGTTAATTGCATAATTGTAATTGATGCAGATAAAGAGATTGAGGCAATTTCCATTCAGATTTCCGTGTACTGACGACAATTCAAAAATTATTTCGTTAATCACATAAATTCATTAAAAAGCAAACACAGTCATACACTCTTAATCTCCTCTTGCGCTTTTAAAATTTTAACGACATTTTAAAGATTTCGTAATCATAAGTAGTTGGTGTTATGATTCCTTAATCTTCTTACTCTTTCTCTTCTCCTTCTTCATCATAGTCAAAATCGTTAGTTGTAACGAAACGAAATATCGCAAAAATCACACTGCAATTAATTAAAAACCTTTCAACAACTTCGTCAATTGAAGTTGAAAATATGAGTAAAGAAAAGAGATGAGAGTAAGAGCACGGTCTAGGAACTGATGGGAGAATCAGCAGCAACAACTTCTGTGGCATAACTGCCACGAATGGAAAAACACCACCGATTGGGCATTCTCAGGCTCAAACAACAATTACCACGTATAGATATATATTTGTACACATATATATTTACGCAGACAAGAACTTATAGATTTTGGTTACGCTTTACGTCGATTCCATGACCAATATTTACGGCATGTCGTTATTGGCTGCTGCTCCAGTAATCGCCATTGCTATAGCTTGTTCCTAACGGGCGCCAGGATTGCAAGCACTTTCATCAACTGGAGGTAAATGTTGATGTGTGTGACATACAAAATGCCAATAACAACAACAACCAAACGGAATAGACGAAAAGCAGCTACAGCGAGAAACATTTTTAACTCTCACACAATTCAAATCACAAAATGCATTACAAACGTCATAAAGCTTGAAACAAAACGAAAGACAAACAAGCATCAACAGTATTATCCTACAATTCACCATACGAGAGGAATACCAATGAGTGAACGGCAATGAGTAAAAATGATAGATAGATAGACAGGTAGATAGGAAGGTAGATAGACTGGCGAATATTCACGCGTATAACATTAAAATTTATTTTATGATAGAATTTATTGTAAACCCATTCCCATCTTTCGTTTCAACATCACATCCCAACAAGGCATTTTCTCTACGCATACGTTCATCCATCCTTCTGCCCCTCGCCTTCTTCTATCAGCTCAATCGTTATAGACTCTAATCCTTCGCATAAGGAATGAATAATGTGTCTGCGTGTTAAATAGTGCTTTTGTTTCCTTGTTATTGTTTTTAGTGCTGGACGATGTTCAAGCCTATTGAAAGAAACAACCAATTGTAACTATTGGAGTACTAAATACTCGCGAAAGAACTCGTTTTCGACCAATTCGTCGTTTGCAAACATAGAAATTTTGTTAACTTTCCCGTCGTTATCGTCAATGTCAATGTTGCCGTTTCTGTTGTTGGCGTTCCTTGATTGTTTGTTTTGCCTTCAAATGAATGTCAAATAAGAGAGACTTGCATCTCCCTGACAAATTGTGCGTGCATATATGTATGGTTGTGTGTGTGTGTGTGTGGGAGAGGGAGAACGCTTGTTCGTAGATTTATTGATTGCAAATGAATACATTGATTGAGATTGCATTTCACAGTATCCGATCATTCCTCATGACAGTGCCGCCGCCGTTCCTTCTGACCCTTCAATATGTATCGGTACTAAATGTTCACACCGGTATTATTCCACTCTGGTGGAAGCATGTCATCATTGGTTGGCAGGGATGATGCCGTTGGCACATCGTAGTTAATATCAATTGGAGAAAGCAGACAGTCAAACACTTGCTTATTTTCATGTAAAAAATGGCGATTATCCGTAACGCATCCGTAACCTATATTTTACAGCTTCATTCAAAAATTTCAATACTATCTTAAGTGTGTTTTCTCTTCCTTCTCTCTCTCTCTTTCTCTTTTACTTAACATCTGTCGGAGCCTTTTTCTTAGCTATTTTTTGAAGATATATAAGTAATGGCGACGTGAAATGACAGAAAAAATTTGTTACAATGGCTTGGTAAATAACGGTTATTTATTATTATTCAACTCTACTCCACATCACGCCTCTGCCTTCCTGTTTTAAAAGACGACCTTAAATCCTCGTCTGATATCGTGCTGAGAGAAATAAAGTGCTGCCTGAGATTTCTACTCCTCGCATTTCGTTGATATAGACGAGAAAAGACACACACACATCGGTTATATGCGTTAAAAGAAAAAATAAATAAAGCAAAATATGCAGATAATAAAATCCTTGGTAAAGAAAGTACAGAAGGGAAACATATACGGCAATATAAATAAATGTGTACGTACATACGCGCTAATACATACAGATGTAAACACACACACAAGCAGAGACACAAAGCCATACGCACATATACACAGCTATACACGCATTATTTACTGCTATTTTTTTACTGTAAAGATTACACGTTTATTACTGTCATATATAATGCTCATATCCGCTTCTTCTTCGTTATCTTCTTAATATTTCTTAGATGCAGAATTAAAATCGCGTATTAGAATTATTCTGGATTTTTTCTTGTGAGGTTTCCTGAAGTCGCAGATATACGCCTGTTAGCCATAATCAACCCATTAGCACCATTAACACCTGTTAGCCATTCAAGTCATTTCAAGTCAATGAAATCCAGGTCATCGCTTAAGTTCGAACCATCTAGACCCGTGGACCATGTACGATCGTAACACCGTGAGAAGCTGCGGCGGACATTTGAACGGTGTTAAATTCCATACATAATGCATGCATGCATGGGCTCTTGAAGTAAGCCCATTTCAATTGAAATATTTTGAATAAATTTTAGAATTATTCTGCATTCATTGTAGTTGTAACGCTATTTTTGAAAAACATTCCAACCTTCTTAAAAATGAATTAATGCTTTGGTAAAAAGATTATCTCTTTGCATTTTTTATTAAACAGTAGTTTTAAAAACGACAAAGAGTTATATACAAATTAATATACAAATTAATCAAACAACTTTTACATAACATTTCTTATTACGCCTTGTCTTATTCTTTTTACACAACTATGCTTACAGATCCTTAAAATAAATATATTTCTATTAAAAAATTCTCTGCAACTTAGAATAGAAAATTATTGCGTCACTCAAGGAGTCCGAACCCTTTTAACCGTCAATCGATCCTTGGGACATTTTTGTCCCATTCAAATTTTTGTTTGCTTATATATTTGTTGTGAATAAAGGTAGACCCCCCAAAGTTTCTGACTTTATTTTAAATATTTAATTAATTATATATTGATACTTTTTTTTTAAAATTTTAAAAGATTTTTGGAAAAATCTAAAAACTTCATAATTCCACCCTGTGGGTCAAAAATGTCCCATGATATATTTACTTCGTGTGTAGCCTGTGAAAAGCTTGTTGGCAATGCTGTGCACCTTGTACATAACAGCACCGACGCCAGCACCGCAATAATGACAAATTTGCACCTATGAGAGAACTGTGGGAACGATGGGTAAACGTACTTCCAATGTGCTATAATCCAAATAGTTGTGTTACCGTCGATGAGCAGCTACTTGGCTTTCACGGAAGGTGCAAATTTCGCCAATATATGCCGTCTAAGCCAGAAAAATATGGTTTGAAATGTTGGCTTCTTGTCTGTGCTAAAACTTGTTACGTATGGAACATACAGCCTTATTTGGGAAAGAGTTTAGATAGTATAGCTGAAAAAAAATCAAGGAGAACGTGTTGTCCTAGATTTGACAGAGGGCCTAAAAGGCCATAATGTTACGATGGACAATTTCTTCAGTTCGCATAACCTTGGGCAAAAGCTTCTAAAAAAAATCTAACAATGGTAGGCACTATGCGCAAAAATAAAAAGAGCATTCCACCAAAACTCTTACATTGCAAAAATCTTCCTCTGTATCAGTCCACCTTTGCCTTCACTAAGGATACGACACTTGTGTCGTACATAAGCCACAAAAACAAATGCACAGTGGTAATGAGTACGATGCACAACAGTCAAGAAATTGGAAACGATCGTAAGAAATTGCCGGATATAATAGCGTATTATAACTCGACGAAAGGTGGTGTGGACGCTGTCGACAAAATGCTTAGTTGCTACAGCAGTAAGCGAAAAACCAATCGTTGGACAATGGCAGTATTTTCCAACATTATAGATATTTCGGCATTGAATGCTTTTATCGTTTTCAAGGAAGTGTATCCCGACTGGAAGCCTACACAAAAGCACATATCCCGAAAATGTTTTTTACATGAACTAGGACTTTCCTTGTCGAGAAATTATACGATCAATAGAACACATGAGCCACGAAACACTTTTTCAAAGGAAATTCTGCAAAACATCCAAGAAGTTGATAAGGAAAATTATGCTGGAAATCAAGGACCATCATCGGCTCTCCCTGCTAAAAAGCAAAAGCAAATGGATGTAATGGGGAAGCGTGGTCGTTGTTACGATTGCTACCATTCGGGCGAAAATAAGGAAAAAAAACAACTTTATATTGTTTTATGTGCTCTAATCCCGTATGTAAGGATACACACTGTAAAAATATATGCACCAAATGTACGAAAAAGTATTTGGTTAAATAAACTATATAAAAATTAATTTAATTTATTATCTTTTTATTATTATTATACAATATAAATGAAAAACACGTTACAAAAATTTACAAAAACAAAATTTTAATATGCAAACCGTACTTGGGTCAAAAATGTCCCACAGGGTAGAATTCTTAAGTTTTTTTTAGGGTCGATTGACGGTTAAATAAGATAATCCTTACGAGAGTTGGAAACATTTGAAAGAAGAAACAGAAGAAAGGTCGAACAATATAAAATTTGTTGAGAGGGACGGGGTGAGAGAGAAAAGTGGAAGTCAGAAGCGGGAAAACCAGAAAAGTAGGAAAATAAAGTGACTCGAAAAATGTAAGAAAGCGACCAACGACAAGCGATTCAACTTTACTTTTTGTCTCGATGACATTTGCTAGAAATGAGAGTGTCGGGTGGAAGTAGTTGGGACCACTATACTACGGACAGGAATGTAACCTTAGCAGTATAAGAACAATAGTAATAAAAACAACAATCGAATTGCCCGGAATAATGCCGTTTTCCAATTCATTTACAATTCGAGTCGCGTAGACGTAATTTCCAGCCGCAGCAAGAGCACCACCACCACCCTCGTAATTGTCAGTTGGCACTGGCAACCACTGGCTAAATTAGTCCCCCGTCATCGATACTTTGCAATGTAGTGAAACATCCAGCTAGGCCAGGCGCCTGGCCCTATCTATTCATTCCTTCTTATAACATTTGCGTCCTGCTGAAAATCTTCGAAGACATTTTAGAATCTCGACGACAATAACAAAATACGCAGATGGTCATGCGGCCGTAGTGGACTGTTGGTGGAATATTTGTTTGGAGGATGAATTTCGATTAAGAATGAATGTGTGTACTTTTATGTGAGTGTGTGCGTGTGTTTTACAAAATGCACGCATTTTTTACTTATTTTTCTATTATTTCTATTAACCGCAAATAGAATATATAAATATTACTATGATTAGGGGAGCGACTACCACTCTTCGCTTCTTTTTACCGCATTTACAAAAACCTTAATAATGACAATAATAGTTTGCGATAGCAGCAAAATTGACAATGGATAGAAGTTCATCATTATTTTGTATGACATTTTATTTTACTATCCCTTTATTTTTTTTTTTTTGCTGTATTTTGTCTTTTTGTATCATCCTTTGCTTTTAATTGTCCTTTTTTTAATTTTAATTTAAATCCTTTTTTTCTTTCGTTAATTGCTTGTTGTTGCTTACCTAAAGTTTTCTTCGTTTTATTGTAAATTGGCACAATTCTTTCATACGTTTTGCGCGGACCAATGGTTAAAATCGAAATGTTTAAAATTGACGACAAATAGTCTAACACGGACTCAATCTCTTAAGATAAAGCTTTAAGCGTAGACTGAGCAACAACAAAGAACTTCGAGCTAGAACAGCTTTCAGCGATTTCCATAAAAGTTCACGTAGTTTTGACAGTTGAGAAAATGAAGTTGCATCCTGTTGCTTAGGCTCTATTTAATGCTTAAAATATGTAAAGATGAAGGGTAAGGATTCAAAAACTGAATGAAAAAACGAACAATTTCAAGGCGGTATGAAATCTCCAACAACAACAGCAAGAGCAAACACAATAAAATTATTCTCGTATGTTTAAATCAGTTAATTTGGTTTAGATATTCTAACAAAGCAACAACAAAAAACAACAGCAACAATAACATACAGTTCGTTACTAAAAACTATAAATCACTATCACTGCAAATACGCCCATCGGGCCCCAGCGGGCGCAAATGACAACAAAAGCAGCAATAATAATAAAATAAAGCAGCTTATTTTGGGATACGTCATCAGCCTGACAGTTGCACTGACATAAAGTGTCCACCGCTGTCAAAGACTGTTTTCAATAACGACTCATTTTTGCCTTCGTGATTTTTGCACAGGAAAACTTCACAAGAGTTATTCTTTCATTCCTTTCTCCGCCTCATGGATGTGAAGGGAGAATGTGAAGAGAGAAAAAAGAGGGTAATGAAGGTGAACGAAAAGAAAACTGAGAAAATGATAGCGACAGGAGTGGCGACGAGAAAAAACAAGAACAGGTCATGACAGGTCCATTTGGATGACCGTGTTGACCATATTAAAAAATATTTCTGCATGCCCTGCATTATTCCCTGTACCCCTTTTGCGGTTCGAAGGAACAGGACTAGAGATAGTTAAGGCACTAGATCCTTATTAGTGTTGGTATGGATTTGATATGCGGGTACCGATATGATAGTGTTGTGCTGTAACCGTCCAGGGATCAAGACTCCAAGGTTGTGTGATCTAATTCAGAAAGTGAGCATGTCGAAAGATATAGGCGTTACCGCGTTCACGACTTCCAAGAAATATTGCTTTGTATTTACAATTAAATTAGGGATGTTCCATAGGTGATAACTGGACGAGCCGAGTCGAGAACGTGGCATAAAAGCAGTTCCTTAAGAATCATTATTAAAAAAATTTGTTTCATTTTATCTTTGCAAACTATTTTTCCCTCTTTCTCGTTTCGTTTGCTTTTAGAAAAATACTAAAAACATATTAACGGTATATAACGGTATTTTTTACCTTCAATGGAAAGGCTTTTATTTCCAAAGTAAAGGAGAAAGAAGAGAACACATGAGAAAGAAAGAGAGAGAGAGAAATGAGTTATATATATCCTTAGGAAGATGTTGACAGAAAAATATGGTGGAAGTAAATAAAAAACCGGGCAAATTATTGAAGTTAGCAGATTTTAAAGATTCTACAATAATTTTTTTCCTTAGAAGTAAGAGAAGAACGCAAGCATAGAAATGCGACCAGATGAACAGAAAGTCAATACACGGATCAATAGCAAGACAAACAGCCCAACAATCAGATAGTCAGACACACTCGGAACATTGACTGAATGGAAGATTTAATTAAAAGCTGCACAAATATTGAAAGGATCAGGAATAATTTGAGCGACAATGATGATTGGACGGTTAGAAATCACATCAAATAAAAAGCTATCGAAAAATAACAAACTACCAATTTACTTCGCTTGACTTGACGTACCTTCAAATAACATTCATTCACTCATATTCGATCTGCCTCTTACTATTTCCTTCTATCTTTAACAATGTTTCTCAAACCTTTCTCTTTCTCTGTCTCCCTCTCTCTCTCTTAGTGTGTGTGTGCGTGTCTTTCCATTCGCGTACTCACAAACCAGTTGATGTTGCACCAGTTGCACCGTTTCTTTCATTTTTATTGTGGCCCTTTGTGAATAACTTTTCTAACCTTCGCAGTCTCTAAAACCTCGCATTTTCTTTTACTACAATTATTGGTTTTAATTATAATGGAGATAAATGTTTTATTACGTCTATTGCCCACAATTTATAGCTAAAATTACAACAATAATATTTTAAAATTGTATAAATATTATTAACCCAAGGATAAAACCAAAAACTGCTCCGATATTCCATTGCGCATCAACTTTCTCGCATTTGAAGTAGTCTCCTTAATATTCGTTTGCAGATTGAAATATTTTGTGTAAAGTTTTTGCAGTTTTGTTTTTCTAAATCTTGGTGATTCAGGCTAATAATTTCTAGACTAAAACAGAAGAACTATGACAACAAATAACGGAAACCGTTGTAGGATTATTTGCAAAAACCGCTCATGCTTTTAATTGCAGACTTCAAAATTGCCCTCCCTCTGAGGGAGAGAGCCATCATTGCACACTCCTGTTTATGACCAGCCTTTATAAATTGTTCTCTGGTGTTAATTAATCAATAAGTCAAACCATTTCTTCAGTTATTGATCTACTCTACTACTACTAGCTTATTTATGTTCATGAAATATTTTCGTAAAATAAATTTGTCTTTGAGTGATAGATGTCAGCAAACGTAAACTGTTGAAATGTTGAACTTTTTATAAAAGTTTATTATCATTGGGTATACCTCTGTGCATTTCTATTTTCTTTCCCCCTCACACTCTCACCCTTTCCTTTTGTTTCTTTTCTTATACCTTTTCAAATACAAAGAAGGGGAATTTACTTTGACCAATATAGTAAATTTATAAACCAATGAAAATAATGAGGTCATTCTTAGCATCACTTAAAAAGATTGAAGATAAAGAAGGGGCGGGGTATGTCGAAAATGGAAGAATGGAAAGCAAGTAAAAATGCAAATGAAAAATATAGAGAGATGAAGGGGGAAACAGTTCGACTTTCAACATTAAAACTTTTTACTAAACGCTAGAGAAACCTTGGAGGAAAATGCAAATCATTCTGCAAAAACTTTTTGAACAAATTCGAACGCTTTTTACAGTTGATTCTGAAATTTTATAATTAAAAGGTTTTGATCAGTTGCCGGAATAGGGGGAGGAGCAAATAAGAAAAGCATATAAAAAGCAAGTGGTGGCTAATTAAATGGTTCCCTGGGAGACAACACACGACCCATTGCTAAGTAAACGCATTAGGTCTTCAAGCGAAAGTCGAATTCAAGCAGCTGTCGCTCCTATTCCACAAAACCTCCTTGACAAACACCAGCAACTTCGTATTTCATTCGCTCTTGACCTTCCGTCATGGCCGTTATTCGGGGTAGATCACATTCGGAAAATATGCTCAGGAGCGATTAAAATACTAACGCGTGCTAAAGCAGATCGTGCTAAATCAAAATTAAGAAAAGATTTTTCGCCCATTAAATAAACATACAAAGAAGAATAATTACCTCGCTTTTATTCACTCGTTTGAGGATGTAGATATCTTTTACTGTTGTTTTTGTTTTTCGAAATTAAATAACGATGCTTTTATCGTTTAGACTCCTCAGAAACTTAGCTATAAAAAATTAATGAAAAACCTAATGAAAGTTCTTCAAATGACAGAACTTTAAGGGGAAAAAGGAGGAATGGAGTCATGAAGAATAACATAATTTGTGACTTCACTGATTTAAAGAGCAATAAAATTAATAATATACGCAAGTTTTACAAAATTATTGTCGTAAATGCTGTGATTACTAGATACATTAATTTTCTTGTACGCGGTGGTCCATTAGCTGGTGCCTTTGTACGACAATTTTAGCCACCACGAGTGGATTTAAAGGGATGATTTGGTTCTTTCTTTCTCTTTACTCCTTATTGTCCGCTTTTCTTCACCATCACTTTTAAAATAACTTAAAGTGTTAAAATATTAATAAACGCAAAATGTTAAAGCGCTCCATCTGAATCACACGTAAAGTCATAAAATGCGCCCCCTGCCCGTCCGTTTTAATAGGGTGGTAATTATCCTTCTTTTTATGTTTATTTAATGAATGAAAAACTTTTTCTTTATCTTGATTGGATCTGCTTTCGTTCGGAGAAGAGGATATACTACTGCCCCTCGCTTCAAAAAAATTGGTAAAAGTTCCACACATGCTCATTTATATCACTTTTATGACAACTATCTCTTATTTTTTTAAACCCTTTTCCTTTCTTCGTTGGGTTTTTCGTTACCTAATAAATCACTTTCGTTATTTCATCTCTAAAAATCACCTCATGAAATATTCTACAATTTAGCATGAATTTTTGGCAGTTCCTTAACAACAAAACGCCCTTTAATGGAAGGAAAAGAAGAAGAAATCAGGGATGGAAAAAATAAAGGAACTAAGGAAGGAAAGAGAGAGGGGTAAAAGGAGATAATTGTCGAAAATGTAAAGCCTTAACGTCGAGAAAATAGCCTTAAAGCGTTAGTGATTGACTGCGCTTTGTAATGTTGCTTCTCGTTTTCGTGCTTCTATCTATATCAATGAAATGTTGCTGACGTACAAACAACGTTGTAGTTCTTGTCATTGATTTCTGATGGAGGCGGACCTAAAAACTGTTTCAATTTACATTAAAGTGCTTCCATTTGTCTTAAGAGTCCCAAGCGTAAATCTTTTTAATTGTACTAATCGTAAACGTACAAAAATTGAAACAAAGTGACGAATAAAAAAAGCTTTACGACATTCTCATCATTTAACGATCCTGAATCATATACTTGCAAATCAAGCACGGTCTTATTTTTGTTTGCTCCATTTCATTTGAAACTGTATACGAAGTATTGTATTGTAGTATAAATGTATTGGGAATTAAGTCCATTAGAGTGAGTGCTCCTATAGGTATTTCTGAACGCCATCTTCCAAACAGTTTTTCCTTTAAAGGATCCTGTGCTTGGATAAATAACGCATAAAATAACATCCTGGTTTGAAGAAAAACATATTCTTAGTAATTTTATTTTTTCGTTTGCAATCTTTTTTGTTGGCTTATTTGTTCCGACGATATTAGAGACTGTTTATAATTCGAATTCATGCGTGCACTTCGTTGTCATATTTATGTGCATGCCGAGCAACAAAAAGTCCTGTTCAGTTTAAAATAGTTTTGGTGGCAGGAGGGGTAGTTAAAAAAAGAGGGGCTTCAGAAGAAGAGATACCTGAATTGCTATCGCGCCAGGTAGGTGTGACCAGAGCGAAGTTCTTGTTTTCGTTTGTCTTACGATTTTCTGTTTATTCTTCTTCCCTTCTGAATAATTTTTGAACTTAAGTTTTTTTCGACTTTTTAACCAACGCTTTATTCATTAATTCACTGGAGAAGAAGGGGAAGGACTCTATTAAGGGATGGATTTGAGTAGGAGTGTGAGAACACAGTGGAATGAATAGTACAGGTAATTAAACATTCGCTTAGTTTCAGCAGCATATACATTTAATCCTCCACTGAATTCGAATGAAACAAACTTTTGTCTTTCGTAACAAATAGTCCCTAAGTAGTCCTTAAGTAGAAGTTATTAATAGTCCTTAAGTAGAAGTTATTATAATCCACCCAGTGGGCAGTGTGGATATTCTTTTAAAAGTTTTCATATTTTTGCTCCACTTTTTGTTTTAGTAGGTCATTAGATTAATAAACAAGTCGAAGGAAAAAAGAAAACTGACTCCAAGGGAGACAAATTTCGGAAATGGCTAGCGAGGTGAGGGAGGCCCAAAGAAGCATGGAAAAAACAAAATGAAAATGCGCCGGAAATCTATGAATATTCATAAGTTTTCTAGGAACGAACAATGATGGCGATGATTGCAATGCTCAATTATTTTATAGAGGTGAATGAGAAAAAAATAAAGAATATACGAAAGAGCAGGCACGAGATAGGAGAATTTGTATTTAATTATATTCTTCATTGTTACGAAAAAATTACAACTTGTTCACTTATTTCCTTAAAGATATTTAATTTTTCTTGTATTATTTTGAAAAGAAGGCAAGTATTTTTTCCGAAAGTAAAAGGTTCCACCCTTGTATTCAGCATACTTATTTCCTTGTTTTTCTATTATTTATAATATTCTATTATTCACATCAAAAGTAGAATAAATTTAATTTCTCTTAAAGGCAAAATGAGTTGTCGATTTGAGAATTTTCTTTTTGACACTATTTTTTGTAAAGATCCCAAGAAACTTATTAATTATTTAATCACCTGTAGTGACTTCATATATTCCCTAGAATGTTCATTAGAATCTAGAAATTCAAACAGAGTTTCTCACACTTAACACATCTAAAGGGGCGAGTGTGCGACATTTTTCCTCAAGAAATGTTCAAAAAATGAGAAGATGTGCCTTTCGAAAACTTTATTTTACTGACTACTTTTAAGTATTTACGACAATTTTTTGCAGCTCCTCAGGTTTTCGAAGAACCCGCAGAGTCTTGCTCACAGGGGATTTCTTGAAATGTTGTTGAATAGAAGCTTATATTTGCGCTATTGTAGGTGTGTAGGCCAGCGTCATATGGCGATGATGTGTGCACATGATTATGTGTGCGTACGCATGTATTTGTTCCCGCTAAGGAGACACATCGAGTTGATTTAAATGAAATTCATGTTTTTTGAAATCGTCTGCATGAGGCTGGAATGACTACAGGCAAGAATGCATGTAAGACAGTACGAATATAAGATAATAATTGAAAAGCTGTTTGCAAAGCTTTAGGTGTGTCTACAAGTCGCTTTTAAAATGTTCATCCGTGAACGTAAGCGGATGTAGCTAATAATCTTTATATTATAAAACACAGATAATCATTTTCTAGACAAATTCTTGGAATTCTTCTTAGTTGGCAGAAATAATAGCAGTAGGCAAGAATGTTATGTTGAGAATAAAAGTGTAAGTAATGGGAGAAGAGGAATTGGCATTAACATTAAACGACAGAAACTAATTCAAAGGATAAGCGAAAGTAATTATAAAGCGATTATATGGAAATATTTTCAGCAAGATGTTTTAAAACACTTTTGAAAAATCGAAATAAATTAGGAAGGGAAAATAATGTTAATTCCAAACCGTATTAGATTTTTCGGACAATGTTTGATATAAAAAAATAAACAAAAAGTTGTGACTTCAGACAAAACCAAATCGATGGACAAGCAAGTAAATTTCTTGAAGAAATCCACTAAAAAATTATTTGTCTCAGCAGTAATTTAGTGAAAGAGCATTTTTAAAACAACAAAAAGTCTGAGCAAAAAACGAATTGTAATCTGGATTACATTGAAATTGTCGCAACGCCTTCATAAGTATCAGATGGTACTTTGTGTGGCTTTAAACTAAAAGTTACCAGAAAAGTATTTAAGTTAACTAAGTGGCGGGCTTAAAATAATTTTAAGTGAATTACTTCAAAACAGAATAGCACCTCAAAGAGTATTAAACGAAATAACTTTCGAAAAAGAAAAATAAAACACTAAAAGTATTCAAGCACAAACAAAATAAAACATTCAAAAAATAAAAAATTCAAAATAAAGCAAACAAAATAAGACATTCAAAGGAAGGAAACGCAAACTTTTACATTTCTGCTGTCACTCAGTTGGCACTCTTCGCTTAGCTTAAGCTGTCACACCCCTCTCGCTCCTTCATCTCCGACATCTTCATCTTCTTCTCCTTCATCATCATCAGTTTAGAGGATAACACCAGGTGGTCTGGTCAGAAAGTTCAAAATAATGCGGACCAGCACGCATATATATGCCCAAAGGTGAGGAAGAAGAAAGGGGGATGAAGAAAAAGAATAAGAGGAAAATGGAGCCGAAAAGGTGATGAATGGAAAATCTGCGAGAATAAAATGGATAAACTTTGAATTACTTCTCTGTGTGATTTAGCAAAAAGTAGTCTTCGACGCAATGAAAACCATGCTTTAAATAAGAGTTCTCGCAAGCCCAGTCACCCAAATCAGAAAAAAATATATACACAAAAATATAAAATAAAAGACAGATGAGTAAAAGATGGACGACGGAAAACAAAAGATAATGGATAATTTCAAGGAAGCATACAAACAAGGTGAACTCTTGGCGACAGTAGTTCTGATCAAAGCGTTTGTCATTGCAATTGTTGTAGGTAGATTGATAACGTTGCTGCTGATGTTGCCACGTAATCAGGCAAGTAGTCAGCGATTATTCTGGAAGCAGTATTAAACAAATGCTGCAGAAGAAGAGTCAGTATTTAGATGAGGCAAACATTTTCTAACGCGGTGAAAACTATAAGTAACACCGAATACCACTCCATTGCAGTAAACAATCTGGATATAGTATAATACAGTATTATCATCACATCACGTGGACGAAAGGCCATTGATTTTCGAATCCATATAATTGACACAACAAACGTCATTTATCAAACAACGAGTTCTGAAAGCAGAAGCATCCAGTTAGTTGAGCATGGAATTCGTGTTAATGGTAAAAAGTAGAAGTTGACTTACTACAGCACAGTAAGTAGTCTTAATCTTTAGAGCAGATATAAGGCTGATTTTATGCCACCATGATAAACATCCAACAAAACAGTATTTTTAAAAAAAATGGGTTCCCAACAAAATTTAAGAGAATCCTTATTTAAGACTATGTTTTTCATTGTGTTGAACACTTCTGTTTGTTTAGTCACGTAGACATATAATTCAAAAGTTCATTCATAGAAATAATGATTGCGAAGGAACCGATAGGGCAATCGTCTTTTTATTTGGTGGGGATATTCCCTCACATCAATAGTTATTTGATGGTAAAAATCAAAAGAATATTCCAGAATTCAATTATTTTATTGTTTGCGACCTTTACGATACGTTTGGACGTTTACGATTAGTATGGACGATACGTTTCCATACATGTGGGGATGTGTTTGTACGAGCACCTAGAATATGGATAAACAGGTGACAGGTAATTCAGCATGTCGATGTAATTTGGTGTCAAGGTTGGTAATTCCTATTCAAATTGCAATTGCTTAACAAGGAAAACTCGATATGAAAAGACATGATAAACGTGACAAGATTTTTTTATGCTTAAATTTCACTAAATACAATCACGTTTTTGATTTCACGCACTTTTGCTCAATTTGCATAAATAGAAAGCGATTATTATCGCATAAAGCAAACAAACCAACTACATATCATTGCATTTCAATGCCTCGTTGGAGAGGCAAAGGAAGGAGTAAGAGTGATTGAATAGAAGTTTGGTTTATTTTTAAAAGGAAATCAGCGACACGATAGCTGTCGACATTCAATTTAATTTGAAGTACAGAGATGATGAGAAAGTGCGGGGAAGTACAAGAAGGATCAAATGTCATACCTATCAATGAATAAAAAAATATGCTGAGCAACGTGCAACGTGCTGCACCGTCTGCAATGTGGATTGCAAACAATATTACATTCATTACGTTTTTGAATATGTTTCATAATGAGGATTTCAATGCTATTCATGAGACTACGAAACAAGGGGAATAGGGAGGGGAGAGATGGTTGGAAAGCTTTAAATTTTATGGAAAATTAATGGGGAAGAGCATAAGGAGGAATGTAGTTTTATTTAGTATTATTATTAGTATTATTCATATATTTTTATTAGTATTATTCAGGTGTCATGGCATTGGTATATAACATTCATGGGATATGTCATTGATCTCATAGTTCTATCAACTGCAACTGTATCAGGCTAGGCCCAATTGTGTTATAAAGTTCCTGCAAATGGGATGTCATATAACTCGTCGTCGTCGACATTATGAAGCATACTTGTCATCATCAACATTTCAGTCGTCTCCATTAATCGCCGAAAATTTCTTCGAATTTTAAGTGGTTCTATTTGATTTAAGATAATTCTAACGGATAGAAGGATGAGTGGGTGGTGATAATGGATGAGATGGAAATAAATATTTGAGAAATTTATTGACGAAAATTATGGCATATGGAAGATGTTTAAGCGGAAGAATGGGGTGGAATCGCAAAAATTTCAACAACCACAACGAATTATATTATTTTGTTCCTTCTCCTACTATACTTTTTCTGAGGAATTTCTTGTTGGAAAAAAGTAAATTTATCAACGAAAGTAGATTCTAATTGAATTCTTTTGAAATGACAAAAATCTTGAAGAGAAAAATATCTTCCAGTTTCAAGAAAGCGTTTCGACTTCGCCTAACAAATTAAATTCAATCTCTTTGATAAAAAAGAATGGAAACAATTTAGACAAAAAATACTAATAAAAAAAATAATGACAAATAATTTATTATAATCTTACTTCGTTATCGCTCTTCATTAATTTATTGTATTTCTTGATATCAAAACTGCTTTTCCTTAAACGCTCGCAATAAAAAAATTGTTTTTATGTTAGAAAATTCTTGAATGAATAAATGAATGAAATGTAATAGTAATTGAAGACAAGGCGTTTTTCATTATGTTTTTTCATTATTACTTCAGGGATGTCCAGAACAATATTATGATCTATTCTTGCAACGCGACAGATAATAAATGAGGCACCATATTTAAATAAAAAAGTAGATGCAATAACAAAAAAATTAATTCCTTGAGAATTTAAGAATGTAATAATTGAGATAATGTTGAATAGGAACTAAAGGAGGAATAGGAAAGTGTGCTTTAATTCCTGTTTAAATCTGTTTCCGGTTCGTTAAAGAAATAAATTGACTTCGAGGGCCTGACGACAAGAGTCGAAGACAAGGGAGGAACGGATTAATTTTTTTAAAATCATAGAGTGCTTTCCATCACATTTTTTTCCGTTTCAACTCCTTCCTTTTTTCTTTTTCTTCTGAAATACGTTACATTCATCTCACAGTGAGTCAGAACTTATTTATTTGTAAACTCGAATCTCGGCACGGAATATGTTTTCTTCTCCTTTCGACCATAAATAGCTTTTACTTCAATGTGGATTTCTCTTGTGATCTAATTTGAAGTTGGCAACGTTTCAAGTTTTCCTGCAGCGTAGAAGCATCGCTTGAATAGGTGCGGTAAAGTGAAGGAGGATGGGTGGTGGAAATTATTTGTAAGCATTCGCATCATTATCATTATCATCATTTCTGTTTCTATCATCATTTTTGTTTTTTTTTTCTTTTTTGGGAGACTGAAATTGTTTACAAAATTCTTTTCTTAGATGCCGCGATTTCGTAAATAATAATAAATATAAGAGGGAAAAAGGAGTTAGAAGTTATACAAAAATTAAAAACAGTGTGAGGACATTTTTTTAGCTTCTGAAAGTCTGCCTTAATTTCAATTTATTTATTCATGTATTTTGGATCGTGGGGGATAACTCTTGTCGACATTTGGCTCGGTTTATTTTTATATCCCTTTCTCCTTCCTGATTAATTACGTTCTCCCTCTGCCTGCTTTAGTAAAGCTAACACGTTCTACTACTCGCTTGCTTAATTTCATACTCGTTTATAACTCGCTTGCACTCTAATTGATTTAAAATCATTTTGAGAGACTTCTGCTGTTTAACTAAATAATTGCTGACAAGTTTTATGAAATGAAATTATCTCAAATTAACTAATATACATTCTTGAGAATACTTATTCTTTTTCTTATAGTTTCTCTTCATAACCTTCACATGGTTATGTTTCATCAACAACTAGTTGGTTGGGGCATTTCTCGGTTTTAATTTGAAGCTTCAAAAATTTTCTATTCGTTATTTGTTTGTTTTTATAAGCGTGTTTACTTACCCGATTTGTGGTAATGAATTTTAATGTAATTAATTTGCCAAATAAAAACTTTTATTTGCTTTTGACTTGATTTGGTTTGCCTTTGATGATGAAGAGTTCTTATTTCTTAAGGGCTTTCTAAAATATTAGAGACTGACGAAATGATGTATTTATTTGAAATTTAAAAGCAATAAGAAATTATGCTTCCTCACTTTTAAATAGAATTATTAATTCACTAAAGTAAAGTAGATTATTTGTTTATTCTTTTATGCTACTTTTGTTTTAGTTCATTTATTTTTTTTCATTTTTTATAGCTCAATTTTTTGTATTTAATTAACGAATATTTTGTATTTAAGTAAAGCATATAACAAAATCATTTTATTTAATTTAATTTTATGTTTAGTTTGTTTTTTTATCTTTGGTTTCAGTTGTTAGGTAAAATTTTAATTTTAGTAAATTTGAGATTAAAATTTTAACTTATAAAAAGTTTTATGTTATAAAAAATTGTTGCACCGAAGGTAACACCAATGCGGTTGTTATTTACGAACACTCTGATTATGACATACAAAAACAATACAGCATTAACACAATAATATATTATAATATTAATATAATAATATGAATGATGAAATCTGTTGAATAAGAAGGATGTTAATAATACTTTTTGTATTCTTTGTAAGACTTTTGTAACGATGAACACCGAACAGACACGGACACAAAATTATGCAGACGTACCCGAACTCGCGTTAAATTTTCATCAATTCTTAAAGTTTTATGGAATTTCAAACAGACTAAAAAGTTTTAATTCCGCTACTAATTCTCTTCTCAGGAATAGTTTCAACAATGGACCGTATTAGCGCAGCATTCCATTACATTTGACAGTTGGTAATAAAATCCAATTGCCAAAATTAATCTAATCAGATGTTCTCTGAACACTTGGCAACTAAGTGACGTGCAAAAGCGATTAAAGCTTAATCTAATATTTGCGAACATTGTATTAAAGCGGTAAAACGCGAAACTACAAAATGAGAACAGCACCAAAAAAAATTAATAAGCTTTATAAAACGCAACATATATTCTACTCAGCACAATCTTGACCGTACTGCAATCTATTAAAGCCACAAATATAATTTATTATTAAAAAAACCGCGAAAGCGTTTCGCACAGCCGAAAACTGCTAATCATGCCAACCATCATGAATGACTGATGAAACGATTTGGAGCTTAGGGTGAGGATTGTTGGGAATGAGAAAAATTTGTGCTAGTAATGGTTAAGAGAGTAATCGGAAAAAGAAAGCGGTAACGAAAGGGAGCGGTTGTTAAGAGTTATGAAAAAAATAACAAATTTATTATTAAAATAAAAATTATTTTAACGCCGACCTCTTTCTTTTCGTTATAACTTGAAAATAGTTCTAGCAATTAAGTTTGAGTTCAAACTTTATACTAAGATTCTCTTACATTTTTCAAACTGTAATTCCAACTTTTCATTTCCGTACGTTCCATATTAAATTAGGAAGTCGATAATTCATGAAAGAGCGTGTATTATTCATGAAATAGTATTAAATGACGAAGAGCGGAGAGGATAAAATATACTTTAAAGTTATTTAAGGTCCTAATAATTACCGCCACTGGTTGGGTGAGTTGCGGTGAGTGGTGACTATATGCATTAATGTTACACTTATTTAATTAAATTCTCGCCAAAATCCGTTCATCTCAGCGATATTCCGTCACTCAAGATGAGTGATGGGAAAGCCAGATTTAATTTTCAGTTAGGACGTGCTCATCCAGGAGACCAGGTGTCCCGAGGTATAGAACTATTTATTTAATGTCAGAAACATGTACAAAATCTCCGACGACGTTGACCTCGGCTATATGTCCAAATTTTGCAATTGATAAAGTCCATGCAGGGCGAATAAGTTGTCAAGTCTGATTCCAATAACAAGGGAAAAGAAGATCCACATTCGAGACTAAGACAAAAACAGAAAATTGTGTAGTTTTTCCAACGATGCCAATAGAGGCGGCAGAGGTATTTCAATTTTTCTTAATTCCCATAAAAGCCTATGTTATCTTGACATATCGCTGTGACCAACATCGCAGGAGATTTTCGATCCGCTTATAGCGTTACATTGCCGACAATTATGCCTTCATAAGAAATGAAGAAATTTAAAGTATGAGGCTAAAGTCATCTTGAAAAATCAAATTTTCATTTCCTTTACAAACAACAGAGTTGACCCAATTCTTCCATGATGACACATTTATTATTCATTTTATTTTAATTTCGATTAGGATTCGATCGGAGTGATTTAAGTATTGCTATTTGAACTATTGCGAAGTAGTGCTATTCGAACGAAATATTATCAGCATCTGTATGTAATTTTGAGTGAATTATTATCAAATTGTAATAAAATCGAGATATGAATCTAAACAATTTTTACATAAAGGATTTTGCTTTAAGAATTTATCATAATTTTATAAGACGCATTTTGAGTTTTGTTTAAAATAAGTAATTATTGGAGCAATTTTCTATCTTGATAATTAATCGATAAATATTTAAAATAAATTTTAATTAGTTTAGCATAAATTTAAGGCATTGAAAAGTAAATGTATTGATTTCATTGGTTTTGTTTTTTGTTGAGACTTTGTACTAATAATTATTAATTAATAATTCTCCAAAAATGTTAAGTAAAAAGAGTTTACAAGACCACGTCCATTGAAATTCTCGAACGCTGTTACAAATCAGCTTGATTTTTTACAATTGAATTTTTACAATTTTCTCTCTTTAAAATAAATCCGTCATCGGAATTAGTTCCCTTCCAACAGAACTCAACAAAATCTCGACAGATTTCATTACTTCGTTTCGGTGACTGAGACAGCCATTTTCGTTTTCTAGAATTATCATATTTTTCAACGCTTCTCTCTTAATTACTCTTCCGTATTTTCTCTTCTATCGAATTTACTATACCATAGGGTAATTTAGTTTAAATTATCTTCATTAATAAATGTTAAAATACTTTTCTTCTTCCTTTTTGACTTCTCTTTGTTTTTCTTTAAGTACCTTTAAAATGTTGAATGGATTGCGTGAGCTCGTTGCATGGTGTTAGATCTACGGCTGTTGAGGCAACATAAATTCTATTAATAGCCTTTCGCAAAGTATTCATCCTTTAACGTTAAGTGCACTCAATGAGTTATCAATTCATCATCATCATCATTGTAGTCGTCGCTAAGGTCCCCACCTAATGTTCATTTTGTTGTTTTTGTGCATTTGGCTACTGGGACCAGAATAATTTAATTGTTTCAACCAATAAAAAGAGAAAAAAAAAGAGAGAAGATTATGGTGAGAGGTGTTGAAAATAGACGAATATTTGATTTTAAAGAACATAACAAGAAAGAAAAATAACATAAGAAGATTTAAAAGAACATAGTGAAATTAAATCTAGGTCATTAAAGTCGCGAATTTCGAACTGTTCGTTTTAACTGAGCGCGGATTTAAGACTGCATCCGTAATCAATTCGTTCAAGGAGGATCTAATTTAAATAAATATTCTTGATTAATTTTAAAATTAAATTGTGTTAGTATTAATTCCAACATTAATTATAATTGTTGCTTATGAAATATAAAGTGTGGAATGATAGGACATAGCATTTGATTGGACTTTATTTCGTGCGGTAATCCTCAACGTCGTGTCCATAATTTTTAAGTGATTTGAATACCCTTTTGCTATCGCTGATCCGCAATAAGAAATTTGCGGAAGTGTGCAAAAAATTGTTTTTTAAGATGTTGGCTATCACACGAAGAGAAAATGTGGAAAGTTTACCCTTTTTAAAACAGTGTTTGTTCTAAAACTATTCTATGGAATTGTAGAAATGAGCTACTAATGGCTCATTTCTGAATTCATAATAATGTTCTCACTTTTGGTTAATGTCTAATACTTTATTGTATTATCGATTTATCAATTAAAAGCTCTTGTGCCATCAATGCAAATATTTCCCAAGCATCTTTCCAATGATCCGCGTCTTTTCATTTCCATTCATTCCTCAGCGAGCATCCTTGTGTTATGTCGATAAATCAGTAGAGAAAAATATATGGGAGAAGAGAGAGTGAGAAAAATGTTTAAGAAAAAAAGGAGATGGTCGATATAACGATATAACGGAGAGGGAGAGAGAGATAGAGCGGACTTTTTCGGGTGTTTCGATTAAGTTTCGATTGATTTAATATCGATCGCCATTTTTAATCATTCCCGTAGCATGACATATAAATAATCTTGAGTCGCAGTATATTATTTAAAGTGGTGCGTATGCTTCGTGTTTACAGTGGCTGTTTTTGGAGTTGAGGTTTAAGATGCTAATCTCTATCGTCAGTAGTGTACGGTTACTCCTCCGATGTCAGGAGTGTTTTTTCGTCATTGCATTGTTGTAGATATTGTTTTCCTTCTACGCTGATTTTACCATCTCGGGAAAGGTAAAATAAGTCAAATGCAAAAAGATCCGGAGGAACGAAAAACACAACAAAGAGAAAAGTGAACTTAGCAATGGAAGAAACTTACTTTGCTGTTGCGGACGTTACCGCCACTTTTGTTGTTGCTACCGTCGCTGCAATGGATTTATGTTTTGGCTTAAATTGTTTGAGTAAGTAAAATCTTATTTATCTTAATAAGAGTTCTAATATGTGAGGTAGCGATGGGGTGGTAAATACTTAAAACAATAGGAAAAGGATAAAGTGGAATAAGAAGTAGGCGGCATCGTTGCTGCTACTCCCGCTGGTTGCGACGTTTCTTTCACTTTACAGAAATTATTGTTCCCAGCCTGAAGCACTCATTGTTGTTTTTGTCGTTGTTGTTGCCGATCCTGCCACTATCGCCGGCGCAGCTGCTTTTGGGGTAATTTCTGTGGTGTAGCTCCAGTGAGTGATAAAGAAATCGGTCTGTGGTAGAGAAACTTATGGCAGCATCTGCGTGCTATGAACGATGACTGCACGATAAATGCAAACACGAATGTTTATGTATGCTGGCAACACTCTTGGGATTATAAAAGGGATATAAAAAGCAGCCATTATTCTTGTTCTTCCTTTGGCTTGTTCGTTGGTGGCGTTGGCGATGATAATAATAATAATGATTTTGTTGTGGTGAAGATTAAATACAAAAAGTAATAGATGGAATATGGTTGAATTGCATCGCACGCAAGCACGGCGGTAACGACTACGAAAAATGAGTTCGCGCAAACGACGCGCAAGGCAGACACTTACGCACATAGAACACACATAGAACGCACACAACCACACACGCACACACATACATACACACATACACACTGACACACACACATACAAACAAAACCAAACACAGTCACACACAAAATAGCATACAAATTATCCACATACAAAACCGACGACTGACAAAAGAAGTAAAACTAGACAGAAGGAAATTAAAAGGCAACAACTTTTACAATGAAATCAATGATCCCAACAACATCAATATCAACAAAACCGCTATTCTGTGGCTTGATAGAATTCTTTATATCCTTTCTCTGATCCATTATTTCCACCCTACACGCGTTGATGCATGCACTAATATAACGTCAAACGATTTATTCCATGCACGAGAAATGTATTTCAAAGGAATTGTCTTCTTCTTTTTATTTTATGAAGAAGTTTCTGGTGGCGCGTTGAAACGTTTAAAAAGTAACAAATTCGTTTCCACCGGGATTTAATGAATGGATGATTCAGCGTGAGTTTCATGCTGAGATTTAATTAATATTTGGAAACTCTGTCAGGGAAGGGTAGGTGAAGGTGAAGGGAATTTAGAGCGCGTTTAATTCCAATTGAATTTAATGACGATATCGTTTTACTTATTCGCCGGCGTTGGTCTTGTCGAAAATCAAGCCAACGGAAGAGGCAAAATTTTAGAGGTTTGCAGGTTTAATCTGTTGCCTGAATCAATTTCAACATTGTTGCAATGAAAGACAGATAGATCGATAGATAGACAGAGAGTGTGTGTATGAGAGAGAGAAAGTATCATAAAAAGGCTAAATTTAAAAACGAAGCATAACATTAATGAATTTACAATGCGAGAGAATCGCAAGTTCAATTTTATGTTCATTCGTCAGGAGAAGATATAATTTCACAAACAAGTGCAGCGCAAAAAAACTGCAGCCTGTCCACGCAATACGCAATCCTGGAAAACTTGTATGAACGGCAAGGCAAGCGTAGAAATCGATATATAATGACCGATCGATTAGGGGACAGAATGACGCCCTTAAATTCCAAAAGAGGGCCAACAAAAATTCATGACATCCAGAATTGAACCTCTCAGCAACAGCGAGCAGCAAATCTCTCTCACGGTATGACGGGATCAAACGCAGCAGTAAGGCAACGGCGCCAGCAACCGTTAGTCCGCTTAGCAAAAACACTTATTGTGAGCAACACATTCGTTTTTTTTTATTTGGAACTGTCAAAATCATATCGTTTCGTTTACAATTTCGATACGAAGTTGGCAACGATGCACAACTTATTGGTATTATTCGTAATGTGTAGCAACATTTTTCGAGAGGAAAAGAGTGTAAGAATTGCTGTCCAAATAAATTCTGTTTTTGCTGATGCTTCTGGAATGCTTGTTCGTATACATTTCAGTGAATTGCTCGTTGCTGCTAGCTTGGGACTAGCGGGGTAAAGCGCACAATTTCGCCGCGGTAGGGTAATCAAAAAAATTGCCAAGGGGAAATGCTTTTGGTTGCAACTGTGAGCCAGCCCAACAGTATTGGCGAAGCCTGTGAAATAACAAACGTTTGGTTGATTATTATTTCTGCTAGAGATATTGCATGTATGTTCTATAGTTATGTCGGCCTAGTAGCGCGCTTTAAGCCCAAATAGTAATTTGATCTACGCGCAAGTTTCTGCTCGTAATTTCTGTAGTAGTTATGCCTTTGCCGCGATTTCAAAAAAGAATAAGCAATTACATACGATATTAATAGGAAAGCCACAGAAATATAAACACAGAGTACAATCATAACAATACCAGCAACAAAAACAAGGCCAGAGCGCAATTTTATACCTTGAGGGGGAAAAATTGGCTTGAGAAGTTAGAAAGAATTTAAACAGTATTTCAATTAAAGGATGTCAATGTCAAATGTATGAAGAAGAAATACAGGAAAACATAATGCATAAAAGGAGGTCTGAAAGGGAGTAGGCACGTAGTAGAAGGGATTTCTGCAATAATGGTAATCATTGAAATGGAAAGAGTTAACAGATTAAAGTGCAGTAAGTGGATTAAAAGCAAAAAAAAAAAGAAATTAAAAAGGTAACACACACACGTACATTACGTCGAAATTTCACAATAGAACGTACGATCACTTCAATAAAAACAAGAATTAAAAAAGTTTAAAAGGTTTGAGAACCATCTTAAAAATGCTAAACGGCTTATTTGATTTTTTGGTCGGTATAATCTTAAGGCAGCGTAATTCGACCAATAATTCTTCCAAGTAGATGTCTGCGACTTAAATCTACGACCTAAAAAGGTCGTATATTTAAAAAAAAGACATAAATAAAAAGACATAAATCACAGGAAACTGAAGATTAAAATAGTTTTCTTTAACAACAATAAATTGATCACTTAAACTGTGTTTAGGGTCTTCTATTTTGCTTAATGTTGCTTTGCGAGATTTGGGATCCATATTTTTGAAATTTCAAAAGAGGCGTAACTTTATGTACATTCTATAAATTTCGTGCGCTCTGAAGTGTCGCACTGTAAAAGACAGTTTTGTATGTCACACCCAATGTGTGTTAATCTAAAATTGACCACCACTACTAATACTACAATATTGTTATTTTTGTCTTGTGAAATATATTCGTTCGTATAAAATTACTTACCAAATGAAAAACGTACTATATCGGTTTAAAAACCATCTTCGAGGATGACTTGTTGTTTTGTATTCGATTGTTGCTATTGTTATTTCATATCAAATAGTTAACCAAGACGTGCATTAAGAATCCCCGGAGTTAAGCAAGGACCTCGTGCGCGGTATAAGCATTTCCTGCGGCGGTAGGGTGTGTTAGTACACCGCCTGCTACGAACACGTTCATAACAGAAACACATTCCTCACAGCCACTAACATTTCACCGAGCTACTGTCGGTCACTTAAGGGTTTCGTTCGTTAGACGATTCCTTGTTCATGTTTTAATATCGCTGACTTTTGTTGGTGACTAGAATTATTTTGTTGTTGCTGTCGTCTGTCGTTATTGAATTTTTGCACAAAAAATGTTGGTCACCGTTCAGTTTATTATAAAGATGGTTTGGGTTAATATCTTGCTCATAATCTTTTAGCGTTATCTTCAGGTCCTTTTAGCCTCTTTTTACTTTCTATCTTCAATATTTCTTCCTTTTATATAAACTGACAAAAACGAATTTATATTGGATGCTTGAATTTCGAAATACTGGCGTTTGTTTTTTGTTTTTGCTGTTGATATTCTTGTTGTTTCTCTTTGCGCCATAAAAAGGGGTTATAAATAATGATCGTATGACTGTTGGCGTTGTTTGTGCTTTTGGTGGAGTCTACATTTGTGTTTATATTTTCGCGTTTTTGATATTGGTGCGAATGTAGCTGGTTTGGTTTTTGTTGTTATTGCTCCGGTCGTTTAGTGTGGTGGCGTATAATTTGCACGTACCTTAACGAATGGGCTTGGATCATAAAGTTTGTGTAGATTCCACAGATTATTCCGAAGTCTACACTTTAGCAAACCTTCACATATGCACCCTCACGTACACCCTCACACATACACACACACACTCAAATTGATGCGCACACACAAGTACATATTTATTATCTCCAAAATATGAAATTCAGCAACGGTGCCAATAATAATAATGCTTTGCTTTAGGCGGTACAGATCAGGAATAAGCAAAACAAAAGGTGGAACTAATATTTTTGGTCTTATTGTTCCTAATATCTTCCTTCTACAGCGTCCTATTTTATTTAATTGGCACCGATTTCGATATAAAAACGGCGTGTTATTCGTATTTAGTCGGCCCTTATTCCGGCTAAGCTTATTTTTAGAACGAGTCCGAGTTAATTTTTAATAGTTGTGATATCACCTCATAATTAACTTATTTCTGCTATTATATTATTATATAATATTAAAATATTACTTAGTACTATATTTTTAAACAGCCTACAAATCCTTATCATATGCTCCTTCTTTCCCATCCTAATACCAACGTTTGAATACAATTTGACCAATGCAAGCGGAATATACATCATAAATTAATCGTAATAATAATCATTGTTTGTCATGTTTGTCTTCGATAAATATTTACCGCGCCGTATATGACAATTCCTTAGGTTTCCGAAAGTCACTAAATCTCGCATGATACGGTCGAATACATCCATTGCCCTAAAGTTCAAAATGGCTATTAGAAGGAAGGCGTAGGTGAGTGAAAGTTGACTCCACAAGCTCCTTATCGAACTTTCTTACTTTCCTTCTTCCTTTCACCCTTTCGTGCTAAGTTACGTGTCTTCTCTCGTAATTGTGTTTGTTAGTCATTTCAGTCAATTAATTTTATCGTAATTGCCTTTAATCAGTGATTAACCCTTATTAATTAATAGCATAATATCGTTAATTGCGTATAACCTTTAAAAGCTTATTATTTGTTTTTGTTTTCAGGTTATTGCGCTTTTGGTTAGAGTTTTTGAATTCGTGGTAAAGGGAATTGATGGTCATTATGATGAAATGTCATTATGATGACATACATAATATTAAATACTATCATTATTATCATCATAATTACCATCATTCTATATTGTATTTTATTACTATTACTATACGAACTGTTATTATTCCTTCACCATAATTATCGTATTCGTCAACGTCACATACACTATGTATTTCACTATAGTTATAAGTGTCAGTATAATTTTCACTGGCACTGTCACGGTCACTAACTTTTTCATTGAGAAACTGCCATAGTGTTCTAAATATTATTTAGAACATTACTGATAGTGATAGTGGCAATGATTAGCCTTCGTTAGTGAATCATTAGTCTAAAACTGTATCCACTACTGAAAAATATGAATAGTAATGAACCCCAGGGTAGACTTTATAGAAACAAGTACATGGAGATTTAAAATTTCTTTGGGATATACGAAAACCATTACTTGCATTTTCTGTTTCTTCGATTGGGTCATTGATTCGAGTGATCCAAAGGGTGAATTTGTGAAGGGTGAAACCAACGATCAAAATAATAGAAAAACCGGTTCAATAAAAAGTGAAACATGGATTCGTTTGGAGAAGCGAAAAGGCAAAAATGCATGAATGTACCAGTGAATTTACCAGCTTATTCACACCCCTAACGGTCACGAAATTATTACTAAGCCAAAAGAAAAGTTTACAGAGCTTGACTGCAAATGGGGTGAAGGTGGACGAAGGAGTGAATGAATCGCATACAAATGTGATACAATTGAATAAACAGATGATAGACGAAAATGGAAACGTAATGAGAGAGTGATTTAAAGAACAATAAACTGATTAGAAAAAGCGATAGAGTATGAGAGAGGGAGAAATGGCGGAGGAGGGAGTAGAAGTAATAGTTAATACGCTTTTATCAAATTTTGAATTTTCCAATCGGTCACTTTCTAACAAAGAAGAATGGGAAGTATTATTACGGAATAAAGAAAAATTTACATAAATTGATTAAATATATACTTTGTATCGGAATTAAACTAACAGAAAATATATCCAACAGCAAATAATCTTTTATGAAAAAAAACTTTGCAAAGAAATTCAAGAAATTAATTTCGTGGAGGTTTCTTTTCTTTGATACAACTTTTTTGACGAAAGCTTTTTTCTTACTATATTACTTTTCATTGGGATTTTTTTCTGTTAATGTAATTCCGATACAAAGTATATATTTAATCAATTTTTGTAATTTTCTCTTTATTCCTAAATAATTATATTTTCGTTCTGTTTTTATAAATTTTAAAACAATGAAAACATTTCCGTTGTCCTTTTTGGATTTCAATCGCTTTTCACTTGGATAATAAGCGCGACCAGACGCCAGAACGCCATCCGGAAATAAGAATGAAAATAATTGAAATCTTTTAAAGCAATTTAATTAAGATAAAAAAGGTCTCGAGGAAAATACGAAAAAGAAGTTGAACAAGAATCGAATAGACGCCATCCCCCCCGGTGAGTTGCAGAACATTAAATATTTTATTTATACTCAACGCGTAAATAATCATTATCTTCAGGAAATGATGCATCTGTTCTCTTTTGTTTAACCAAACCATTAGACGAAAAGGATGGTTAAGAATTTTACATCCAAAGATGTGAATAAGTTCGTTAGTCATCATCTCGAGAACTAGTCGAGTCATAAATACTATAGTATTTATGACTCGACTTGATATCGACTTGACCAGGAGTTCCTCTTCCCCGTCGTTGATTCTCGACGACTTTTTTTCCTTTGTTTCCTTTGTTTAAAAATTTCTTCGTGTCTTCTTCTTTCATTCTTTTTTATTCAAGTTTCTCAATTTTCTAATCTTTTTATATGTCTTTAGTTATTTACTAACTTTATTTAAGTTTCTTCCAATTCGTCATCGCCGAAATTATTACTTTAATCATTTTGGTATTGTTATGACTGCGTGTTACCGCGAGGTGGCCCCTTAAAACTTGAGCTTTTATCGTTGTGTCTGGTCCGGAACCGTATACAACAGTCTGCTTAAGGTAAGAGGTTTGGGGGGGGCAGACAAATATGGTAATCATTTGCCCTTATGGTAATCATTTTCGAAACTCCGTCAAACTCACTGACGATGCATGATTGATTTGCTTACTGTCGAAATGACTGGTTCAAGAATACTTTCACGACTTTTCCAAAACGTGGAACTAATGATGAAGATATATTTTTGCGAAGACATTGACGAAGTGGAAGCATAAAAAAAGTCGTTCGTTGGGAGGATGTGTCAGGCGTGTGGGGTAGCAGAAAGCTGTTCGCGTTGGCCGAAAATTGGATTTTCAGGTTATTAAAAATTATGGTTTGTGTTGCAAAAATTTATACGCTTCAAGAATTTCTAAAAAAAATCGGCGATTATGTCGGGTTTCATTTAGCCAAAGCTAAAGCACAAAAACAGGAAATTTTACAGTAATTTTTTTTATCGAAGTAGAAAAGCTTCGATTTAAAAAAATTAGTTAAATTTTGAAAAGTTTGATTTTTGAACATTTGTAAATCCAAATAATCGAAACCATATCAAACGAATCTGCAGCTTCCACTCTAACATCGTCAGCGTAAAAGAATCCACCAAACTAGCCTAGCATAATTTAATACAAATTAGCCCAACATAGCCTAGAACAATATTAAATATTAATAAAATAATAAAATGCGAATGACTACCAAAACCAAAATTTTGCTAAATAGATTACGAATAATTCCAGAGAAAAAATTTAACAATGTCAAAACTAACAGCAGAACGTTATTTTTGTATTGCATCCTTGGGTTCGTTTGGAAAACTAACTTGAAGCAAGTAGAAGAAAAGTGAAAATGAGCAGTGGAAAAAGCTCGTGGCGTCGAATAGTTGCTGCTTGAAAAAATCCGTGCAAAGATAAAGAACAAACAACACCAAAGTGCCGATTGTTGTGACTGTCAGTGTGCCATAGTTGCCCAACCCAACTCCACTTGCTTACGTTATTGCTTTGTTTCGATGGTTGGATATAGTTTTAGATGTGGAGCCTGGTCTCTGCGGATCACGTGCTACCACTGCCGGAATAGCGTGATATGTTGATGTTGAGATTTGGATATGATTCAGGTGGTGTAGTTATTGTTGTTTATCTTACCCGAAATTTACGTTAGCTCTTATTGTTTGTTTTTGTGCGCGCTGGATCCGTCTACTTTCGATGTTTCAGTAAATAGAAAATTGGTATTAAAATCCATACTTTATTGCGCTAGAGTACCACAAAAATTTCATTTACAGCTGATAAAAGCTTTTACTTAATATTTACGATATAGCAAATACTCGTAGGCGCCCAAGCACATTTACAACCACACGTGTTACCGAGACAGTATGAAGGCCGCATGTAGGCCATAAGAAAAGGTTATTCCTAAATCATAGCGAGGTTGGCCGTGATGATAAGGATGGTTACGATGATGAGGTCTTATTTATTTTTAATGTTTGTACAATAAAAAGTTTTAAGCAAGAGGATGTAGCCGAATGGTCTCCCGTAAGACATAAAATTCATTGCTTATTTATTTCATTTACGATTTCATTTAATGGCATATATGTTCCCGAGGGATTATTTGAACGTACTGAAATTAAGGCCGTTAATTTAACGCTCCATGAAAATCAGAAGGAATGTACTATTTATCAATAAGTTATGAAGGAATAGAACAAATTTAATTGAACATTCATTAAGTTCTAAAATGGTAGCTCATAAAGAGTATAAAATTATTGCTATTCCTTGGGGTACCTTGTCCAATATCTACTACCGATTATGTCTATGACAGTCATGTAAGTAACAAAACGGCTGTATAGAAAATACGCCGAAATATTAAAGCAGATAATGGATTTTTTGAATAAAAAGATGTGAGGCGTGCAACGTAGACATTATTTTTCGACTATGCGATTGTAACCAAAATGAAGAGGGTCAGAATTGGAGGCAATATAAAGTAATAAATTACAAATTATGTGTTTTGTTATTTGCAAAACTCTAAAAATAATTTTTAGAAACTCTACAAATAATTTTAAATTTCGCCGTATAAACTTTGAGTTATACGACGAATTCTGAAAAACTCTGAAAGAAGATTAGTCGCTTTGGTACAATCGGTCGTTACCACAAAAGAGGATGCGCAACTAAGCGTTAAAGCAGTCCTAATTCAAAGCAGGAAAGAAAAAAGAAAACATGAAAGAAAATAATGTAATATATATTTTGTGTTTTCGGCTGCGTCTACTAATTATACAATTTCTATTTCTGGTTTATTTAAGGCCGAAAAAACGTTAAAGTTTTGTCCAAAATATACGATAGGACAATATTCTAACACTGACACATCCAACAACAAAACTAAAAACCAAAAACAAGAGCTAGACAGTTTTCCCACCCAAAACTCTATTCATTTATTTTCTCATTCATTTAGATTCGTTTTGATATTTCCATTTTGTCATAAAATATTATCGTAAAAAAAAGGAACCACACCAGGCCAAACTAATTCCAAAATGTATGAATAATAGCGGTCATTTTATATGAAACGTTCACCACATGCATTTATATTTCAATCGATTTTTTATGAATGAAATAATAAAAGACAAAAATATTGTCAAAAATCGTTTTCCTATTCAGGCTACAATTAATGTCCAAATTGCCTAAATGTGAAACAATTAGATTCGTTCAAATCAGAATCAGAACGAAATTGCTTACATTTTAATCTTTATCGAATTTAATGGCTCAGATGATACAAAATGTGTTATCGGTTTGGATACAAATTAAATGTTATTGTTTTTAAATTACCATCACTACAATTTTTGTATTTGTATAAATTTAGATCAATTTTCGGTTTGTAAAGGAAAACACAATAAATCCTGCAGTGAACAAATTGAAAGCATAACAAAATTTGTTGCGTTTTGCCAAAGGAAAATAAATAAAATCAATTTGCATTTAGCTCAGTTTTCATGGAGTGTATCGTAATTATACTAAATAGAGACGCCCTCAATTCTATAGCGTAAAAGTTGTCTGAAGCTAATTATTTTTTTTTCCTGATTTGATTCGATTATAATGCTTTAAAAATATTTCTCAAACAATATTCTGTAAATTCTTAGTAGTCTTCTAGTTCCACTCAAATTTATTTTCAAATCCTAAATTATGGCAATTTTTTAGATGACGATAAAATTTATATTTTTTATATGTGTTTCGAAATATTTATCAAATTGAGCTCAATCTTCAACTATTAATTTATAAAATTGCAAAGAAATTTAAGAGGAATTTAAGCGTAATCTGACTGAAATCTTGGCCAAGCATTCCTCGCAAAAATTATATCTGTTGAATACTGAATCCCGTAAAATAAATCTTCTTAGCGGTGAACTTATGGGTTATTATTTCAATTTCCTAAAGCAGAGAAAAGAACAACAAAATTTAGTGTGCTTTAAGTGAGTGAAAAAGTGAGATTGCCGTAATCAACTTCGTGTAATGGAAGCACGGGGTACACACAATAGATTTCTGCCTTCCTTCCATTGTATATTTCCTTCCATACTGTTATTAGGAAAACCCTTGTCTGACGGTTATTGTAACAGTTATAATAAAGTTCCGAAATTGGCTTTGATTGCACTGAAGTTTGGGTTTAATGACGTTTACGTACAAGTAAGTACAGCAATTATTCTACGAAGATTAGCGTAATGTCATTGAATTGTATTAAACAGAAGGAAGAATACGGCTGGAAGAGAGAAAGAGGGGGAATTGAGTAAAAGAATGAGACAAGGAGCTAGGTGAATGCATTGCATGCAATGTGATACTTATGATATGGTAAACCAAATGTGATTAATGTGTTTTTGTTTTAATACATTTAAAGCATATTCACACGCCCTTATTCACAAATTCACTTTTATCCATCGTCGTCGTCTTCAGTTGCTCAATCGAATTTATGGATATGACGTCAATTCTCCGGATGTAGGCGGCGTGTATCAGCTTTTTACCATATCAATTTTTCCAAAAAATCTACTACTTCGCTTTTGGAAGAAAAACGCTAAGGATTTGTTGGTTACATTTATGTGTTTGTACCGAATCACCTCCGCAAGAGTGAATTTGTGATTATGCCTTTACGTCGTGGTGAATTTTAAGGGAACCAATAAATATGATTTTTTCGATACTTAAATATTTAATATTATTTTTAACTTCACTGAAATATATTTCGAAGTAAACCGAAAATTCCCAATGATATCTCTTAATATTATTCAAAAAATTGATTATACTTCACGATCCTGATAAGGAAAACGCCCTGAGTATTTTCTTATACTTATTTTATTTTATGTGAGTAACTTCATGATGATGAAGAACTTAAACCTCCTTCAATGAAATTTTCCTAATAAATGTCAAAGAATCCTTATCAGGAGAATGACATTTGTTCCTTTTTCTCTTAAGGCGTTTTTCTATTCAACCAAAAATTGACTCTTTTAAGTCAATGGCACTTAAGGTTTCATTCATGTAGATACTTTAAAAGTTATTTATAGATGAAATATCATAAGAATAAGATGTCATAAGAAATTTGGAGAACGGGAGAAACCTAGGAAGAGTGTCGGAGTCGGTTTTGGACTGGGGAGTGATTGCGGTTAAATGAATTTGTAGATCGTATT
This sequence comes from Physocephala rufipes, assembly GCA_963966595.1. Taxonomy (NCBI): domain Eukaryota; kingdom Metazoa; phylum Arthropoda; class Insecta; order Diptera; family Conopidae; genus Physocephala; species Physocephala rufipes. The sequence goes on along the minus strand of OZ016501.1, from coordinate 3,785,045 downwards.
CAAGAAAAATAGTTTGTTGTCGTTGTCGCTGTTGTTGTTGTTACTTGGTTTTTAGATTTTAGGAAGAAGGAGATGCTTGCGAGTGTGGTTACAAGTGCCGACGTGTGGTTAGTAAGACGATGTAATATAGAATCTCATCACACCAAGGATCTCCTCTCTCCAATCAATATTCAGTTTTAGGCAAACGTAACTATTCAGCACCCGCACTTCGTGAGGGCGTGCGTTAGTACGTGCTTCAAACAATCAAGTCCTTTCAAGTCATTTATCCCTTAAGTTCTTGGGAAGGGAAGAACAAAAACCCCTCCTATGAAATAGAAAAAGACAATGTGACAGCGTGCGGTTCAGTATATTCGGAGCATTTTAATTAAAACAATAGACTGTTCTTTTTCTCGACCCGTTTTTGTTTTTACGTCGAAAAGATTTTGTAAATTTAATTTTCTCAAAGCATTTTTTTTCATAATGTAATTTAATTTAATTTTTTGAAGTAATATAATTAAATGAAATCCGATCGATTGAACAGTTAGGTTTGTCTAACAGAATTAGAGTGATTGCGTTTTTTGTTTGTATGGATTTCCGAAGGACGATGAAAGAAAAACGGTTTATTTTTAAGCTAAATTTTCTATTAAAAATTGTCGAAATATATTGATCCATATTGTTTCGAGCTTTATGCTTCAAATTTGAATTGACAGTCTTAAAATGTTAAACAACAGACTTAACAATGTTTTATCCGTCGTGAATAACGGTTAAATAACGAACATCTTTGAAAAATCTGTTGATATAGAACAGAAAGTGGAGAAAAATGAGGAGAAGTGGAGAACGGAGAATAAGTAGACCATTCTTATAAGGGGCAAACGATAATAATTTGGAGCTATAAATGCATAATTTTGTTGTTTAAGTTCGCTGTTGTTGTTATTATTATTATGGATATGATGGTAGTGATCGTTGTTGCAATTGTTTGTCATTTCTTTTACAGTTCTATTAAAAAGCACGCTTTCTGAAAACCTAAGTTAATTTTCATTGCTTTGCTAGTGGAGCGGTAAAGCAATTTGTTATTGCTTTATTTGAACGCTTTTGCTTTTGTGTGTTTTTAGTTGCAGGCGTTAAAGCGAAAGGCGTTGGTTTTGAAAGCTATAAATTTTGAGAGAAATGACAAATTTATGAGTTGGTTTTAATTTGAAACGTATGGTTTTCTAAAGGGATAAAAACCGAAGTAGGCGATTGGTCATGCGGTGAGGCGGGCATAGGGTGGATGGTTGGTGCATTTTTTCATTTGGAGTATATTCTTTTCAATTTTTTCTTTTCACCTCAATTTTATCGATAACAAATCTTTTGGTTTGATTGTAAAAAGTAATCCACTGTGAAGGAATGATAGGAAAGGAAGGTAGGAGGGTAACCCACGATCGAAAAATCAAACGACAAACAAACCAGAATAGATTACCGATTTGTGATTTACGGAATCTGAGAAGCGGAGGTATGAATACTAACGAGAATTAGAAAAAATTTTAGAAATTTGCATAAAGAATCACAGCATTCAGAACCGCAACAACAAAATTGTCCGCTGATTCTTTAAAAAAAGCTACAGCAATTCCATGAAAACCTCGCACAGCAAACGATGGTTAGGAAATGGGTAGAGGAGGGCTGAGGAAGGACTAAATTAGAAACGAGTTAGAAAGTAGAGCCTGCCTCTGTGTGTTCCAAATTTTGTTTGCCACCCTCGAAATTCCATCGTAGTTTAACCCATTTCTTCACCAGGTCCATTTCTTTATTGCTTTCCTGACTTAAAATTATTTGCACAAAACTTTTCGTACTCTGCGTGACGAAGCAGTGCGTTGCGGCACGGATCGGCATGCTCACGTCCTTTGTATGGAATTCGGATGCGTTTAAATGTACGTTCACTCCTCTCGATTCGTTAGCCTGATAGCAATTTGCTGGTGGTGGGAAATGACCGCAACGCACGACAATACTTTAGCAGAACCAAACCATTGAAATTGGTTGTAGGGATGGGTCCAACGCTCCCACGGATCGTCGTGGTCTCTTCGTTGTTTTAGGTTTTCCTTTTAACGGATTTAACTTCCTCATTTTCGTCTTTGTTTATCTTATCTAACCATAAGATATGGTTTATACAGCTTTAATAATAACACATTAATTTTTTGTTGTTTTTGCCGCTAAGTCGCTAATTCCAACCAATATAAGGAGGATATATTCGCCAGTAATTCTCAATTGAAAATTGTGTCATCTGCATATTGTTTAATATCGGCGACGGCGTTTAACAACATACAAAGACTTAAAATCGATATCTGAACATATTGCTTATAATTAATATACAAAACTTTTGTTTTTGATCAAAAATATTAACGAAAAAACTTTACGTACTCCACAATTTCCAAAATTACTGAATTTTATTCAAAACACAAACCAATATTTAAAACAAATATCAAAACCAATTACAAGTGTTTACTAAACAATTCATTTAAACGTCATCCTTTGTCAAGACAAACCGGTTTGAGTGATGTGCCATCTCCAGTGTTTCATTTAGTTGTCGTTTGTGAGAACGAAATCAGACACTGAAGATGACACATCGCCGAAACCGGTTTATCTCCAAACCAAACCTGTCAAGGGATGATGGAAATTCGTTCCATTATCTCTCAACAACCAACTCTGTCCGATAACTCAACAAAAATCTGCAATTATAACTTTTTCAAATGTGAAAAAATGAGTAATTTATGAAAACAATTTCCTTTATTTTACCCTCTAAAAATCTAAGATTTCATAGGTTTTAATTAATGTCAATTATCTTTTTGTTTGCATTATCCTTTTATTTACTTTAATAATGATGTTAGTGATGATTCAGATAATTATTTAGACCGCTGCGACAGCGATTAATTTTATGCCGTTTCGTTTTTGCTTTATTGACTTCGAACTAAATTATAAAAGAAGAACTAAATAAATACTAATTTAATTTTTATGCTTCGATTGAAGTCAAAGCAATTTCGTGGTTATTTGTAGTAATTGAATTAATTTGTTTTTACATAGAGTTTCACAAATACGTTGTAGTAAGTGCAGAAATAAACGTACGCGTAGCAAGTTTAATTTTCATTAAATATTTGAGAATGATTAAACTAATATCACTATTAGTTAAATATTGTCTCTAAATAAGATTTCATACGTTCAAGTAATTTTTACCCAATTTTAAGGACTTCTTATTCTGACACACCTTTAAGATTTAAAATTCTTTCAAATTCTCAATAGGTAGATGAAAGACCCAAAAGATACTTATAGAGAAAAAACAATTGAATAGATAGACAGATAGGGGGAGCATTTTTTTAACTTAGATCTTTTATTCACGGCTCAAAATGAAGCACCGAAATGGTCTAGGGCGGCTTCACATTGTTCTCTATTAGACGAACCCGATTACTTCGGTTATTGCAAATACATTTGATTTTTAATTTCCGTTTCAGCAACTCATCGGCTTTTGCCGATCTCGAGGGTATCGACTCAGTCTAACGAATATGCAATCAGTTTGAAAACAACGAAAGGAAGTCATACTAAAGTCAATTTTTATCCGCGTCCCTGGATCTGCAGCGGTATGTCTACCCTTCGTAGATATTTTGTTTAAAAAAAGACAGAAAAAATCATAAAGAAATAGTCAGTTTATTAGACGCAGAAACAGAGGCCGATCTTTTTCACATAAGTCAACAGAAAACCATTCTGTGTGTATTTTGTTGTGCTTTTTTCCTCTTTTTATCATGAAGCATTTCCCTTGCGACGTCGATCGCTCGTTGGCAATCAGCAATTGATGACAAATTGCTTTCGGATGGATGGATAGATAAACGTCTTCCAACTTGTAGGCAGGCTGGTGAGAAATTTGTAATTTGATGATGATAATGATGATAATAAAAAAAACAAACAAACGAATATAAGACAATAAAACAACAGTGAGAGCAATGTTATCGAATGAAAGGACCCTTTTTTATTGCATGCTATTAAACCGATCAGATGTAACGACGTTTTGTTGGAGTCAGGAAGAGGTGCTTGATCTAGGGGTGCTTGATCTGACTTTTTGTTTGTCATAAAATTTCATGTGCGAAAAACGTGTGGGAGCCTCGGTAAAAAGTCGTTCTTGCTTTTCTTCTTCCGTTTCTACCTCTCCCCCCCTCCACCACTGGACGCGACTACACGAGGTTCCTCGACTTGGAGTCGATGAGATAAACGATTCCGAATGAAATTCTGAAGTGAGCGATGATGTTGCTGATGACGTTGATAACGATAATGATAATGATGAAATCGGGTCGTCATTAGCAAGTGGCAATAATTCCCCAGGCATACATAATTTTCAGGCTGTGCACATAATCCTAAGCTTTAGTTAGAGCGTCACCGATTTCAGACGGTGTGACAGGCAGTGCGAATAGGTCGGTCTTTTTTATCGCTCTTGATTTCCGGCTGTCGTTTTGAATTTTCTCTAACGTTTCCCTCACTGACCCGGTAATATGATAAATGATGACTTTATAATCGTATTACAAGGATCGTCCTGAGTGAATAGATTGGGCTAAAGAAGGCTCAATGTTTCACGTCCATATTCATTTTTATCTGCCTTTATTTACGTTCTAAATGGAAAACGAAGTACGATTCGGCATCAACTACATCTAAAGACTTCATAATTTTTCTTTTGTTTCCTTTACCTTTTTTAGCCAATCCATTACTTCTCGTCCACTCGAAAATATTTTAACTTCATTTTTGAGCAGACTTTTCTACTTCGTTTGTGTGTTTCTGTTTGACTGTAATTCTCTTCACTAAGCCGCCCATTCAGTCTGCAGATTGGTGTGCCTGTATGTATATTTGCATGTCTGCCTGCTTGCGTATAAATTTGAAACTTGTAACCGTTTATTATTTGTTTTTGTATTTGTGATGATGAATGATCTAAAGTTTAGTGTAATATTCAGTTTAGTTTTTTTTCAGTTTAGTTTCAGTTTAGTGTAATATTCCTTCCATTTAATTATTATTATGTCATTTTGCAAATATATTCATTCCTATCAATTTCTCTCTCTTTATTCAACATCCGCTAACTCACATGATAGCCAAATATATTTGGAATAATCCAATTTGAAATAATTTCAACCTTTAGCTTCCCTTTTAAGGGATCTTAAGAGTTGCCATACACTTACAGTAAATAGAAGTTAAATACAATATACCCCATAGTAGAGTCTCTCGAACTTTTACGAGTCTCTTTTTAACGAATAAATACTTTAAAATTTGTTTTTTAGCACAATTGGTTAAGGAAACTCTGAAGTATTACTTGATATTGATTGCCTCAATTAACAGAATTTAATGAGTACCTTGGTATTAGAAGAACAAGAAAATAAAAGTGTCTATTACAGTGTAATACTATCTATCTCATACTATCTATCTTTTTAATTATTTCGTATTTTTGTATTTTGTAATGTTTGGTAATTTTAAAAGAATTAAGGATAATGCCTACGAATAGCAAAAAAAAAAATACACACCCCACTCGTTGAAATTGTGCGTATAAAACTAAATTCGTTGTTTGCCACTTTGTTGGAGCTCGCATAATTTACTCTACTCACGAATTCGTGCAAGAACGGGTATTTTTCGAAATTAAACGAGCTGTATAAGTCACGTGCCTTACGAGCAGCGAGTAAAGAAATACACGGTAAGATTTGGAAGACTTTGAGTGGCAAACAATGAATGACTGCAAATAAAGCGCACACGCTCTCCTAAGATTGGCCTATTTTAGAAAGATTAAAGTAAAAGCATGAATAAGAAATTATACGAAAGAACAACAATTGTAAAGCTGAGTCAATACCACGTGAGGGCATTTCAGTTCAAAACTTCGATAATAAATGTTCAAATTTTGTTGTTGATTCTTCGTGTGGATTGTTCGTCCATCATCGTGGATGACCACGTAACGCCCTGGCGTCTCAGCAAGTGAACCACTAAGGGCTAGGTTCAGTTTGTTCGATACATTTAGAATAATGAGTGACCACTTCATTTATGTGAAAGAAAATTCTTCACGTTTCCGTGTTTTCGGTTTGCTAGAAAAGGGAAAGGACCTAAATACAGAAATAACTTTTTAAGTGTCCGTCCACCGAGTTCTTCTTCTTCTTTCAAGCTTATTAGGTGTTGGCATTAATTAAGATTTGTTAGACTACTAAATTAATTTGAGTAAAGCTTTATATAATTTTCCTTAAAATTTCATGAACGAATTGAAAGGCTCGAGCGTTATTTTTGTGATACCATTTTCTCTTTTTTGACTACTTGCAATTTTCAGATCCATTATATTATATTACACCAATATTTTCTATTACACCAACATGAAGTCTTCTATTACTTTTTATCATTTTTGGTCATCTATGGTTTTGTAAACTGTTATTGGTATTAAACAATTTGCTCAAAATCATGTTCTTCTAAAATTCATGAGGAGAAGAAATCGAAACGAATTTTAGTTATATTTAAATATATTTACAAACAAACCGTTCATTTTGAAACATTTCCAAGTCAAATTTGCGATGAAATGGGGATAATGCTAGGAAGTAGTTCCATAATGTTCTGTAATGCGTATTTTAATCGAATTCAAATAATTTAAAATTTCTAAAATTTCAAAAAAAAAAATGAATTTATTTTTCATAATAATGGTATTGCATTGCATTGCAAATATAAATTGCTATTCGCAATTTTTACGAAAAAGTACTTGGTTAACTTTCGTAATCAACAGTTTCGATATTGTATATGCATAAACACAAGGGTAGAGCATGCTGGAATACATGCAAGAACTTACAACAATTGAAATAAGGTCAGAAAAAGGAAGAGCGAGGGAGGGCCATAACATCTTCAATTCATTGTGACAAAAGTAATGGCAAGATACTATCGTATGAATTCGAATTCATTCCTGAATTGTCGATGCCAAGGGTTGGGGTAATGTTGACAAGTGTTCTGCTGATTTCTTCTGGTATCTTTGTTGTTGCTGTTGTTGTTGTTGTTGTTGTCGTTATTGTTGCTGCTGTTGGTTCAGTACATTTAAAATGTAATCAAATTCAATTTGTTTGTATTTTGAAAACATAGCCATTTTATTCTAGTCAGTGCTTTTCAGAAAGCGTTTCGTTTTGAGCGTGAAACTTATGTGTGATCGCAAAGTCTGGCTGGCGACGGTATCTGCTGGCTAAATAAACGTGAAGGGTCAGAGTAAGTGGTTTGTTCATAATTAGTTGGTTACATCGACGCTTGCGAATAAATTAGATTTAATTAAAAATTAGAGTTCATCGACAATGACGAAAAATCATCACATCATTCGTTGTAACATCATCCGCAATAAGTTGTAAAATTAATTTTCGGTTTTGGTATTTGGTTTTGATTAATTAACTTTTTAGAGGTAAAATTTCAAAGAAACTGTTAGTATTTCTGTTTTTCCCGGCTGTCCTTCGTCTCATTCGATGGTATTGCCGATGCTATTTTCGGCTGCCAACAAATTAATCATACCGCGATAAAATTCAGCTCCAGTTTATGGTCTCCTGCTTATCCTCACCGTCGTTATCGTCATAATCATAAACTTTGTCAATTTAGTTAATCACGACTAATTATTACTCTTTCAGTTAGCAGGATAGCAACAACAACAACAACAAGACCTACACCACCTACAACAACATCAACAAAAAGACCAAAATATCAACAATTGTTACATTGACTTGTGGTGTTTCTACCCGCTGTCAGATCGTAAAGTATTTAATCTGAATAATCTTGTGCCACCGGATGTAATTTCATTTTGGGTGTATGTCTACTTTCTTGATTGCTATCTGATGAAGCAGTTTTCCGAATTTACATCTCGTCCCTTTTCCAAGCTTTGACAAAGTGTAGATTTTAATCCTTTTGAGAAAGGCCGAACCGAAAAATCAATTTATTGCTTGACGCCGATACTCTGAATAATATGTGATGGGATCAAAAGATCCCATCCAGAGGATTAATGAAGAAAAAAATTTTATAAAGGTTGCGAAAAAATTTTGTTCGCAGAAACATTAAAGATTTTAAAATAAAATTTGACTTTTAATAACAAAAATATAATTTCATTTTAAGGAATTAAAAAGTTTTCATTCAAAATAAAATAAAATCAAAAGCAACATTTTCTAAAAAATTCATTTTTAATTTTTTTAGCTTGCTTGATGATAATTATAGAAGGAAATATAGTTAATCTTTCCGAATTTAATTAATTCAAACCAAATCGATAAGTGCTCCCGAAAAAAATATAAAAATAACAGTCGATTATATGATTTCATTTGCTATTTTTTATGTTGTGCTTTTCTTTATTTATAACAATTATTTTGATTTATTACGTTTAGTTTTGAGGTTTTGCTTAATTTGATATGTACTTACGTGTTGGAAATTTTTGTTCACTTATGGTTACCGCTTAAGGCTATATACGCGTGGTTAACTAGTTGTAAAACTGAATAGGAAATTATCGGTTAATATTAGCTTGGAATGGAGATTATTCTAGGAAAGGTTTGCGGGGGTTTTTGTGAAGTATGTGTTTGCAAATACGTGTAATTTGGTGTGAACATTATGTTTGAGTGGTAGGATATGTTCAGATGTTTTTGGGTTGTTATTTAATTAGCTAGTTGGGTGTGTTCGGGCGTTTTTGGAATATAGGGTGTTATTTTTTGGTTTGTTGCTTCGGGTTTTTGGTGTATGTGGATTGTGCCTTCGTTTTATTCGTTATATGCGTTCTGTGATTATAGGTTTAGGTGCGATTTTTTATGATTATTAGTGGTTTGTTTGATTCGAGTTACGTTGTTATATTTGTTGATGATTACTTTTATGTTCATTGATAGTTAGTATTTTATGATGTTGATGTTGATTTGTTATTGGTGTTCTGTTGTGAAGACAATGTGCAGTGTTTTGGTTTTGTATTGATGTGGGTTGGTGTGTATTTTTCGACATGTGATGGGTTTGTATGTAGTTATTATTTGGTGATAATTTCGGCGTTTGATGGTTTCGGTATTTGAATTTTGTCGTTATTTTGTTACGATTGGGAGTATTGCGTTTCAGTTTTGCTTCTTAGATATGTCGGTGGATCCCTTTTTTTGCGTCTCAGTGAATACGGGTAGATTTTGTTAAGCTGATATCATAAGAATGTTGCGTTGTAATATTATTATCGGGCTTAATTTTGTTGTACGTGTGTGTGGTAGTTGTTTTTGGCCATTCAACGTCTGATGAGTTTGTAGGCAAGGATAAGCTTATCTCTATTGAGTATAGTGTTATGAGGACTGTTACTGTTGGTTGTATAATTTTGGGTCTTTTGTATGTGTGCGTGTACTGGTGATATGAGTTTTGCTGAATAGATGGGTATGTTGTACCTGCGTGAGTGTTTCGTTGCTGTAAGTTCTATGATTACGGACCGACACACAACCGGAATCAGGAGAATGATGGAATTTTTGGAATTAGAATTGATGGTCTGTGAGGGGTCTGATTGAGAACATGAGCGTGGTATGTGTCGGTTCCCACTTATGTGCGCCGATTGAGCATCTGTGTGTTGTTCTGTATATGGTTGTACAGTGCTTATGTCTATCCATTTCGGACAAGGACAGCCGGTGCTTATTTTCACTCCGTTATTGTTCTGCTTGCCATTAGGTATAATTACGTTCCATCGGTTTGGATGTGCCTATTACTCTTTACGGTCTGCAAGGAATGTGTTTGTATGTTGGGTCATTGGGCTTTCTTATGCCGCACTCACACAGGGGACATTTGTCTCGGGACACGTCAAATTTGTTGTTGTTTTACCAGCAAAACGACGAAATGAACTGTGGACTATGTAGGAATGAATTTGTCCCTTGTGCGACAATTTTGTCCCTTGATGTTTACTGGGGACACCAAACAGCGGGTTGCCGTATCAACAAAGCAGAATATTACGAATTCATTCAGGCATGCATTTATATTGTATTTATAAAAGAGCATTATGAATTTTGAGGATTTGTTCGATCGGGGTTGTTACTGGGACTGCAAAACATAAGCTATATTATTCTTATATAAATTTTTTTGAAAATATATTATTATATATATTAGAGCAATTCATTCGTCCATATTATTTTAGAAATTTTGATGGCTTGTGTGTTAAAATATTGTGTTCACATTTATTTGCACTTTCAGTGCATTTTTTAGGTAAGAAATCGAACAGTCCATTAAATTCTAAGGCAGCCCCAACATTAAACAATATATAAATATTTTTGAAGTCTTTGACTTGTGCTTTTATATACATATTTTAGTATATTTTTTTCAAAATTCATTTCCAGTGGCATTTAGATGGACTAAGGATACCATGGAAAGGCTGATTAACGCCCTACAACAAGAAACGTCTCTCTGGGACGTGAAAAGTAGCAAATACCACGACCATCACTGAATTAAAAAATGAAAATGTGCGTAGGAGGTGTAATGTATATCCAAAATTATTTAATGAAATTAAAAGAACTGAACGAACAGACATGTCAGGCTAGAAAAAGTGATATTCTTAGTCTGGCGCTGGAAGGAATATTGGATAATGATGATACATTATAAACATTTTTACGGTTAAATGTGCCTGATAACATTGAATTTTTTAATTTTATTTATGATCTCTGTACAAAATTGGTGGTATTCAACAATATTTTTAGATTTCATTTATTTTGTATTATGTCCAATGTGAAAACTGCTGTGATTTTTTTTTATTTTTATGAGATGTACATATATGTATAAGATTCATCCGGTGTCACAGCTTTTCGCATATGCGTTTCAGCCTTCTGCAAATCGGCTTGGACCGAATTTAGCAATTCAACAAACTTTTCCTCTGACATTCACAAATAATTCCGGTAGGAATATTTATCGCACACTTGAATGCTATTTGTAGAACTTCGAAGGCTCCATTTGAGTTTTCTTTTCGCCAGTTTCTGATCCAGCAGCTTCTCCGACGAGCACTGCTAATCTCCTCCAATTGTTCCACATTATCTAAGATTAATTTTATTATTTCTGCATCTTCATCACGAATGATTTATAATGCATCCACAAAATCGATCGTCATTGATATTAACGCAATTTTAATTTCTTCAATATTTTCCATAGTCACTTAGCGGGCAACACAAAATGAAATGAAATCAATTAATGTTCGAAAGTAGTGAAAACACTACCATTTAGCAAAAAAAGTATTAAAAGGTAGCAAAATGTAGTAAAAAGTCTAATTAAAAAATCATGCATGGGGATACAACCTACATTCCAATTTGTCCCCTGTGTGAGTGCTATCGGGGACAAATAAATGAATAGTTCCATGTCTCGCGACAAATGTCCCCTGTGTGAGTGCGGCCTTATGTTCAACATGTTGAATAATGTGGTTTCAGTGCTCATTAAGTTTTGAGTCTTTGTTAGAAGTGGACGTGTCCATTGTGTGCCTTATATTATTTCGCATATTTACTAGTTCCGATTATTACATTCTAGTGTCTAGGCTATGAATAATTTGATTCTATAATTAAATGATTGATTGTATTTCGGTTGGACGCTTTTTCGGTTGGAATGTTTTTTAATTGTAGTGTTGTGGATTTTATTAATGTGTTTGGTGTTTTATCAGGTTATTTGTTTAAAAACTTCATTCAGTGAACGGATCCTGTTGCATCTTATATTTGATTGCCTTTACACCAATCTTCTTCTTTGTGTAACTCATTTTGTTGTATCCTGTGATTGTGGTAAATATATTATTATTTATATTTAGTTAGTTTCTTCTATTCGTTTGTATATCCATAATATATACTTCCTCATGTTGATTTGTTTTGATTCTAGTTTTATTTCACATCTTCGTTTTTGTATTAGCTTTTCCTTCTGTATCTTATTATAAAGATGTATACTATGTTGGTATATGGTATATGTACCTGTGGTGGTATGTATACTGTGTTGGTTCCGGCTGTCTTGGTTTCCTATTTGCCCCTGTACCATCTTTCACTTTCATATTCCATTACTGAGGTATGTTATTCTTTATTTTTATCTTATTTTTCCTTTGATATACCTTAATATTTTCCCAGGTAACTTTGTGTTAGTCCCGACAATATTTAATCTTCCACCACCATTTGTTTTGACTTGTCCATCTATTTCCCATTATTGAGGTTTGTATGCTATTCCTTATTCTAGCTGGTTATCTTATTATTCATTTGGTGGTTTTCCTTAATTTTTACTTTTCTAGGTCAATTTGTGTTTTCCTCTTTTACCTTTAATTTTTCATCTGCTTTTTGGATTTTTTATTCATCTACATTTCGTTGTTGAGGTGAGTATGTTAATCCTTATTTTGGCTTGTTTTTTATTATTCATTCTAGAATTTCTTTAATATGTTTATTACTTTCCTGATTGCATATAATCTCTCTCCCTCGTTTCTGTCTTTATTCCTTCATGTGTCTTATTAGTGTGGTATGTATGTGTTATTATTTATTTTTAGGTTGATTGGTTGTATTCATTGTATAAAAACGTGTATTAGGTTATATGGATAGTCGGTTCTGCCTTGTCGTATGTTTATTATGAAAATTATGCCTTTACTTACTGATTGGTTCTATATATTTTGTAACAACCTCAATTGTTACAAATATCTTAACAGAGTACACTCTGCTAAAAACTCACCCGTAAATCAAAGTTACTGTCAATGAGAAATAGCATAACGCTAGTGTTGTGAGCTCGGCCACCTACATACGGCGGTTCAAATACCGTACCGGACAAACATTTTTTCCTTACTAAAGGAAACGGCAGACTAAACAATAAATCGCCAGACAAAAGGACAGTCATACGAAAAAGACAGACATATCGAAATGACGACACAAACGAAGTGACGTCACAAACATATTTGTAGTGACATCACAAAACTAAAATATGAAACAGAAATTAATTTAGCTTTTACCGACCACCGTAGGATATAATTCGCATGGTGTTTAAGCAAATATATGGACATAAGCACACTGCTGAATCAGTACGATCGAGCTCCGCAAGGGTAAATTATTACCTTAGAATTTAAGCATCAAGCTTTAACTTTGGTTGTGGACTGGCTACCACGTCATTTTTCGACTGGCCGTCAAGTGAACAACTCCTGTCTAAGCCTGATTTGCTTCAGTTCTGCTTTGCGCCAGGTCATTTTTCGACTGGTTTCTTCTAAAGGAGCTCCACCTTAATACATTGTTTTTTTTTTCTTCTGAGTGCCGAGTAATTTTTCTACTGGCATTCAGCAAAGGAACTTACTCTGGTTGTATTTTTTCTGATTGCCAAGTCATTTTTCTTCTAGCTTTCAGCAAAGGAGCTTCGCTCTAGTCTATTTTTTTCTGATTGCCAAGTCATTTTTCTACTGGTTTTCAGCAAAGGAGCTCTGCTCTAGTTCTGCTTTGGTTGCTGGTGGCTATGTCATTTTTCTACTAGCCTCCAGCCCTCAAATTCGCCGTCCTGGTTGCTACGTGTTAGCCTCCAGTGAATCTCGTTTAAGGCCCGTAACAAGTGAGTGCTGTCAACATTTCTACATCTTCAAGTCGTCCCTACTCAACTACGTCTTTATTGCCATTTTCCGCTGTTACGGTAAGTGGTTCTTATTGTTAAAATGCCCCTTCTTCCCTGTTACTATTATTTAATTGTGTCTCGTAATCTATGTGTTACTTATTGTTTCCACTTGCGTTTAGTGGGTTATGTCTTTTTTCAAATCAGTTACTATTCTGGTATGGAAAAATGTTACTTTGTTAAGTTAATGTCAATTTAATTGTCAATTTTAAATGTTTAAGTTAATGTCGATTTTATTGTTTAAGTTAATGTCAATTTAATTGTGTCATTGTATTCCATATGTTAAACATTACCGTTGCTTATTGTTTTCACTTGCATTTAGTGGATTGTGCCCTTTATTCAAAATCATTGCCACTCCGGTATGGGAAAAATATGTTTGGCTTACGTTAAAATAAATTTTCAGTATTTTATTTTGTGCAATTTATTTTTAAGCAGCTGTATTGTTTAATTATTTGTGGTATCAGTTTCTATGGTTTGGTGTGGTTTTGTACTTGCGTAAAAAAGGATCTGTTGTTGGGGTATGATGGTTTAGTTACAATTATTATATGTGAACCATTGTTTACATCGTATTTTGTATATTGTTTTCCATGCAGGTTAGAATTTGGATACTTTATAATAAGGAATAGATGAAATAATGGCGCATAAAAACTCATCTACATTTAGTCATCGTGTTGATGACAGTCAGCATAGGATTGATAATGATTCTATGCCCAGTTCCTCCGGTGTGAGCAGCCTGAATTCTGCAGTTGCCTCTGCGGATGCTGTAAGTTCAAATGTTGGGTTGTGTGATGGGGGTGATGATTGTGTGGGCGGTCATTTATGTGTGTTTTCGCATAGTCATTTGATTCCTCCCGAGATACCTGGTGGTTTCATAAATTTGACCTGTGTCAAGGTTCCTAGGTATGTGAGGGTTCTTCTGAGTTTTGGGCCCCGTTTTGTGCCACCAGTTCACGTGACTATTATTGATTGTGTTGAAGCAGGATATTCATTGTATGGTTTACTGCAACAGAAGGGTATATGTGATCCTCGTAATCTCTTGCGTGAACGTTTAGATGTCATGTGTGAGCAGTTTTTAAATGGAATGAGTAGAGCTTCACATTCAAGTTTCCGTGTCAGGATCTTTGAACAACTTTTGCGTGAGCATCCTGATCTTTTGATAGTACAGTCCGATAAAAGTAAGAGTACTGTGTTGATGATGTTATCTGATTATCAGCAAAAAATGGCATCATGGATAGCTACTTGTGTTAGCAGAGGGATTTATAGGCGTGTGGGATCTGAGTATGGAGTGGCTCGTAAGTCATTAGGTTCTAAGTTTTAATTTCTGAGTGGTCAGTTGTTGGAATTATATAGAAAAGGGCATGGGTGTGGTTTCATGAACCATAAAATTTTTATTTTATTATCTCGTTTTCATCGTGGTTTTATAAAAATATTATTACCCTATTTGTACGGGATGGTTAAGGCTCATAAGGAAGGTAGTCCGTGTCGTCCAATCTGTAGTCCTGTTAGGTGGTATACCTATCCTCTACAGAAGATCGTGCTTTATTGTCTACAGAAAGTGTTCCAAGAAGATTCATTAGTTAATAACGTGAGAGATGTTGGTGACGTAGTATCTGAGTTACGGGCCTTGCCTTTAGTCTCCGGGTATGTTTTGTGACGATAGATGTGGTTGATATGTATACCAGTATGTCGAAAAGTGATATACTTAGTTGCTTGCGTGTTTTGTTGGCTCGTGTTGATTTTGAGCGTATTTGCGGTATGCCAGTGTCTGTTCTTTGAGTGTATAGAATTTTGTTTCTATACTGCAAATTATTTTATGTATGAGGTTGTTTACAAGCAGTTGCAGGGTTTACCTTAAGGTGCTTGTGATTCGGGTGCGTTGGCAACATGTTATTTGGATCATTTGTTGGTATTACATCATGAGCAGTTATTTGTGCAATGCGGTATTGTTTTTCACTGTAAATATATGGATGATGTCCTAGTTTACATGTCATTAAAAGATGTAACATCCTTCGTTAGTGTATTTGAGAGGTGTACTGGTCTCCAGGTAACCCTCACATATGAGGAGCAGGGGGTCGGTTTTGGTTATGATGGTGTATTATCTACCGAATACACTATGTGCTTTTTGGATATATTAATTATTCGAAGAATGCGTCGTTTGTATTTCGCAACATACCGAAAAGAAGCATGTTCAGTTAGAACGATACATTATTATTCAAATGATTTTTATAACTGGAAATACCAGACTCTGAGGCAGTTTGTACTGAAAGTGTTGTTACGAACTTCTAATAGGTTTCTGTTTCAGGATTTGGCTCATTTAGAGAAGGCTTTTTATGTTAACCCCTATCCTTATATGTTTCTTGTTGAGGTTTTCCATAGGGTTTTGGGTAGTTATTTAACAGGAGGTGTTATGGGTGATAAAACTATGTGCGGTTTGTCGCAAGAGGATGTAAGTGAGCGTCGTATGATGATCATAAGTTTTTTGAGATTTCCCTATTTACATGGTGTTCAAGTGAGACTAGCTAGTACTACTGTTAGAACATTCTATAGTTCACAGTGTGGGGTTAAGGGAGTTTGCGTCTTTTCTTTTTGTTGCGATGATATATGTGGCATAGTGTCTAGGATGTGTAAAGAATTTAATTTGGAATTGCCCACTTTTAGTAAGGCTAGTTCATTATTTATAAAACTAAGTATGTCTTTAAAGGATAGGAGTTTGGGTCAGGATGCATCCAGTAATTTATCACTTGTACAAGATGTTCCAAGTTACGTGTATATATGCTCGGTTGTGTGGATTGTTCAAGGGTGTTTATGTTTTGTGGGATTTCATCACCTGTTATAATGTTAGAAGAAGTGTTGCGTGATCCAGATAGTGTTGTTTCTCGTCACTGTCATGACTATGGCCATATGGTAGAGCAACGTTTGACGTCGGTTCCTATTATCGGTGGGATGTCTGTGGGTCAGACTGCTCGTATATATGCTTGTATATTTCAAGAGTTAGGTGTGGATTGTATCTCCGATATAGTAATTACAAGTGTGCCCGGATTTTTATTGGAAATAGTACGTCGCTGTATCCGAGGAACTGGTGTTCAAGATAGGCAGGCCATTACAGGTATATATTGTATTATTATGATTAGATTTTTGGTGTTATTATTATTCGTTTTGTTTTTCAGGTGTCTTTTGTCCAAAAAGGAGACGTCTATAGATATGTGCTTATACATTGGATGGAGTGTGGATGTGAATTGTATTATTGTACTTCAGTGTTATGAAATGACTAGTTTTCTATGTTTATATGTATTATAGGTATTTTTTATTTTAGGTAAAAACGAGTCCAGGATACATTATCTCAAATGATGAACCTACTGTAATCACATTTTTTTCAATTAACCAATAATAAATCAATTAACCAATACAAATTAAATTGTATACAATATAATCTCTAATGTAAAACAGAAAAAATAAAAACTAACCCTCTCTAATATAAAACAGAACCAATAAAAAATCACACAAATATACAAAAATACATATATGATAAATAAGTATAAAAAATAGAATGTAAAAACTAGACAAACATGTACATTATACTCACTTCAACATATATCCTGCAAACACCTTTATTTACCTTCACCAATTTTAAAAGTATAAGCCAATTTAATATAAAAACTGAGAATTGCGATAGGTAAACTCAATATAATATATAAAACACACACGAACCGCGCAAAGCAATGTATCCCTATGCTACACACAATACAGGATATATGCATTGATGTTTAGAGCTAATACATAGAACCACGTAAATTATGGAATTTTTCATCATTCATTTTTTGCATTTTTTAATTTTTTCAATTCTGATTAGTTATTCCACACTTATCATCTTTCCATTTTCTCATTATTTTCTCCATTTTTTTCATTGTTCCATATTTTTCCTTTTTTCAGTTTTTCATCTTTCATTTTGGCATTTTTTCAGTTTTCTCCAGGACTTTCATTACTTCACTTCATCACTATTACAATTTTTATTTTTTCAATTCTGATTTTTGTTATTCTACACTTATCATTTTTCCATTCCCTCATTTTTCTCCATGTTCCATGGTTGCATATTTTTCCTTTTTTCAGTTTTCATTTTTTTCAGTTTTTCTCCAAGATATTGTATTATTCACTTCATCACTATAGCAGTTTTTTGATCGGATTTGGACAGCCAACTATCCAAATTTAATTATTTTTAAATTTTATCCAAGAGTAAAAAAATAATTTTTGTTCACAAATTACAGCCATATTTATATAGCCACAAAATAACAGGGTTAGGTAGGCCTCATGCGTCTCCAATCAAATAAAGGACATCCGAGGGAATTACTTCTTCCGTTTGTAACGCATTAGAGGAAGCGTGATTGGTGAAGAGTGTTCTTTCTCATAATCACCTCCTGGATCGATTTGGTCTCTGTCTATCGGTTTGTCGATCCGTCTGTCTGTGCATCTGTCTGCCTGTTCGGCTATGGAAATAGATTACAGCCGAACGGAAGGAGATGCCGACATGAAATTTGGTGTGCTTTTAGGTATTGAAAATAGGTCAAATCGACCAGGTCGAAGTTAATATTCTTACTACTTTAGATACACCTCTCTAATTTGCAGATGATACAAAATTATGTTTGTATTCTTGCATTTTCAATTGTCTTGAAAACTCAAATAAAATTAGTTCTTATTTCAATAAGAGCTAAGGCGCTTGGAAAAATTTAAGCAAAGTTCATTTGATTGTTTTCTTACCTCTAATGCAGAGATGCAAATTTTCTTACCTCTAATGTAGAGAGCAAAGATTTATTTAACCTTATTTGTTGCAACAAGAACCTAGAACCGGCCTGTTCCAATGAATTATTAGCTGCGATCAGCCGATGTGCATTATTAGCTTGAACCACTGAGGCCTTTTGCGGGTTATAATCATCGGTGTAGTCACCTTTATGACATTGTCCAAAGAATAATCGGAAACTGTACCTCAACAATTGTTTCCCCCTAAATTGATTGGGTGGATTGGATTAATGTCGAGTTTGTTAAGCCAAGGGTCCTGCTTGTTGATTGACTGATTTTCATCAGTTCAGAAACCCCGAATTAACGTGTCAGCCAAATTTTGTTTCTTTCGACCGATCGGTCGGTGGCAATTTACCGACCAATTTTAGAGATTATGCTGTAAGACGGCTAAAACAAAGACAATTACAGTTTGCCAGCCTTCAAGAACAGACATCCTTTTTGCAAGAAAAAAAGGGACAAATTATCAGACGTAAGAAGAAAAAGATTGATAGGAGGAATTGGTGCTATAACTTTTATTTTGCCCTACTTTTCCTGAGTTGACGTCGAGAAAATGTAGCCCACGAATGTGACCAGCATAAGAACAATTTAACAAATAAAATGAATGGGCGAACGAGACCTTACTCAGGAGTCTTACTCAGGGGTGAGATGAACAGCCTGAGAGTTACTGATCCCAGAACCACGCTGGGACGACAATGCATAGCATGTAACAACAATAATTTTAAAAAAGAAACAATATTATCAGCATAAGCAATGAAAAAAAATTAAACCAACTGAAGCTTTCGACCTAAAGCTGGAAGGGGGTTCTTGCTTTAAATTAATGTCTGAGCATTATTTAATTTATCGATTCGGCAACATAGAATATTTTCAGTGAAGAAGAAGGATATGGAATGAAAATTATAGCGAATAGAGTGGAGCAAGTTTCCTAATTGAGAACAAAATATGACAAACAGCTATACAGAGAGACAGGCAGGCAAAATCGATTCAGGAGATAATTCTTCGATGCACCCTTTAATGCGTTACCTAGGAACCAACTTAATATATACAACCCTTAGGTGTAGGGTATAAAAATTACTTCTATTAAACTGTTCTTATTAGTTAGCTAGTGTTAGTTCTTCTTAAACTATTTTTATCAACTTCTTAATTTTAATCTTTATGTTATAAACTCCTTAGGTTGTTGAAGAACTTCATTTATTGGTTACATTTTGGTAATTGATTACTGAAATTAATAGAACTTTCGAAATTGCTCCAATTTAGTTAGACCGATTCAGCAAAGTGATGGGAATTTATTTGCACTGTGAGTTTCAGAAGTTGTTTAAACAATATTATCAGCTAACCTGCGCTATTTTAATGGTCCATCCATCACATTACGTGGGAAATAAAGTATCATGGTAGAAAGTATAGGAAAATTTAAACATAGAACCGATCTCATTGAAAAAAACCGCTCTTATAAATCAAGGAGAAATTGAAACCAACGACGTTTTACATTGAAATTATTTTCCCCAAAAGTAATCTGTAATGGATTAATCTTTTATTGGATAACAAATAAGATAACTTTCATTAAAAAGGAGGAAGAAATTCTCACAAAATTATATTCCATCATATACAAATTTGATATAAAACATTTTACAGAAATTAAGTCTCTACAATCAATGTTTAATTAATTTTTTATAACAGATTCATTTAGCTCAGTTTAGTAACAAATATAGGAGTGCATTATAATATTTCTTTATTGTTAAACGCTACATTCACTGAAGCAGGTTTTCTAAAAAATTTACGTTAATTGTAAAATTTCTGCAAGAGATATTTGTCAATTTATCATTTTACGATGGATGCCAGAGGGAATAATTCCTTCCATTTTGGAATTGATCAATTGAAAAGTCAATTTCGGCTCTTTATTAAATATTCAACAAATTCATGCTTTCAATCGCGACCCTTTTTTCATCTATGATTTTTTCTAACTTATTTGTTTCACCTTTGATCCTTTACCATGTTTTCAACTTTGAATATAATTTTTTTTATTATATTTTTTATTTTATTCAATTTTTTCAAAAAAATAGCGTCATCACTTTGTGATAATTTTTCTCTACGGCACTTTTATCAAACGGTCTAACGGTGACACTTTTTTAATAACTGCTGTTGTTGTTGTTGTTGCCAGCATTGTTGCGTGCGTTGTTTGCGTAGCATGCTTTGAAAAAATTCATAATTACTATTTTTGGGAATTTAAGTTATGGTAAAAAAACTACATCGACGACAACAAAACAAGTGACGATGAACGCGGCTAGATTTTGGAAGAAAGGGAGAGGGGATAAAAGGTTAGGAATGAACGTTGAAAAATTTTGTTTTTATTAAATAAATAAAAAATTTTATCTTTTTGATTTTAATACTTTTGCTTTCATTTTAGTGTTTGGTGTTTTGGCTGAACTTTTAATGGATCGTATATTTGTCTGTTAAAACAATAACTTTTTTGCCACAGCATAATTGATAGCATTGTTTTTCTATTATTAAATTTCGATAAATTTTGGGACATTTTTCACAAACAATTTTCTCGAATTAAGCATAACGTTTTCATAACAATAATTAACTAATATAACTGTTAATATAACTAATAATATAACAGTTTTCGTTATATCTTGGGTGTTAAAAAACTACATGCTCCGAAATCAGTAATCATAGATTAGTAATTGTGTAACGAGAATACCTCCCCTAAGGTTGTAACGGCAGCCTTTTAAAACGGAATTTAAAATGTCATTGAACTGATTCTAACAATTAAAACAAAGTGGTACTAAATCATAAGCTAAATACTAGCCAAAAACATTGGTTGGGCCATGAAAACCCAAAGCATAGCTTGCGACTCTAAAACACTTCCAAAAGTGTTCCATTTTAAGAACCCAATGCTGAATATCCGAAATCCTTAAATACTTTAAGTTGAATTCCATCAGTATACAACACAGTTAAGTTAAATACCGGTCAGTTTTGCTAATGAGCTTCTGGAATCTATTCTCAACGAAGAAGATAATTTTTGTAAAATAATGATGTAAAACCACAATGTAAAGCCACTATTAACCTGCTAAGTTTCTTCCGAAATTAATTCCAAACATCAGTGTTGGTTATCTAACCAATGATTTACTTGGGTGGGTGCTTTAGAAGGTGCTTGAATACTTACACTCGAAGTTTAATATAATTTATGCTAAATTTTACGGTCAGCAGGAAATGTTTTCATTGTTGCTGTTTGTGGTCTGGATGTGAGGATAGCCTTAACTTACATCAATTTAAACTTTAATAGAATGAAACCAACTGGAAGCGAAGACGCTAATAATGAATGAAGTTTGGACGCTTGGCAACAGTGAATTTTGTCCTAATTCTCTTCCTCTGCCTCTGTGTTTCTGACCCTTGTTTTTTCTTCCTGTATTCGATCTTTCCTTTTGTGAGAGAAACTCTGACATAATAATTCAGTTTAATTTTATTATAGTTTTTAAGTTCTAATTTGAATGATGTTTGGGAAAGGGTATCAGATTCTAACCACATCTTGAGTAAAGGGAGCACTTATTTTAAAAATTATGAGTTGGTTATATTTGACTGGGCTTTATAGTCAAGAACAACAACAGCAATAATAACGATAAGTTACCGGAAGCCGGACACTTGGTCGTCTGTGTAAAGCTATTTGAAAAATTTGTTCATTGCTGGAACGTTGGGGGTTAAGTATGGTATTAAAAAGAAATCCAAATTTTACAAAGGCTCGTAATTGGAGCAGAATATGACGTTTTATTTAGTGAATTTATAATTATGATTTATGATTATTAAACCTTCCGCTTAATTCCGGAATAGTTTATATTCTGACTTAACTGACTGGTATGTCTGACTTAACTGTCCAGTCTACTCACTGAATCGGCTGATTTAAGGAGATATTCATCCAATGGATCGATAGGGGTCTTACGAAAAGATGGGTTTAAAAGCAAACATACAAAAAAAAAACAAGAAAACAAAAGAAAGAGCATATATCACCATATAATAATCCTAATGATGGAAACAATGACATGAAATATCTTCGAAGATTTAAAAAGCATTTGTCGTCACTCTCACTCTCTTATTTATTCTGCGAAGAAGGATCTATCTGGGTTCGTAAAAATAGATAACATTGAGAAGGACAAATTAGTGTGACCTAGAAATATATTTTTTGTGTTTTTATAGAATGTAAATAAACACTTAAAAATATGTAAAACTGTTATAAAATCCGAAACTGTAATAAAGCTCTATCAAGTTTTGGAATTTTAAATTTAAATACATATATCCTAGAAATGGAAAATTATAGTAATTTTATTTGATCTCTTATTAAATCAGTCTAATATTAAAACAATTCAAACACTTTAAAATAACATTTTTAAAGAAATTATGAAGCTCTATAGGACGAAATCCAAGAAGAATATATAAATAAATTTACTTTTCCACACCCTTTATTTTGTCATGGACTCGGCCCTTTGTCGCGTCTTCTGTTCTCCTTTTAGAGACGCACCAAAAGTAATTAAAAAGGAAACCGCCACTTCATCAGACAAATTAAAAGACACTAAAAGAGGTCACTAAAATAAATTAGTACCGTTAAAGAAGAACTTAAATTAATTGTGTAAGAACTTCAAATGCGTTAAACGAAGAAAGTATACGAGAAATATTTGAAAAAAGAAATTCAATTAAAGTAATGAACAAGAAAAGAAACGAAATTAAAGGAAAGAAACGGAAAACTATCAATAGAGCAAGTTCAAGCAGAGCAAAATAAAAACGGCGGGGATAAGGCAAAAAGTCATTCCTTATAATATTTCATAATTGTTACAAGCCTTTTATCGAGTTAACGTCAATATTGAATGCAAAAGGCGTTTCAGTAGAGGCGTCTCTGTTGGTGAATGTCGTCGTTAAAAGGCCTTCCCTGCCAAGTTCCTTTAGTATCATAAAAAGAGCATGCCCTTTGTTCAAGACATGGTTAAATTAAAATTATGATGAATTTTTGATATTTTCTTCTGTTGTTTCTCTTTGGTTCCTTCTCTCTTTGTTAGTTTGCTCCCAGTTCTTTTTATAAAATCATGTCCTGTTTTCAGCCCATTAATTTTTTCTCCTTCTTTCAAAGAAATGTCTGCATTTTTTCGTCCTTATTTCTATCATTTAGAGCCCATCGGAAAGAAGTCTAGTCATTATTTGGAGTTAATAAAATTTTCAATTTATTTTAAATTTTGTTAATTTAATGTTGCAACCTTGTCGGTTTCACTTTATGAACTTTTTAACTTTCTTCTTTTTTGTTCTTTTAGGGATATTTCCTGCCTTTTCTCCTAGGTTTTCATTCCATTTTGCTGTAATAAAATCATTAATTTTACAAGACGTGTAAATATTTGAGAGTGTTTGCGATTAAGTCACGAATTTTATGGCATTTTTTTCTACTCATCTACACCTTGTCGCTGCTTTTGGTTGGCGTAATCGATTTTCAGATTAAAATTACGTTTGTAAGAATTGTGTTGGCTACGAAGAGGAGGATAGTGCAAAGGAAGATATACGGAAGATTTTTTAATTAAATGAAATTCCTTTTTCTCCCTGACAAGGTGAAAAATAAATGAAATTGTATTGTTCGAGATTTTCGATTCAGGATAAACCCTATGGTTTTTTATACGAGCTTTCCTTTAGACAACTTTAATATAATAAAGTTGTTTAAAATACAAATTTTTTTAAGTAAAAAATATTGAAATCTTAATAAATATACTCATGGGAAACATTTTGGCTTCAAATATATATAGTTTTTTCAATTTATTTTGAAAGGGTTGATTGTCGAAAAAAGTTTCCACAAATAATGCGATGTTTCAATTGCTTAGTCTTTTTATCGTTTCTGTTGAATCACAAATGAGAATAAGAAGAAGAATGTGCCTTATGCGGAAAAATGTATGCGAAAAACACGAACGTCTCAAAAAAAATGATAACGTGCTTATTCCTTATTACGCACGACTTGATGCGTGATAATGATGAAAATGATGATGATCAAACCCTATCCTCACATCCTTGTCTATAATGAATTCATATGTCACAATTTAGAATACGAAGAAGACGAAGGGCAACAAGAAAAGAAAGACGAATATGATGAAGAAGGAGTAGAAGGAGAATTTATCTGGTAGTAAGGAGGAAATAATAAAATTATGTCGCATAATGTTACAAACTTACGAGAGTAATGTAAGTAACGTATGCTAATGTGTGTGTGTGTGTAAATGTTTTTGTCGCGTGCGTTTGATCGCGCGAAAAATCGCTCTCGGCATTTTCGTACGCACGCAGTAAAATCTTTTGAGACATGAAAGCTGTCACAAATTAATTCAAAATCAGTTGGAAATTGACACAAAGGAAATAGATGTAAAGGAAACCTCCGTTGTCACCGGAAGGCTTGCGATAATGATAATAATGATAACGAATTATTTCCTTTCTCAGACACAGAAGATGAAATTATTAGGATATAGGCTTCGACAACAAAGATATAGGGTTGACTTTCGATGGGGCGGAAGTAAGTGTAAAGACAGACAAGAGAAGA
The DNA here is from genome assembly GCA_963966595.1 of Physocephala rufipes. NCBI lineage: Eukaryota > Metazoa > Arthropoda > Insecta > Diptera > Conopidae > Physocephala > Physocephala rufipes. The sequence continues at coordinate 3,760,165 of OZ016501.1, read as the reverse complement.
AATTAAGACAAGATTAATTCAAGTGATGTTTATTACTATTCAACGAGTTTGCATAAGTATATATGTGTATATATTTATCTGTGCGGAAGATATTTTAATGTCTTTCAAAGAATTCGTCACAGTGCTGAGCGTCCTTTTGTGAGTGCTTTTGATAAATAAAGGTATAAAAGAAGTGCTAGAAAATGAGAAGGAATTGGAGTGAGAAACGGGTATTATTGAACAAAAGAACTGAAAAGAACAAAATAGTGGGCTTTCCCTAAATTTTTTATACTATACTGACTTTAAAAATGGCATAATTCTGTTTACGTTAAAAGTATTGATATCAATGAGATTGTGTTTTAATTGCAATGCAATTTATATAAACAAGTATGGTTGTTTTATTAAATTTTGCTGGAATTTTATGCATTTGCTTAGACTTACAAGGATGTAATTCTACATCAATGTAGACACAACCACACTTAAATCTTATGAGCAAAACCAGACGCACAAACTTGTAAATTTAGTCGAATTTATAGATGCTTAAATCTATCAAACTGATTGAATATAGTAATATCCGGTTAAGACAAACAATAAAACAGAAGGAACAACAACAAGTAACAGTGTGTAATAACACAAGTAATTGTGAAAAATTCTTTGAAATTTAGACGATATTAAGAGCGTTGGCATGATTTCAGTCCATTTTCGCTTAAAAAAACACAGGAGAAAAACACGCCGTCCCTTAGGCTTCGCTGGTTTTGGATTGGTGAGCTAAAACTATAAGATATTCGGTCAGAAATGCACAATTTGTGTATCAGGACAGAGTTAATGTTGTTATTGTGACTGTTTTTTTTTTTGTCATTTTTGTTCTCCTTGTTGCTTCCACATCCAGCGGAATGATAAAACGTATACATTATGCGTGCAGCAGCTTGAATAGCGATATAATTTTCATCGTGATTCGACAGATTTGGGTGACAGCTATACACGCATATGTTTACACGTAAAATACATGTATACATACATAGACTGATGTTCTAAAATAACGACAATACTAGCTATAGGTGGCAACTCTGAAATAGCAATAATGAATTATAATAATATTGCGACTACATAGTTGTTGCAATGCATCAGCAATAATTGTCTTTACTTAAGCTAATACAACTGCATGAAACACTTACACTGGCTGTCCCCACATGATTTTACATTTTAAATTATTTATGCAATGTCTGTTACTGTAATGTTGTCTAGGTGTGGGTGTAAGTGCGCATACATGTGTGGACGAGAGTTTAATATGAATCAGTTTTTTAAGTAATTTAAGTCTCCCGTAGAGAGGTAGAACGACTGTCATTGACATAAAAAAGGTAGTAAGTTGCCTGCGGCTGATGTAACCTTCCCTAACACTTCGTTACTAGACATGAAGGGGAGTAGAGCATACTCGTCAGTGTTAGTTATTGTACAAAATACAGAATAAACATAAGATGTGGTTACCACCCTCAGGTCAGTTGACGGCAGGATGATCAAAAGCATGAGCATAAGTGCCAATCATTCATTCCGTTTTAAAATTATTCCCACAAGAATTATATTGTTGAGCATTCTCCTAAAATATATTATGAATTTAATCTGAATAATTTATGAATTGTTTTAATATATTTATTTAAAATTTTATATTTAAAATTGTGAAATACGAAGCAAACAAAAGTCTAAAGGGACACGTGAATAAATAAAGTAAATTTATGCGTATTAAAACACCCTGCAAGCTAAACAAACAACAAAACAGATGCTTCGGTGAGTGCTCAGACGTACTATCGAAACATCCGCTGGATGCAAAAAAATTCAAAAAATGTTATATTATTTTAGCATTAAGCCTATTAAAATAATACCTGTGGGAGCAGTATATGTATAGGTGAGTTGTAAAATCCAAACGGTATTTCAAGTTATGGAAAAGTTATGAACAGAATCATACGCGAAGTCCGTTCTAGATACAGATACCGAGAAAATATCTATGAACATTTTCGAACGGTAATTTCATAAAGAAATATATTGATTTTTTGTTAAACAAAATGCCGAAATTTGCTGAATTGCTACGAAATCGTTATAGAAATGTTTTATTTTTGGCTCGCAACACGTATTAAGATAGCAGTTTACGTTAACATTTTCAGATAAAGATATTTCTAGGATTGTACAGATTTTTTAATATGAAAATTTTATGGATTAGAAAAAAAACCGAGTATCAATCCTAGCAGTTGGATGAATGGATGGGAAGGACATACCCGGTAGGAGAAAATATCTGCGAACTCTTTGTGGTTTACAAGATGTTCTAACTCTTTTGAATTCCATAAATTTTATGGTCTCGATTATATTTATGTTCTATTGAGCCATTCTTTATGTTTTTACGGTTCGTTTTATGTGTTCTATTGTATAATTTCGCTCTGCTGACTTTCTAATATTTCAACTTGAGGCGAATAAAGATTTTTGGTTAGTTAAAGTTAGAAGTTAAAGTTGGAAAGAAAATTGGTTAGTTATTTTGTCAGTGTAATCAGTGTAATGTGTACGAATCAGTGTTTCAATTATGTTAAAATATAAGTTTATCTTATATTTAACCTTACCTTCATTTTTTCTCTTACTACTTTCCCGCCTTCCCCTCCTTCTGGTTTCATTCACGTAGTCAGCTCATGACTTTTTAGATGGAGTTTCTAAAGGACCTAAGGTGGTAGGGCATCAATGCTATCATATTTTCCTCCATTTCCATTAATTTAAAGGTTTTTCTCGTCACAAACACATTTTTTTCTCGCAATGAATGGTTTTAAGTAGGAAGGAAGGGGCTTTAAAACTCAGAGCAAGTCTTTCGAATGTGTATTTTTTAAAGTACTTTTTATTACGTGTCGCCGTGTCCCCATAACGATTACCACCACCTCAATTATCATCATTGTTATTGAAATTGGAGCACTGCTCGCAGAATTCTGATACTGAATGCTGGTGACAACAATTCGTGATGTACGAGTATATAAAAAAGCATGAAGGGAAGTCAAAAATATACCAAAAAAATTTGAGATTTAATGCGTGGTGTATTTGTAGTCGAGTAGTGGTACATCATACGACCACTGATTCTGCAAGAGCGGAAATAAAGCGACAATTAGCAAAATTTATCTTTTCTCGTATTTTAGTCAACAGTTGCATTTGCTTTAACCCTTTATTTACCAGCCTTTTAAATGCTGCTAATCCAACTACTACCACCGCCAATCCTTCGATGGTACGAACATCGTCACTGCACTAGATGACCATTGGAGTAATGGAATATTTAAGCATTATTTGCGCTGTTGGTGGGACTAATTGTGGAATTTATTTATCCTTTCTATTCTTTTTCATGGACAAAAGACAAGGAGTTCGGTGACAAGACATGGACAATTTTCACCGATTCTTATGGATGTTATCTGTATCCTGCTCTCGCTCTCCCGTTGACAGTCGCTGCCTTATAGCTTTTTCAATATTGAAATTAACTTAATCGTGTTATCTTTAATCAGTCTCTTTCGTTAATAATGCGTTACTGTCCGATTGGCTTGGAATTTCCAACGAACTTTTCGGTAATTATTCCCTTAAAAGTGATTAATTAAATTGAAATAGTATACATTTTTTAGACTAAAATCCAGAGCAATACCCAAATTCAAGGCACTAATATTTATTAAATGATTTAAGCAGACTTTAAATTACATTGAGTTTTTGAAAAGGAACTGTAATTAACGATGAATAATTTCTTGGCTTTTGACGTTTCTTGACAGAAGAGTCTATCAAAGAATAAGTCTTTAATTATTCCTCACTATAAATACGAGGCTTGCGGGTCACCCTGATCAAATCTGTGAAGACACTCAATTTATTGCTAGGATTATTTTTGCAAAACATAAAGTAAAAGAAAATTATTAGTGCTACTAATTAAAAATCTGGGTCAGACTGAGGGATATATAAGCTCTAATATTCTTAAACGACGACGGAAAGGCGTGGGGAAAATATTAAATGAGATTCGCTTTTATTCATCGCGTTTATTCTTGGTTTTATACTATATACGCCCTTGGTAAACACTTCGAGGTACCTCGTGAAAAGTAGTCACACAAATAAGACGAAAGAAGTGCCTGGGCTTCTTCTAACTAGCCTTACAGAAAACAACCCAATGTCAAAAGTCTCTTCACATTAAATTACATTGCAAAGACACACATTAATTTCGAAAAAATTATCTAAATTTCTTTGAACTTCAAGGGTTGTACGAATGAACATAAGCATACCCTAGACACACATACATGTACTTATCAATTATTTTTCTCTACATGAAGACCGAATTACTAATAATTCATATTTTTCATTTTGTGAAATTATTTACTGCCGGATTGTAAGGGCTTTTTAAGATGATGGTGTTGAAATCTTCTTGGCCAAAATATTGTAACTGAATTGGTTTTTATAACAGTTCGTTAACAGTTTTATAACAGTTCATTAAATGTATGAAAATGCATTTACTACAATATTTCAACACTTCTACGCTAGATTGGTGGAACTTGGTTGGCGATTTATTTTCCACTCGTATTCTGCCTAACTAAATTCAATGCATCTACATAATAATGGACGCATTTGACTATTTGTGTTTTGCGGAGCGAGTCCTGGCGGAATTTAATTCAAAATTTAAAGAGAAATATTATATTTGTGTGGGGAACAATGCGTAACATATTTCAGGGAGGCACCAACAAAATTATATTAAAGGTCGGACGTTCACAAAAATTTATCACAATTAATAGAATTTATGCTTTGTTGGGTTTGAAATTTATATTTTTTATGTACGTATTTGCATGGGATTCATAATTTATATATCCTTGCAATTTAATATGTATTCAAATTAAATGCCTTTTAGGAGCATCTCCATGTCCTAAGGAAATATATCTGCCAATAATTTATCTATTTTTATTCTATTTTATAATTTTTTTAACGTTTCGAATTTAGTCAAAAGAAAATTTAACGGATCTACCTAAATGACTAAATGAAGAGAATGAAAGACATGGATTTAGATAGAGATAAATGTGTGCTATTTATAATAGAAATTTGGAATAGATGTGAAAAATTCATTTCTTTGCTTTTTTAGTAGAAAAAAATTACTAAAATTATCCATTTAATTCAGCACCGTGACATTTCGCCACGATTTATTCGTTTTATTTTATGGCAACGTGATTCATTGGCTATGTGGAGTATACACGCTGCTGTTGTCGCTGTTGTTGGCCGTTACTTTGTCGTATGAATCCCTTCAGTTTCGAATTAAACGTGACAAGATTAGAAGTGGATTGAATAAATGCGAGTTTTTTAATTGCATTGGGTCGGTTGGCGTAACCAGCAGCTTGCTTCCCTTGTTGTTCTTGTTATTGTTATAAACTAGATAATTTCTGTTTGTGTTACTTACTCTTACTAAATTACTGACTCCAGTTGAGCGCTTGATTGATGAATATGCTTGGCGCTCTGTTGGTTTTTTTGCGTTCATAATCATTTGGTTGGCTCGTTATATCGAGGATGATATCAATACTAAGAATCAAAGTCAGCGAGTGAATGCTGCCTGCCATATTTCCATCACAGGAGCAGCATCACACAATATTAAAATTCTATTGAGTACTTTCTTGCACATCAAGTAATGGAAATAATTTATATTGGTTTCGTTGTGCTTATCTTGTTCTACTCACTTCATTACATTTAATTTTGTTGTAGTTCATCGGTTCTTTTCTCTGCGCTTTATTCGTCGTTGCGCCTTCGCCTTGATTTAAGGCCGCTCCACTCATGGTAGCGATGTAAGGTGAACCAGTAGAGGTGATAGATCCTGATATTGTGACTTCAGTTTACACTGCGCTGTGGAGTCAGAGTTTAACTTAAAATAAAGCCTTCGGTAGTTCTGGAGATTAATGAATTAATTTAAACTAATTAAGTTGGCTTCAAATAAATTAATTTATGTCTCGTTCTTATCCCGATAAATGATTTGAAAGCATAGTCTGGAAGAGAGACAGTTTATGCTTATGAAATGATCTCCTTAAAAAAATAGAAGAGTTATGAGGTGCCCCCGACCCATCCCCTCGAAACGTTGCAAATATAAATCCGCGATTTAAATTTTGAATTGAAGCATTATTAATTTCGGTTTACGAGTTATCGATGATTTATATTTAGATTTTGAAAGAAAAGGGCTGTAGCGGGAAAGAGAGATAAAATAGTAAAATGGAAACAACCGATGTTTGGTGCTTTCCAACCCATTCATCGCAACGAGTCACCGGCTTGAGTTGTTGGTCTTAAATATTAATGAACAATCCTGTATACTGACAGTTATTTTACCCCTTTTATATTTCCGTCTAATGTTCTGACATATAATTTAGACTAACCTGTACTTTTTCTTTTTACGATCGTTCCCTTCTTCTTCTTCCTTTCGGTGTAATTTGGTTTGTAATTTGCGTTTATATAGATTCTGGATGGTGATTCGTCGTATTCTTTACGAGATTTGATTGTTCGAAAAAAACGGATGAGAGTCGAGCGATTTATTTGTGTCCCTGCTTAATACCTCTGTAGCGGAAAAACGATAAAAAGGGACGCAAAGCAAAATAAATCAAAATTCATTCCATACCTTACATGACTTCCCTCTCATATTTTCACTCCCTCTCTCTCTCTCTCTCAACCTATTATACCTATTCCTTCTCACTCTGTTATATCATTCTCTCTCTCTTCACTCTACCTCGATGTATTCGCCGAGGAAAATGGAAATATAAATCACTGAATCAAGCGACAAGAAATTAAAATTGGAAGCACGAAACGAAACAGCAAAGGGGATCAGCAAAAAAAAAGCATGGTAACGGACATAAATAAATTGAATTTCGCGCTCTGTAGCTCCAAGGACACTTCAACTCAACTGTCCACCCGTTCAAATTCCGGGAAGGATGATTTCAGCCTTAAGGGATGAAAAGCTTTAACTTAATCCTGCTGAGCTGCTCTCCCTTTATTTTGATCCTTGACAAATTCGACTTTGTGTTTCGCAAAAGCGCGATTATTAAATATCTTGACTTTTTGCAAAATGTTTTCTCTTAGATCTTTTTCGTTCGTGGAATTGCTTTTGATTTTTTTATAGAATAAATTTCATAAATTTTAAATATTTTCGCAAAAATATTATGAAAAAGATTTTGTCCTACATCGCTTTATTTAAAAAAATTGCTTGCTTTTAATCCAAACTTAACTTTTTTTATTAAATTCGTTTTCCAAGGAAATTCAGTTTTCCTTTTAAGACTCAATTTTGAAAAAGGGAAAGGGGGAGTATAGCCCCTTCCGGTTCGACTTCAATTCGGACGAAATGAATATTATACAAAAATTGATTTTTTATATTCTGCTTACCTACGTGTTACCAGCATTATCCCGACTCTCCCGTATTTTATTTAGATGTTTCTTCTAGTTCTACAAAGTGCCCGAAATCCAGGAAAAAAGCTTAGTGGAATCCGAACTAAAACAAAAGCTAAAAAAAAAAAAAAGGTAGCAGTCACCAAATTGGTTCCTCAGGAATATTGCATTACCGAGATATTCTCACCTGCACTTGCTTTCAACAATTCCTAGCGTTTGATCTTTCACTTTTTCATTACTTTTTCTAGCAATCGATGGCTAAACGCCAGTGAATTTTAGTATTTGTATAATTTGTAGTATGTATAACACCACGTAATCTCATGTTGGATTGATTGTGTACTCATGGTATCACTTCATCAACATAGTCGGAAATGCTGTCAACGCCATCGACCCTACAGTCGTTTATGCATTTATATAAACCGCCGACAGCATTGCATAAGGCCACAAATATTTCTCCTAGTTTTTCAAATTCGTCAAAACCACTTTTGGCTTCGACTGGACTGAAGACTTCTTTATGTTTACTACTCTGCAGTTATTTTTCGAAGGACGATCAGTAGTTTCCTGAATGGGTAAAAGGATAGTAAGAATGTGAGCAACAGGAAAAGAAAAGTGACAAAAGGAAGAGAACAAATGGTAATTGTAATGAAAATTCATATCAAAATATTTTTAAGTATTTATTACTTTTGTCTAATCCCTCACCCTGATATTGTCTTCCTCCTGTTGATTTTTTGCGGTTCACTGCCTTTCACAAAGGAATTAATTGATGGCAATTCGATTTTATGAAAGGCTTGCGTACTCCGCAAATACAGTATTTCAATTTGTAAACTAAACATTTATTCAATTTTATTGAATTTAATTTCAATTTCAATTAAATTAACTGAAGGAAAATTAGAGTTAATAAAATGGCAAACTAAAACCCTTTGAAATCTAGACAAATTCAATAATGTAGTCAAGTTTCACGGCTAAGATTAAATATAATACTTAAACTTGGTTGAGTTTAAATTAGGGTTAAAATTAGTAATAAATTAAATTGAAGCAACAATTACTATAAAATTGAAACTGAAGGTTATATGGCGCTGATTGAAACTTTATTAAAATTAATCTAGGCAAATATTTCACTTAATTTTAAATTGTTAAAGTCAAAACTTAGCTTAAATTTAGAGTAACATTACGTCATTAATCTACTAATTTGAAATCAATATGGTTTTTTTAAAAATTTAGATGTAATAAATGTAAACTAAAACTTTAACTAAGGATTACGTTGGGATTATTTAGCCAAAATTAAAACGGAACTGAGTAGATTAAAAGAACGATATAAATAAACTGATCTGGGATAGGAACTAGTTATTATTAAGTTTAGGATTTAAGAAAAGTAAATTAAGTTAGGTTTAATTAAATTAGATTGAATTAACATCTAAGCTAATTTAATGGTAAGATTATGCTTAGGCTGCGTAAAATTAAATTGAGATTAAAGTATTAAATAATTGAAATTAAAATTTTAGCATTATTAAGGTGAACCAAACAAAATTATTCATTTAAAATTCAGAATTACGCTAAGTTCAAATTTAAATCAGTTTAATATTAGTGTAAGATCATTTCAAATAAAGGCAAGAACAGCTTCTAGGCTAAGAAGTGAACAAGGGTGAAAGTTAACAACGCTACAAACCATTAGACAACTTCAATACTTTATGTTTGTGTGAGCTTAATTTAAGCATAAAGTCCGCATGTTCGCGAAGATCTTACGTCACTGAGTAAGATCAACAAATCTCTTTTATACGTTGGTGTTTTAACACACTTCACAAATACCTTACTCTAAATTTCTCATTTCCTTTTTAACCGTCCCAATTCAAACATCTTGATCTTCTTCTTCTTACTTCAGTGAATTCTACCAAGTCCATTAGTATCGAAAATTAATTAAGTTACTTAATAGGAATAATAATGACAACATCAGTTTCAAGGTAAGGTTTCAAGGATGCATCGCATTGAAATTTTGTCGTCTTACTTTTTCGCGAGAACGTCCTTTTCCAAACGAGGTTGACAAATTTATGTAAAGGATTTTGGTTTAAAAGTATTTTGATCTTTACAAACTGTAGAGTTCAAAACAAGTCATAAAGAATGTTGATAAAATAGTTGATTGGAAGAAGTCATGCATACACGTTAACCCGAACTAATTGTCAGGGTTTTCCGTCGCGGATGTTGAAGAATTTTCACTCGCGGTGCTAGCTTTTGCTTCTTGTGAGGAAGAGTACCAGGAACATCGTTCTTGACTGTTGGAATGCTTTCAAAACAGAGCTGTAAAATGAGATTAAATTTGGCAAATTCCATTAATTTTTGATAAATTCTGCTGATCCTTCAGCAGAAGATGTTGATCCTTCATCCTTTCTCCTACTCCTTTTCTCCTCTCTAACCTACATCTCTTAACTAATCAGTCTTCCAAAATCATTGAGACAAATTTTCCTTAGGGAGAGACGGGTTGTCACAAGTTAAAACTTTGGCGATTAATTGAAGGCTCTTCAAAAAGTTTGGCAGGTATTATAATTTTTCCTTTTTTGAGGAATTCTTAGGAAAGTAAAAGTAGGTTTCCCCTTTTTGCAGCGTAGAGGGACAAAGTTAAATGCGTGGGATATAATCTCATATTGGCTGATAAATCAGATTGTTGTTGTTGTCAAGAACTCTAATAATACATTGCATTAATTACCCAGGAGGAATTACCCAGGAGTGCTGCCAGATTTATTGACAGATATTGACAGGAATTTTAATTTCCTTTTGTGCACGGACTTCAGACGTATTTGGCTTCAGCCGCATTTGAGTTTAGCACTTTTATCCAATCTCGCAACATCAATATTTTTCCAGAGTCTTTCACAGTGTTTTCCAATAAAAAAAATGAATTGGAAATAAATGCTAAATTCAAAAAAGTTTAATCTATCACAAACAAGGTATATTTCGTACATCAATATGCACGAGTCAGGTCGAGATTTTGGGGTATCGAAGCAAGGAAAAAAAGGATGATATTAATACGAATCAAAGCAGTTGACCTAACGGTCTCTTCACGCACGCATCTTGTCATTAAAAATAAACGAATCGACTAGAGAGAAAGAGAGAGATAGGGTGAGAAGGTTTTGGAGAAAAGGCTGGTCGAAAGGACAGATTACTGAAGAAAACATGGATGAAAGAATGGATGGGTTGAATTTGAAAAGTGGAATTACTTTTGCGATTTCAATTTAAGCCGACCGGATAGAAAAGGTTTTGATCTTTGAATTGAAAATACAAAATTTCGTACCAAACATATTTCGTAAATGCTTTCGTATTTCTGCTTGTGCCTTAAAACAACAATGACAAGAACAATCAACAACCAACAACCACTATCAATTTCTTCACCATTTCTATTTATCCATGTCAATTGATCTCTAGTATTTGTGTGCAATAAAAAATTATCACTTAAATTGACATGAAAAATTATTGATGTTGAAATAAGTCAAGGTTTTCGTTTTCCTTGAATTCATTGATTTTTATATCATTCCTCCTACGCTTGCCAGCGCAACCAATTTCATTAAATACTCTCGACAACTCACAAAGTTTTCACGTTTACGAATATTGAAAGGTGGAAGGGAGGAAAGCCATCATCATTTCATTTTCATACCTACCCCGCATCATTGCGAAGGTATGTAACGTTGTCGATTTTGCTGTGTTTGTTGTTGTTGTTGTGATAAGAACTTTCCAGAGAGAGAAGAGTCGTGTTGTGTGGGTTTAATGGAATTATGAACTTTTCCATATTTTAATTGGTTTCAGGTTTTGCGATTATAAAATTTCATTTCACTTCACAAGTTCGGTTTATAATTAATGCAGGATGTGAGAAGATTTATTGCAGATGATATCTAATAAACTAATGAATGAGATATGGATGATATAACCGGTGATGAGCGGATGATATGTAGATAATGACTGGTAGTTAAGCCGGTGTGGAAATATAATTGCAATATGAGTGACCTTGTGAGGAGTCATTGTGTAAAATAATATTGAAGAAAAAGAATAAGAGTGTGTAATTTTTTTGTATTGAGATATAGTCTCTAATATATAATCTGTATTCACGATGAGTAATTATTTTTCAATTTATATTTGTGCAATTCAAATAGTAATTAATAGGAATTAACTTCTTACTATAATCAATTATAGACATATTAATGTCACTCTTGTGTTATTTTAAAGGTGTTGGCTTTTCTTAATCTTTTGTAGATATGTGTGTGAATAAAAGCATTTAAACTTCAGATTTGTAATTATCCTTGATGTCCTAAAGCTTATTTTATGATAACGAGTAATATATTTTAGTATAGATTGTTCGGTTGCGTATCGATTGGGATTGTTCGGTATAGATTATTTTGGCTTAGTAATTTAGTTTATCGTTTTAGCTTACACTCGTTCAATTTGTTGCTAATTTTTTTGATAACTGACGCCTTGCAGCAATAAAAAACATGGACGTTTTTAAGCTCTGAATCAATTTAAGATTAAGAATCATTAGTTACCCTAATTCAGTTTTGCGTTTGTTTTTTGTAAAGCAGAAAAATTTGAACTTAAAATTACTTTATAAAAAGGTCTCAAAGTTACAAATGTTGGGAAATCTTAGTAGTATTTTTCACATTTCATAAGCATTTTTTTACTGTCCATGAACTCGTATTTAATCTCATTTAGCATTTATTAAGGTTAATATATTCCCGTTTTTTTAATAAAAATGTAAAACATTTCTGCTGTGTAAAAAAGATAAAACAAAATAAAGTAAAAAAATAAAACACAAACAGTGAAGCAAAAAACCCAGAAAGTGATTTCGTAGGGATGAAATGCTCAACTATCAAATTTCGAAATGTCAGCCCTTTTCAGATTTATCTGAGGTTAAATAATGAAAATATTAGTACGAAAGTTTATTATTTGAGGATAATTTCCCTCGAATAGTTGATCCCTTTTGCACTGCTCGGGCTGATGTCAATTAAGCTAAAATTGCGGCTATGCCACAGCCTTCAAGCAATGATTACTTATTCCCAAACAGTAGTAGGATATATGCCAACGTTGTCAACTTCGTTAATCGAAATCCAAGCCAAATTAATTAGAATTAACTTTTTCTCAAACTTTATCTTCGAAAGTCCCCAAACGTCTTCGGCAAGGAGCGGACGAGAACCTCCTAAAACAAATAAAACCCTTATTAATAAAACTTTTTCGACGAACGTAATTTATTTTGATGTTTTTCTTTCTATACTTCCTATTTACTTTTCTCTTATTTTATCTTAGTTTAATGTAGAAGCAAGAACAACAGCAAATGAAAGTGTAGAGGTCCCTTGATTATTTTTGTGGTGTGTTCTTTGTTTATTCTAGAATTGAGTAGGACTAATTGAAACAGAGAATGTCAAATTTCTGGATATGCCGAACACCCTTCAGGTTCAGTTGACCTTCGTGAGTACGAGGTCATTCAGCAGTGAATTCTTAATCATCATTCTTTGTCTCTTGAGCTTGATCCAGTCGGAAGAAAACAAAAAGTTTAATCGGCAAAATAAAAATCTAAATAATGGAATACTGAAAAATAATAATACAAGAAATTTTAGTTCTGAGTAAAAATAGCAATAGTAAATAAAGGAAAGTGAAAAAATTATCAAAAATTGAATATATAGAAAATTGTCGGCAAAGGAAATAATAAGGGGCAATAATGTGGTGAGATATGCCAATTTAAAACGGCAAATGAATTTTCCAGTTAATTAGCTTTGATTTTATCATTTAGTAAATCACACAAACCGAATCACAACCGCAACGGCAATACATTGTTGTCTCACCACACGTCAGCGGCAATGAAGTTATCACAAACACCGTAAACAATCGTACACACGTACTCACATGTATTCAAACACACAACTCACATGTATTCAAACACACAAAGCCAATGCGGTGAATGTCGGGCTTCAGAGTCCGAAACAAACACTTGTTTGATGGTGTTCGTCGTTTTAACTATCATTGTTTTTTTAATTATACAATAATCGTTAATTTTGCCTGAGTGGATCTTGAAATATTTAAGAATTTTTCCTCGAAGTGAGCTAAAATCATTGACGACCTTTCATCATTAATTGAAAAGACCTTCCCGATTGAAATAAATAAATAAATAAAATCAGTTTTGTTGATATTTTTTCCTCACTTTTCAAATGAAACTAATTCAGAAGCGAGAAATTATAAAAATACAAGTTATTTCACTCAATTCAAACAATCTAAGTTTTCAAAATTTATTTTTGCATCGAAATCAATTCACACCAAATACTAATAAATTTTCGTTTCAAAACTAGCAGAAACTTTTCATAAAACAGTTCAGTGAATAAAGAGAAAGAATAAATGAACAAATAAATCAAGAAAAATCGCCTGACTCTCAACACAATCCGTGACAGAAGCCGGGGAAAGGGATGTTAATTTAAAAATTGTATTATCAAGGTTATCAACGATTTCAATTGATTTGAATATAAATAAATAACATTAATGAATCGGGGAAGAAATGTGGTGGAGAGGGGAGTACGAAAGGTGGCGTGAAAAGCATCATCTTTATTTCTGAACAATTAAAAGAGAATAATTCATGATTTGAATAATTCATATTTGAACGAACTCCGCAAAACCAAAAATAAATTTATTAACAAGTATACAAAAAGAATACAAATAAATATGATAAATATAATAAATTCTTTGTTTGTTTTTATTTTTATAAATAGCTTTTACATATTTCTTAGTTTTACAAAAAAGCTAATTCAAGTTTATCTTTGTGTATAATTAAAAAAATCGATGTTTTTAACATGCTATTATTTTAATTAGTTAAAGCGAGCATTAGTTAAAGCTTTTTATTCCAAATATAAGGGAAATTATAGCAAGTAAGAAGAATTATAGCAAGTATGGGTGATCCACACCCATTCACCGCCGGAACAACGACCAGTAGAGCAATGCTATCAAGAACAGAAATAGCATCTTTTGCCAAAAGAAATTATATAACAAAATATTTCTGGAATGCTGTAAACAAAAGAATAAATACAGAAGAAAAATTATAAAGAATAAAATATAAGAAAAACGTGAAGAAATGTAGCGATATTCCTTCCAGTTTAGTCTATGCCTTTGTACAAAGGTGATTATTAAATTAATTCAATTAATTTAATTATTAAGTGTTAAATTTATTCAATTAGGTAAATAAAATTTTGTTCATCGAATACACATTTTTCATCGTAAATAAATAGGAGTAAATAATTACGTGTGTCTAAATGCTTTGTTTTGTCTTTTCTTATAATTTTATTTTTCTTCAAATTTTTCATTTGTACCGTAAATAATAAATAGAAATTAATTTGTTTGACCCCAAAAATTCGTCTGGTTTATTTTATTTAATTGTTAGGGTATTTTTATATAGTTGTTTTTTGTACTTATAATAATTTCGTTTGACTTTGATAAGTTTTAGTTTTTGGTTCGTAGTAAAACATTGTTTTTCACCAGAAAAACTTGAACGCAAAATTAAAAAAATTGAATGCAGTGAAAATTATTCACGCAAGCGCAAGTACTTTTGTACCTCCTGAAGATAAGTCGATAAAAGAATAGAATGTATAAATGGAACAAAAAATTCCAGTAAAAAATACAAATACATATTTTTGAAAATCAAATGAAATTTATTGCGATAAAAAATGCACCTCCTTCAGTTACAAAAATTACATTTATTTTAAGCGCAGTCGTTGCTGTTGTTGTTGCTACTGCTGTTGCCCACCTCGTACAATTTTGTATAATTCTTTTTATCAGCGAAGGGATATTTATTTAGTGGGTTGTTTTTGTGAGGTCGAAATTCGTTAACGAAAAAATGTATCTCTATAAAACTTAAAACAGATGTGCGTCCATATATTTGTTAGAAATTAATGTGTGTTTTTTAAAGTGAATTGTTTTACATTTGCAAACAGAGAACAGAAACAAAAACACACATGCACACGCACGCATGAATTCGTCGAAATTCGAGGGTAGAAAGAAGAAGCATTAGCGAAAGTAACTATTTACTTTAGCTATTATTTTAGTTTTTACATAAAAAAACAAATAGAAATATTCTTTGAGAGCAATATCCATTATTTTTGCATTCGTGGTATTGTCGTTGTTGGTGCTGCATTTTTATACCTTACATCCGAAGGGGGGTGGGTATATTGCCTTATTTCTTCCGTTTGTGAAGCATTAAATGAGATGTCGCATACAGAGAAACATATATATTCTCCTACTCGGAATCGCTACTTGGAATCGACGTGAAATATTAAAGTTTTCAGTCGCTGTTGAAATTTTAAAGCTGAAATTTTATGACAGGAATGGCGCTGTTAGACATTATAAATCGCCGTAAAAATTGACATTGGCGGCTATACCAAGTGTAGACGTTTTTGGGGAGGTTGTGTTTAAGACTGTATAATTAGCAGATTTTAATTGACCAAGTAAAGGAAAAGGAAGTATTGAAAGGGGCGTATTTCGCGGGCTTCCTCCACACCCTTGTCGCTATTACATACACAGGCGCAAGTATGCACATGCATACTTGTCAGTTGCATTTATTTATTCGTTTTTATATTTTCGCTGAGAAAGAAGAAGGAAGAGAAATGTTGCAAGATATTCGTGTTATCTTTTCGGTTAGTTGAAAATTTATTTGAATAAAAAACAGCTGAATAAAATGAATGCGAAAAAAATATTGCGTTTGCAACATTTACTAAGTTATGAAATCCTATCGGTCATTCATTATATTACGTGCATTTTTGGAGGCACTCTCCTTCTTTCTCGCGAAATAATGTTCATTTAGTGAATAAATATTTTATTAAATTATGTAAGATGACGCTCACTGGACACAGAGAGGCAATGAAATTTGTGACGAAAGGGTTGGCTTTATTTTTACCAACTACTGGCTTCTGTGCCTTCCGAGAAGATAAAACTCCATGAAGAATAACACACTTATTTCAATTTCAATTTATCAATCTCCAATAATTCTTTTAAATATTTAAGCACTGGCAGGATATAGTCTGAAATACCCAATGCAACGTTCTTCTCCCTTCTCGCCTTTTTTTCTCTTCCTCCACCACATGCCAAAACCACTCTTGACATACCGTAATGTCGGAAAGATGCATATGTGCACGATAGTTGAAAAGAGTCACCCTGCACCAAATAGTATGCCTGAATGGGGAAGGATGTTCGTCATCATTTTCGTAATGTATTTGAAACGAATCTTGATTTCGTTATATTGTAGTATAATTTTTTTCAAGGTCTACCGAAATAATTTAAACGCCCTAAAGAAAATAATAAAAAGCAGTGGCAACAATAAAATCAACAACAAGATCACGACTGATGACATTGTGTTTGTGTTTTAAGTCTAGAGAATCCTTTTTAGTGAATCCCTTTTAAATCGGGATTCACTCTTCCTTCTTCCTTCTAAACTCTTCTAAATTGGGATATACCGAGATTTTCCGAATTTGTTGTCATTATTTTTCCTTTTACGAGGAGAAAGGATAAAACCAGATGATTGGAGATGCTTGATAGGGCAAAAAAATACTGTAATGTTTTCACTGAAACAGTCAATGTTTGATTTGCTGCTGAGAACTACAATTGATTTAAAGCAATAACCTTTTAGATTGAATCATAAAAACGTTAAGACGATGACAACAAAGTTTAACTATTGACCCTATAATTCTCATTCTCTAATCCAGCTTTAATCCGTATCAAAAACGCCTGCTTCTTCGGAAATATTTCAGTTTTCCTACGACATATGTTTATATTCATCATTTTTACCCCGACCTCATCCCATACATTTCACATTCCCTCTTCTTTTCTTCTGCTCCGTGCTTAATGCTTTTAAAAAAATAAAATAGATTGCAATACAATATAGAAGATTGAAAAGCATTTAAAAATTAACTTTTAATTAACTCTCGTAGTTCTTGCGTTAATATTAATAATCTTTCATTATCTCTTTCACCCTTTCCAAATGGAAAAGAACGTTTCTCCTCACACACTTTTTCCGTTCTCTTCATCGAAAACTCCTAGACCTTTCGCCAGAATCCGTTCGGTAATTTTTCATATTCTTCAAATTATTTCGTTGCAGATTCTGAATTATGAAATGAATAAAGGCGAGATAATCTGAACGATTAATTTTAATTGAGGATTAGACGAATATCGTTCAATTTTGTTTTAATAATTAAAATTATAAATTTCAACTGATTACTACCGATGTAATTGGTTTAGTGGATGCTTAAGTTGGCCGACTACTTGAACAACTTGGCCTGGTTAAAAAGGGGGGTTACGGAAAAAGGATCGAAGGAAGGAATCATTCAGTTTTTCTGGTCCTCTATTAGTGTTTATTATATTCGAATTAATTAAAAATGTAAACTTTAGATGCTTCGTTAAATATGAAAGAAAAATAACTTCAGATTTATCGCAAAACAGCAAGGATGGTATATGCGTTATCCCTTTAAAGATATTTAAGTCAACTGATTTGTATAAATCTATATGAAATTCAAATACAGACAGTAAAACGTAATGTATTTGGATGAGTACATAATTTTCGATGTGTTTCGAAGACAAGAAGAATTCAGTTCGCACGCAAATAAATCCTCCTTGAATCACATTAGTGGTGACTGTCGGCTTGTGAAGAACACTCCGCTTGTGTCATACGTGCACATATGTATGCATGGCGTAGTGTAGGTTTATGTAATCATATTAAGGAAAATGCATGTTTGTGAAGAAAACACAGAGATCTGCCTTAACTATATAAGCTTGATGTATAGACTTACATCATTATTATTCTCATTATTGTTAATACGATATCATTATTATCATTATTATTAATGTCATTGCTGCGTTTGTTTTTAACGCAACTTGAGATTGAAGAAACTGGAGAAATAAAAGAGATAAGCAGAAAAACTCAAGAAACTCAAGTTGTCAATGTTATTTCTTTTGTTATTTTTGTTATTGTTGTTGTTGTGTTATTATTAATATTACGTTATAACGATAATTGAAGTTTTATATGTTGTTTTTTATTATCATATTTATTGTTGTGACCTATAGTCTGAGTCCTCAACCGAAGCGAGATGCGTAACTTAAGCATTTAATTATGTCTCAGCGCCACTGACGACAATAGATTCAGCAAGGATTTCTTTATACAAAGCCATTAAAGCCATAATATTATACAAATATTTATCTATATACTTATATGAATATATTAATATGATACTATATAATTTAATAAATAACGGTTATTTTATCTTTACGATCTTTTTAAGTCATTTTAATTTAAACTACTTTTTTATACGCGGCCCAATAAATGCATAAAAAGGAGAAGGTTTTTAATGTCGGTAAAGTGACACCCTAAAATCGCAACAGTGATATCATCGCTAAATGTAATAAAATACCAACTACAACATCAACAACAAAAAACACCAATAGAGACAATAAAAAGAACACTAAGGACACCAAATTAAATTTAAAAGGGACAAAGTTTCCTTCATGCTTGAGAAAGTTTCTTAATTTTTACGAAAACAACAAAATCGATAAAGAAGCATAAAACTGAAAACAACAACTATTTTCACACCCAAGGCACGGAATACGACGTCATCACCATCGCGACAGTCGATGCATTAAACACGTTGCCACGCGTCGCTCAACAATTAGGTGATGACGCTTATTTAATTTTAGTTGAGAAACTAATACAGCAAAAGAATTGAACAAATAAGATAAAAAATAATAAGATAATAAAATAAGACTTTAATTCTAAGTACACAAACTGGCCAACTTGAAATCAATCAATTTTAGAATGATATTGACTCAAATGGAAGTTAGTTATTTCAAAGAGGAAGAATAATAGAAAGAGAAAAAATAGAGGCGGGACAATTCATAGACGACGGCGGATAAAGTTAGCTGCAGGTGCTGCAGTAACATTCAATATATTATCCATTCAATCATCCACGCATCCATTGATCCGTCTTTCCTATCCATCCTTTGAATCCTGTCGTTATCCTACCCATTCATTAATTGAACTAATTTACTCAAAAGCAATAGTTGTTGCAGATAAGGGTCAAGGAAATGCATAAGATCGACACGCACACACAGATACACATGCACACACACCCACAATAAATTGAAGGAATAACTTTTGAGATGTAAGAAAGACTATGAATTAAAATCAGGAAAAGTTTGAATGTCTCTGAGAGTATTTTCAGATTCTGTGTTTCGTATCGCTCGCTGTACCGACTAAGAGCAAGAGAAATGCAAGAAGTTAGAGCAAGACAGCATCTGGTTGCACCATTTATTGAACGACCAAGAGAATTATTGTACATAAATCAAAAGTAGACTGCAGACTGCGGTTTTACTTCAAAAACACTATAAAGAACAATAACTTTAAATATTTTAAAATTAGTTTTGTTTTCTTAGTTATCTTTATATTAATTGCAAAGTATATTTGACGGGTGGCGACTTAATAAATAAGTGTTATAGCATTATTGCTCTAAGCGCAGTTATACCATTTTTATGCAAGTTTTCGTACAAATTTGTTTCAAACAATTTCAAAGCATAACATAATCTATAGAAATTATTTGACAAAATAGTAAATCGTTAAAGAAATTCGGTGAAAATCATTTGTTAAAGTCGAATTTGGATCTTTTTCTGAAAAACTTTTTAATTCAACAACTAAAACGCATATACGCACTATTAAAATTAATTTATGTCTTTTACTAATTGCCAAAATTCCGTACAATTCCATACCATTCCATATGACGCGACCATCAAATTCAAATTAAGACCAGTCGATCAAACGGAACATGAAGTTCGGAATTCCAATGTTATTTTAATTATCTGTCCGTCACGCTACTTCATTATTTTCTGTTAATCACGAGGTACACATATTTAATTGTTTAATTATTAGATTGTTGTTGTTGTAATTGCTGAATTGTTGAATTGTTTAATTATTATGAATCCATAACTCGTAAACATTGCCTGCTCTTTATTAGGAGTGTAAAATCTCCGAGTTGATTTTTTAAACTGTTCCTTAACAGTCATTTAAAGTTATTGACTAATCATCTGATCATGCAATATGAAAGCTATCCTTTTATCGAAAATATTTCACATAATTTGTTAGCAAAGTTAAATTAAGGTGGCAAAGTTTGTATCATTAAGTTGTAAGGAGGACGAAATGATAAACTTTTAGCGTAACTTCTAGGTATGTCTAAAGTATTTAGAGAATACAAAGTGAAGGCAGTAAAGCAAAAAAAAAAACAACCTGCAACTGAAATGGATGCTAGAAATTCACGTTAATTTGTTTGTTAATTTTTGTTGTATAAAGAGAGATAATTTAAAGTGAAGGATAAATTAAAAATTGATTACGGCAGATGTCTTTTATTTTTCAGTCTTGTTCCTTTCGCTGGTGCTGCTGCTTAAAAGAACATGCTGCAGCAGCACGACGGCGTTGCGTCAAAGGTTTTTGTAACTAAAGTTTATTAATTTTTTCACGTTTCTCTCTTCAATTCTATTTTTAGAAAGAGATGGTAGAAAATGGGGAGTCAGGTAATTGAAGGAAGGAATGACGTTTATATCGAAAGTAGTAACTTTTCCAAAGTTTTTGAAATTATTTTCGGCTAACTGTAAATTTCTATATTGTGGGTGTTGTTGTTGTTGTTAACTTTGTTGTTGTTGTATTAGGCATTGCTGCATCTATTGTGCCGATGTAGCTGTTGCGGCTTCTAATAACTGTTCAGTTTCTCAACCTTTCGTTTTCTCCTTCCGTTTTTTCAGCCGTAATTTTGCAGCGCGTTAGTGACACATAAAAACGCCCTCGTTTCCATTTGTATTTAAACTTAGTTCAAATTACTTCAATCCCTTTTTTTACAACACTATCATTTACCCTTTAGCTATCTCAATCCCTCTCTTTCTTTCGTCGTCTCCTTCCTTTATTACTATTCAACTATGCCAAGGAATCCCTCTCTCTACGGGCCTTCCAACTTAATGGTACCATGACATGACGTTGGCCTGATTTTTGCAGCTAACAAATAATTAATTAGTTTACATTGACAACGCAGCTCATCCCAGCGTCAGGACACCGATTCGACCGCAAACTGCGGCGACCTTGTTAATTTCTCTGCCATTTTGACAGATTAGGCCGAGGGTAGAAAACAACTCGAGTGAAAATATTTAAATTGCTTATCCTCAGGATATTTCCTTTCTCAGTTTTTTGAAAGAAACTCAACTCACTTTAAATATCTCAAACGAAAAGGTCATAAAAAAGTTCACTGCGTGCTTTAGGGTAGCATTTTGTTATTTTAGTATCACATTTTATGGAATTTTCAGCAACATTTCTATGATATCCTCCTTCTCCCATTCCCATCACTCTTCTCCCTTCTCTGCCCTTTATCTTTAGCGTTCCCTTAGTGAATGAAAAACTTAAAGCTTTCTATGAAAGGCTTAATTCAAAAGTGTTTCGAATAATACAATACTTAAAAGTAAATAAAATATCTACTTTCAGCCTCGTATTCACAATAAATTATTTCAGATAACTCTGGATCACTCCAGGGGTACTCCGAGTACTTCAAGTAGTTATAAGTTTAAATAGCCTTGCGCACAATTTTTATTCGTGAATACTTTGTATCAAAAGTTCATTTAACTGTCATCGTCACTAAAGAGAAGAGACTGTTAAAACATTTTCTCTAGTGGGCTTATTCAGAACTTTCTATGGAATCAGATACATGGTTGAGCTTTAGAATGGACGAAAAAGTCTCACAATCTTTTGAGGAATTCGGTAAGGAGCAACAGTCTGTATATTGTTCACCAAATTTTTACTTAACTCTTTATTTTCCATATGAGTGAATTCATTTTTGATAAAGCCGAAAAATTGTAAAGTTTATGTCTTTGCACGGGCGTAAATAAGCCATGACCAAACATCATTGAACCGAAAAAAATTTAACCGCAAGAAAAAATGTCCCTCCTTGATTTAAGATGTAGTATTAGTTGATTAGATTTGTGTTGTTACTGATGTTGTTGCAAAAATTATGTTCGTTACTGTAGTACTCGCGCATTGATTTTACTAAAAATTATTACAAACCTCTACTTCCAATCCATTCATTCAAGGTAACTTTAGTGACCTAATAATTCATACAAAGCAATAACTCAGCCAGAGTAAAAACAAAAACAATAATAGCATGTCCAACAAACCAATAAAAACCGAATGACAACTGGGTGATGGAGTGAGAAATGAATGACGAAAATGTTTGCAGCGTGTGAGCTGATACTTTGCTTACCAAATCATCGTGGCAGCAATTTCTTCAGGGTAAAAAAATTCAACAATATTTTGACTTTCTTGCACGAAGTAAATTAAGTACGCGAGAAATTTCGACATTCGGATTCCAAGCGAAATATCCATTTATGATTTTATTGTTATCAGAACGTGCACTTATATGCGTTCTCATGCACGGACATGAACGTAGTGCTCATGTATTTCGCATAACTCAAAAATTGCACTGATAGTGTTGATATTTTTTTATTTAGTAGTGTAATAGCATCACGTTATGAGCCTCTCATTTGACGGTAATCGGCTGGTGGTACAAATTGTACATGTTTTGCGCGAACCAAATTTTGTTGTATTTTTAAACATTTAAAAAATTATTCAATACTTTTAAAAATTTTTGAATGTTTTGTCAATATTTTATAGAGCTTTTTATTTATTGATGAATCAAATAAAAGGCACGACGGGGTACATAGTGCAAATTTTTATCACACCCATACAAAAATCAACGTCAACAATATTTCTTTCTTTTCCGCCAACTTAAACCAACACACCACAAGCCCGCTTTTCACCCCAAATTCTTATCACTAATTTGTTTGTCCAATGGCATCACCCACACTAGCACCGTTCCTACTCCACTACTTCTTACATTCACCCATTAAAGTGTAACGTTTTACGTATGCACGTATCGAGTTACCGAAGGAGCAAGGATATCAATATATCTGCCATTTTCTTCTTTCCGCTTGCAACGCTTTTCAGATGGCATCGTTGGTTTTGCAGATATAAGTTCTATACGCTCTGCTGCGGACATTATCATTAATCATTTCTTCGGCCGGAGGCAGCAAGGATCCAGAAAAGGAAGAGCAATACAACGGACGAGTAAATGCATGAATGAACGGGGGAACGACGGGCGACGGATGAATACGAATAGAACGTTTCGAAGATGGACAGACTTCCTATGTATATGCTAATAAATCAAGCTCGAAATATAGGATTTTGGGAGGATGAAACAGCATCATCATGCTGTAAATAACCCACATACTATAATCTCAACTCGTTGAAATGGAAGCGGAATTAAAGCAGGGCAGAAGGTAGCACACCTTAGGACTATTTGAATAATTTGGTTGTTCTGCTGCGTCGCGTAGAACAAATGCTGCGCCGATACTCTGCAAATTAACTTGCTTGCTTTGGTGCGTCGCGTAGAGCATCATTACTCTGCAAATTCCAACAATGTATGATTCTCAAATTCTCTGATTGCGGCGACGGTAACCACGTGTTGTCTCGAATGAATTGCAATTTGTTGAATTCGGTGACATTGCCGCATTTCGCATTGGAGCTTTGGTTGGGGCTATATCTAAATTGTTCAAAACAAACCCAGCAACAACAACAACAACAATAACAATGTTGTTCGTGGATTAATATCACAAATTGCTTACAAATTATTGAGAAACTTATATTTCTTAGTCTATTTATTCCATTATTCGATTATGTTTGTAAAGAAATTTCAACTTCTAGATGATTGATGATAAGCAAAAGAATAATTTCAAATATTTTAGAACTCTAAATTTTTTAATAAATTTTACATTCTTATGCACAAAAATTTCAGACGGCTGTTCTTTAATTAAATAATTCATCAATTAATATCGAAATTATTATTAAAGGATAACTGAAAATAAAAAACCTTGAAAACAAAGAATTGCTTGAGAGGAAATGAAAATCTATATAATATTTAATTAAAAAATCAAAATAATATATAATTTTAATCCGCGTGCTATAAGATTATGAATGAAATATATATAATGCTTCACTCAACCTGACCGGGAGACCCTCCACAGTAAACACGATACAACAAAAATATAACACTGCCAACAGCACATACACGTCCCTCCTCGCATTTATTTACAAAGATATGAAAATTGTCGGAATAGTATAAAAATGATAGCAGGAAAAGCAGAAGGGGATAAATAAATATATAAATATATAAAGTCAAAAAATAATAGCAAGCAATATTCTCATGTTTATGTATTAATTTGTAGCGATATTAACAGACAATAATGACAATAAAGAAAGAATAAAACGAAAGGAATGAACCGCAAGAGAGGGCCGGAAGGAAGAGAGGAAAAATAACTAACACTGTTGAAAAGTGTGGACTGGCACATGGTATTGAAATTGTAAACCGACATTAATATTTAGTGTTGTAAAGCAAATAGCAAGCGGTCGACAATGCCAAACATACAGTTTATTTATTCATTCATTTTACTCAGACACTCCCTCTATTACTTTCATATACCCCCCCCCCCAACCAATTTACTTCTCTCATTCATTCAACATTGACTTTTGTCTCTTTTCTTGGATAAAAATTTGTTGGAAGGGTGTCGCTGCCTCTATCGAATATTATTATCTCCCCTTCGCAATTGTTGTACGCGCAGACTGAAAATGAAAATTTCCTTTAGCTGTTGCTTCCTTTGCTGCCTTCACTGCCTCTGCTTCTATTCATACTGTTTCTGATTCTGCCACTGTTACGATATTTTATTGAATATGAATATTTTATTGAATATTGGTTTATTATTTATTGGTGAGCTCGATTATGTGTTTGCATATTCGCATTTGTACGTTTGTACGTTTAATTTTACAGACAAAATCTTGAAACCAGAAACTACGGATATTCAGCGTATCCGTTTAGCAAATATTCAATATTGCAAAAGCATAAAGTTTTCAACCAATTGGTTGAAATTACTTTCTTTGGTTGATTTTTCTGTTCTATAGAGTTGAGTAGTGGCATTTCTCTACTTTTCTCTCTCTTTTTCTCTCCCCTATCTCTCTCTGTGTGTGTTTGTGTGTATATTTTAACATTTTCACCGACTTTAGCCTTTACTACTTGACCACTACTGTGTATAAATATAAATAAACATAAATGAATAAAGGAACGGATGAATGAATGCTTGTGTGAATGCATTTTCGATTGCATGTATGTATTGTGTAAACAGTATGATTATTTTGTTAAAAATACTTTAGTGCAATTATGTGCATGTATATGTATGTTTGTGTTTGTTTGTGTGCATGGTAGTGTGCGTAGTGGCATTTAACAGTGGCAACATAAAAATGGGTGGATTCAATCACCGTTCAATTCAGAACGAAGGCAATACAAATACGGACATCAGAAACATATGTATCGGTGTCAGCAGCGATATTATAGCTCTTGTATTCTTCGAACACGCTAGGAGACACGCACATAAGTCGTGGACGACTCGCGTACTCAGATATACCCCTGGTTCTCGAATTACTCATAGAAGGTTGGGGAACTACCACTGAATTTTTTGAAACTTTCAGAAAAATTGTCACATTGCCTCCTGGGCGAACACAACTCATAAACAAAAAATAACAGACAATAAAAGTAACAAAATAATACTAACATTTAAAGCAATTTATTTCATATTTAATGTCATTTAAAATATAATTCATTTAAACTATTTCGTGAAAAATACAATCAAACATAACTAATATACAGTTAAACGGTTAAAGAGTTTCTCCAGCTAAACCTTTTTCTCGGGAGAATTTTTATAATTTCGCCTTTTTACGCCAGTTTTACGTTTGCAATTATTTGATTACCACGTATTACATAAAAATCAAGTACTGAGATCATCATAATAAGATGATGATGTGGGCAATAGCCATCACACCATATCTATACTCGCAATTCTAGAAGCAATCCTCTATTATTCTGAAATTTTTGGGGGTTTTGGATTTGGAACCTTTCTAAATTTTAAGGAGATATTTTAGGAACAATCTCCCAATTTGAAAATAAAGACTCTCAGTTTGAATTGGAAGACTTCGTTTTCCAGTGTCATTACATTACCTTAGAAATCAAACAAAGGATATAAAAGAAAGAGCATAATTGGTTTTAGACAAGAAATTTTGTTATAAAAAACAAACAATGAAATAAAAAATTACAATCTACGACATTTTTCAATTTGTGCTTAGCTGAAAAGATTTCTAAGCAAAATTTGCTAAGCAAAATTTTTCAATTTGTGCTTAGCAGTCAGCCCATTTTATTTGCGTTTAATAATAATTTCATAATTTTGGCATAGGAAAAAATCAATAAAATTCGTACCGCATTTATGAATTAATTTTTTGATAGCTGCAGTTTTGGTTTTTCTCTATTTTCTCTCTTTATTTTACATGTGAAAATTTCGAACACAATGAAAAGCTCATAAAAATTAGGACGAGAATTGTGTTTGTTATTATTTTTGTTTTTGTTTTTTTTTTGCATTTCAACGCAATTTTTGGCTTTTCTTTCTTTCTTCTCTCACTATTTTTTTTAGTTTGTGTTGAAAAAATTACGGTATCTCATGATTATTTCAGTGTTCTTTAATTTCATGCAAGAAAATAATTGCAGGTCTAAAAAAATTTCAGGAAAATCATAAAAGTTGTGGAATAATTATAAATTTTTTGCTTCGGAAGATTGTTGTGTGCGACTATAAAAAAATATTCATTTATGAAAAGAAATTTCAAACACTTTTCCATAAATAATGTTTTAAATTTAAAAGCTAACTTAAAGTAAGAATTTCAAATTATTTTTCAAACGATGCTTCTCGTTTTATTGAAAAAGTTTACCCTAAATTTAAAATTGTTTAGTTTGTTGAAAATGTTAGCCCTTTCCTAATTCGAAACCTTTTTAAAAGCTGAGAATTTATGAGTCTCCAGAAAACAATGAAGGTGATAATAGGAAGAACAAGAAAAAGAAGAATAAAAAATATAAAGGCGTACGAGAATAATTCTGTAATAATTCCCATCATAAAAGCTCTAGCAAAGTAGAAAAATATAAAAATAAATTCTGAAAGTCCTTAAGTTTCGTCAAATAATTTCATAAAATCATTTGGGAATATTTTTTGGACCCGTTTCTTGTTTAACCGATGAAATCAAATAAATGCTTAAAGATGAATAATATTCGAATTCTCGTTCGAAAGTAGCGAGTAATAAAATTTCAACATATTGAATACTTAATACTGGGTAAAAGAAACTCAAAAATTCCTCCCGGATTTTTCCATATTTTTTAAAAAAGAACTCTCGAAAATGAGAATATAAAGCAAGAAGGGTTTTTGAAAGATTTGGCTCCGTGGACCCGTTAGAACACTTCCTTCGGAAATGCTTATTTTTAGTATCACTCGCTCCCTTACCACAAGTACCGGCTCTTCCGCTTCACTAGAGGTCTAATATATTTATGGCAGAAATTATAAAGAGAAAGAACAAAAATAGCAGCAAAATTGTGTTGAAAACGAGCTATTTAAGTCCCCGACACTGAATAAACAAATTTCTATGCGAAACGTGTCCCAGATCGCTAATTTTTGAGCAAATGTAGGGATTATGTTAATCGGTGATCTGCAGCTGCCCCACCGACGTACACAACTATATGGAACTATATACACGAACTATATACTCTTTAAACCACCTGAATAATTGCCATTTGAAAGGTGCATTTCCCCCCACCGCCCCCAAAACGAGCCTCTCTCTATCTGTTAGTGGGTTTAGACTAATGCAATTGTTAGGGCAATACTAAATGGCGTAAATTTCGTATTCAATGGAATTCCATTTCCGTGCGCACTTAAGTTCCATTTGAATTCCCATTTTCCGGGCGAAAACAATTAATATTCAACGAGGAAACGAGATAGCAATAAATGATTGAAAATGTATGTGAATGTGAATGTGGAAGGTTTCCTGGGGAAAATGGGACGGTACGAATGGAAGTAAGGAAGAAAGGGGTTGAGGTATTGTTTCGAAGAATGGAGACAATTATTGCGAAAAGGGAAAACGTGAAGAAATCGTGAATTCAAAGGAAGTCATATATTGCACTATCACGATCGAATCTAATGGTTTCCGCCAGCAATGATATGTATGCGTGAACAAAAGGGTAGGCGGCAGGGAGGCGCAACGAAATATTTTCCAAACTCAATAAATCATGAAGCCTCTAAGAAACTTCAATGTGGTTCCGTCGACAATGTCCATTATTATTATTATTATTATCATTATTATTATGATTATTTTCTTCTATTATAATGAATAATGTGCTCGTTTTAAATTTAAAATCTTTCACCTCATTTTTGTTCTTCCCTTTTTATTTCTCCGATTTCTTCTGCTGTGCGTCGCGTTGCGTCGCGTTGCGTCGCATGTAATGCTACGACCTAACTGTAAGTCATCGCCGTAGAATCAATAATGTCGACGTGACGATGTCTAACTTGATTCAATATAATTTATTATATATTTTTTCTTTTCACAGCATTTATTCTCTTCACACCGCCTTTTCTAGCGATAATTTTTACTTCTTTACTTTTTTCCATCTTTTATTTTCATCCTGCCATTTATTTCATTCTTGTGTCTTAATATTGGAAAGTCATAAAACTTCTAAAATTCATTCACTTTATTAAAGAAGTAAAATATATATGTTTTATGACGACATTTGTAAAATATACTTCAATAATAAAATGAACAAAACAAGTCTTACACAAATTCATTTCCTCCTTCACTCCCCCTCAAATAAAATTCACCCCAAACACCATTTACTGAATGACATAGAAGGAGGAAAATAAAATCAGGACAGCAAAGTCTCAGGATTCCTCTTATTTTTTTAATAATCTGCTCAACAGCAAACCTTTCATGCTTACGATTATTCTCGGTGGTCAACAATCGAATCTGTTTAATGCCTGTCCTTTTGCTGAATGCGTTTCTCTCAAAGGATCATCAACATTATCAGGTCCGTATCAGATCAGAAAATCTGCCCCTAGTACCGGAAACTAATACTCCTATAAGGGTTTTACGATGCAACATTATTAGAAAGCTATTAAGAGAATAAATATTTATAGATAGAATAAATTCGAAGGGTTTCGTATTCGGTGAACTTTACGAGATTGATTGTCATTAGAGAAACTTCCACTTAGAAATAAATACGAAGGGATAACCTTGATGTTGCGAATAAAATTTGGAAATTTAACAAATTTTATATTTTCTTTTGTCATTAGTGAAAAGTATTTATGTTGATTGATTTTTTCAGTCATTAAATATTTTTATATTTTTCTCATTATAAATTACAAAAAATTTCATCGTAATAAGATTTTTCAGTTTCGAAAAAATAAAATAAGAAACCAATACTCTCGTCGTCCTTGACAATTACAGAACGAACGCTTACTAATTCTTTAATTAACCCAATTTATTTCGAACTTCCATCGAGTGATAAATGGAAAATGCGTAGGTGGAGGAGAAATTATCAATAGCAGAATCGCCAGAGCAACAATCACCATCACCAATTTGAACGCCATAAATTACGCAAACCCATCGGATGAGCTTAACGCGTAATTTACGCTTTTGCCGTCACATTTCCCAATGAAAATCACTTAAACGTAACCCATCGTATCGGGCACGCAATCAATGATTCCAAACCATTGGAAGAGCGGAGAGCTATGGCATAAGCGATAGCTATCGTAATGGTGATGCTTCTGATGATGACGGTGGGATAAATGGTCATTGATAATAAAGATTACAATCATGATCACATGCAATTTCATGAGCATGGCTTTTCTTCATTATCTCTTAGCATACAAAGACTTTTACGAAAAGTTGACGATGTTAACATAAATTTTGTTTCAATTTATATATTTATTTATTTAGTTTAGGTCGTGGTGGGATTTTTGGATTGAAAGGAATGCGTTGTAGTTCATTGAAAGTAATTGACATTTGCTTTCGTCAAATTTTTTAAGGTCTTGAGCAATGGATTGGATGCGAGAGTAAGGATCATTTTCAAACCTCTTCTTTACAGAGAAAGAGAATCCTACACATAAATTAAAAAAATTATGTAAGGTTTTTACTTCGTTATTTCTTCCTTTTCTATTTTCTTCCTTTGTCCCTCTATTTCCACTAAGCCATCATACAACGTCTCTGAAGCTTTACCCGCCCTAAAACCAAAAATAATCATCATTCCTCTAAAATACGAAATACGTAAAAAAGAAAATTAACGCGAAAAAATAAATGTCGTCACAAACGAGACATTTTCTAAAATTAGTTCTTTTTATTAGAAATCCAACTCGCATTTTCCTTTCTCCTGACTATTGGTTATTCCTTTATTCGACATCGTCTCTC
This sequence comes from Physocephala rufipes, assembly GCA_963966595.1. Lineage (NCBI taxonomy): Eukaryota > Metazoa > Arthropoda > Insecta > Diptera > Conopidae > Physocephala > Physocephala rufipes. The sequence goes on along the minus strand of OZ016501.1, from coordinate 3,729,411 downwards.
ACCTCTAGTTGACTAACACACACATATAATGGCTTCCTCTTTGAAATTCGGTTATGTGGTTTGCACGGCGGATAGCACAAGGATGGTCACATTATTATCGTACTAACCGTGACCTGACCAGATTGCAATAAGGCTGCATCAAGAGAAGACATCGCGAGCATGCGTGCGTGTTAGTTCAAATGTTCATTTACGTCTACACATTAGGGGTCACTGGGCATAAAATGACAAAGGGCATAAAGTGACAAATTATCGCAATGGCGATGGCGAAATGTCGAAAAAAACTTAAAATGAACTCAGACTCATCCTCTTTCGGCAAGAACAATAATTTAAAAAAAGGATATTTTCGAACCTTTGAGAAATTTAAAAAGGAGAAAACATGAAGAGGATACAGACTTGAATAAGCCCCAAACCATACAGTTGTGTTAGCCTTAAATTTTAATGAAAAGTGTAGCGCTGATAAGAAGTGGGTGGTAATGGGAGGTATTCTTAAACAGGATATCAGCGGTCAGAACAATCACTCTCTTGCAGAACTTTGGTTTTTCATAAATTCATGAAATTCTTTAGTAAAGTAATTGGCCCTCAATGACCGCCGTCGATACTTCCGTAACGGAGGAATATCTCCATATATCCAAATTTTTTCCTCCTTATTTTTATTTAATGTTGGTTCGACTGAAATTATTTATTTAAAGGCAGTTTCGAAAAATTAGGAAATACCCTACTTTCAATTGGAACTTCTACTCAAGTTTTTCATTTTGTTATTATTTCTGGACATTTCAAAGACTTGGAAATGCTGCTGCTTCTAAAGGATGTTTCACCGTAACCAGTTGAGAGAAAGAACAAAGCGGCACCAAATATTGAGGTTAAGCATTGCATAACTTTTACCTTTCCACCTTAAACGTGTTACACCGCCTAGAAGAAAATTAGTGCGGAAGCGTAAATGTATAAAAAATACAAACACACATATTTTCAAATAAGCTGTAATGTGACTCGAAATTCTTCCTGATTCCAAAAGTCCCAAAAGCCAAATCATAATGTAAAAAATTACTTTAAAATTTTTCCCTGGTAGTAATAAAAGAAATAGCACTCGGGTCCGACAGGGGCTAAAGCAGAAAGTATAGAATCTACTTTATCTCGAATCTACATCCTTTGGTTACAGTCTCGAGCTTGCGACAGGCCCAACAGAGATCGACCAACATGAGAGCGAGAAAAAGGGAGAGCAGAGAAGCAGCTACTAAATTAAACTGTACTAAGACACCTCCCACTAATTTGTGGAGAAATTTGTCATTCATTTTATTGTTCGCCACGAATCCATAAGTTCCACATTCCTAATTCTGTTGCGAGGTGACAGAGTAACTCTACCATTGCATGCGTTGGAGCGCTTTGTGAAAGAGAAAAAACCGTCGAGGATAATCATTGGATTCTTTTCGTTTGTCGTGCACCACACGCAAGGAGTCGTACCGTGGGCGAGCGTTTAATGGAACAAAGTACTTCTACTTCGGCCAAACTTCCTTAAAAGGGGTTCGCAGTGGACAATGGGATAAAGTTAATATGTAGGAATATTCCGTTGTCATCAGCAACAAAAACAGTGAACAACAACAAACAAAAGACTATAACGGCAAAAGCAGCTCCATAATTCCGTTAGTTATTTGAGACATTGAAACCGAAGGCTCAAGGAGAAAATGGCGTACTATAGTTATCTTAATTACATTCATAACTTCCTCGATCCGGCTACTAAAACTCAGTTCGAAATTTCATTTAGCAGGTGCCTTTTTTTCGCCACCCTAAGTTTTCATAATGTCGTAAGTTTTCCGAGCAGAAACAATACGGTTTTCATATTCAAGCGTTAGCGTTTGGGTACAAAAGCATTATTCGTAACTTGGTACAAACCACAAAACAGAGCAGACTACTAAGTAGCGTGCTTTAGGCAAAAAAAATTTTTTTTTTGGTTGAGCTCCGTACTTCGTTTGTGTTTCGTGATCATCAAAAGCAATCAGTAAAGGGATGGAAAATGAAAGTAAATATAATTTATTAACAGAAATTAATAGAAGCACAAATATAAGAACTTCACCTGCAATATAAACAACAACTCCATTGGCTACAAAATCACCAACGCCAACGGCGACCACAAACAAAACGATGGTTCCATCGTTTCAAATTGCGGTGGCAATACTTTAAGCATGCCCATTTCTCCTTCACTACCTCCCCTCAAACAATCAAACAAATTTTGCCCAATAATAATCAAAATATTTGCCCAATTTTATTCTTTTATTTATCAAAAAGTAGCGCATACATTAAATAAATTCATCAGACGCACGAAATCCTTTACAGCAATCTTAACTTGCACAGCAGTAACGTATCAAGCAGTATAAGAAAATAAGTGAAAAGAATGGAAATGATAAATGGTGGCGCCTTTTATAAGCTCGCCTCGGGTTTCGATCCCATTCTGTATTCTGCAGACACCAAGCGGTTGGCAGTTCATCAGCTGATAATATTTGAAATACAAGACTACACAAACAAACAATCTATTAAATCATATACAATTATTATTTCAACGTCAGGACTTTATCAAAGGGACTAATATCAGAGGGACTAATTTAATGGAAGGAAAAATACACCCTACGAATTCATCCTTCGAGTAATTCCTAATAAATTTCCTAAGTGCAATTTTTCACGGAAATGTAGATATTAATCTCTCTTTCTCTCTCTATCTATTTATCTCTCTCAATGAGTCACTTCGTCACTTTATGGAGATTACTTCAGAAGTAATAAAAATATTTATTGCGTCTACGCACGTACTTACACATTTTATGTGTAGGCGTGAGTGTGGATTTATGGACAATGTTCACCCTTCATCGTGATTTCAGTCCTCAATCGTTGAACCCTGAAAATCTTTTTCAATGAGCCATGACTTTTCTGAGCGATCTCCAGTGAATGAAAGAAGACCATGGTGAGTATACTAAGACGACTGAAAGGGCGTACTGAAGACATTATCTTCATTTATTTATTGCAATTTGAATAACTTACAAATAACATCACATTATAAGCTCATTCACTCATTCATTCCATGATCAAAATCATTCACGTTATTCAGTTCATTTTATTGTATTAATTGCTTTCATTCATTTTAGATTTGAATTCGTTCATGAAATAGATTCATTAAATTCAGATTATTTTCTTGGATTAATTTGGTTTACCCAACATAATTCCTATGCATGTCCACTCCTTAAATTTTACTATTTAATACTATTTATAATTTTAAAGGTATTTATTTATCCTTTTCAGAGAATATAAGTTCTATTTCATTTTTGTCCTTAAAATATTAATTATTTATTTAATATATTTCCATGTAAGTCCACTAAGCCGATTATTATTTCTAGATCTTACAGGTATTTTACCCTTCCTTCTTTATGCCTTAAATCATTAAATCATTACTCATGTATTCATCCATTTGTTTATATTTATTAATTAATGTTATCATGCCAGGAGGAAAATGATGAAGGAGGGAGAAAAGCGGAAGAGAAAATTGCGCGCAATAAAATAAATCATCTCGTTTATTTTTCTTCGTTTAAAACAAGTATTCAAAGGGCCAGATTTGCTAAAAGCAAAAGAGAATACTTCAAAATTAGTTTTGGTACAGCAAAATTAAGAATTATCATGACTATAAATTAAAATATAATATAAAAACCTATGCAAAAAGGAGGGGGGAAATAGAAAGCGTGAAGAAATAAAGACAGACATCTGGTGAACCTTCGCCATAGGAAAACTAATTCATTATGAACTAAATATTTGCTCCCGCCTACGAGTATTCACGACACGGACTGCCATGTTCGAAGGCTGATGTAGGAAAATGTACGACCTTAAATGTAGGAAACGCTTGTCTTACAAGCCAGAAGAAAATGTAAAAGAAGGGAATAGCCGGATGAAAATATTTAGTAGCAAAAGTACGAACACTGGACAATGAAAGGAACAAACGGTCAGATAGCTAGAATGATTACTGAAGCAGGCAGATATGACACTGAAAATGCACGAGGCCAAAACGACATTACGAACGAAAGGACGGACAAATAGCCTGACATTCGCAAATGGAACTCTGTTCTTGCTCTTGATTACGTTTTTGTTTTGTTGTTTAAGTTATTTCTGGTTGCCTGTTTGGTTAGTGGTCCCTGTTTTTGTAACCAAAAGAATTGCAAAAATAATTCAATTCTTTACGAAAATGAATGCCGGGGAGCCATTATATGCCGGTGAAGTCGTGGATGTTGACTGTGATGTAACGAAATATTTTTCATGACTAATGAATCTGGCTAGCCAGCCGAAGAAGCTTTAATTGAGGAGTGGTGAGGAGGAAAAGGCATTACCAATGGATCTCGAGTGAAGTAAGGCCAAGGCCGACGTAGCAATTACAGTCTCAAACTAAATGTCAAAAAGAAGCGACAAAAAATTCAGAAAAGGGAAAAAGAAGGGAATGTCAAAACACGAAGGAAAAACGGTGAAGTCATTTGGGGTAAACTGCATAAATTTTGTGCCCACATCGAGAAACCATATTCAAAACGATTCCAACCCCCTATTATATATTTTGGTAAAAAATTCTCAAGGTGTTTTTTGAAACCGAACCCATAAACCCCCGTCTTCGAAATAACATCTCGAATCTGCAAAAAAATCCATGAAAAAGAAAACCGAGAATTTAAAAAAACGTATTGAACAAATATGAATTCTCAAACCACATGTAATATTTTTCGGATTAACATTGATAGCACCATCGACACTTGTCTTCATCCTAACTACAATCATGTCTGAATGTATTTCATAGATTTCCCCGCTCGTTCGGTTTTCATTAAAACCGGATTTGCCCACGGCGGCCGGTATTCATATCAAATGAGTCCTTTAGAGATGTTTACTTACGCAATTGTTTATTATTTGTACCGCTCCTCCTTTTGGCAATTTCATTTTTTTGCACCGACTTAAGGCTGAGCTTTCTCATTTCGTTATTTGATTGCTCAGCATTTCGATTTTATCATTGAGGCGCTCAGTAACAGAAAATATGAATATATTCTGAGTGATCTTAAAATTCATTAAAATTTGTCATTAAATTTTCACTTACATTTCACTCGCTTCTGCTCTATTTTCTTCTTCTTTGCTTTATTTATTTTATGCTTTTTGTCCTCGTTTTTCAAGTCATGCCAACGGCGAACCTTTGGTAATCTGACGATTTCGGGAATGAATTGAGGTCGGCGACATCAACGGCCTTTTGATAAAAATATAGAAATAATAGGTAAACTAAAACCTCTAAAAAATGTTCCAGCTAATACCGACTAACTGAAATTTAGCCTCTATTTGGGCTGACTGATCTGATTGACAAGCAAGTAACTTTTTCAACATATTTTTAGAACGGTGAAATTTTAAAATTATTTTTAGCTAACTTACCGGACAGCTAGAGGTTTGAAATTTGAACCGTGACTAAGCATTTGATAACTGCATTATTTACCACGTTGGCACACGACCAAGTGGGATAACCTCTGAATTATTCTATGTGTAAATAGACGTCATGTATAAATAATTTATTACGCATTTGATGTCCATTACTATTCGTCATCTTTCCTAAATTTATTATTAACTATTAACTCATGAAAGACAGTAAGCACTTAACAACACGGGGCGGCCCGTTTGAAGGGATCATAATTATCATAATTATCATCGTCATTAAAACGTGCTTACATTATATACATTAATCCATTTTGAATGAACTTTTACTTAATGTTCATACAGTAGTAGTATTTACGTCTTGTTAATTATTGTTGCCGTCATTACCACCTCTATGCTATATAATCATCCATTATCGTTCTTCGTAGTAAATATTTAATTAATGGACTAGTTTTCGTGAACATAAAGGATTTTAATTCGACAAAAGTTTGTAACTGAGAAATTATACCTTTTTAAATTCCACGACTAAGTTTGTTTTTCCAAAATGTAAAAATAGTTAATTAGATATTACTATTATTTACTATATTACTAGATAACGTTTTTAAAAATATTGAAGCTTAAATGCAGGCAATGTTTCCTAAGGAATATCGTGTATGCAAAAAGTATGACTGAATTAAATGCACGCAATGTATGCAAAAGGAATTGGACACAAATGCTTACCGTACACGTGATAGAAAACATTATTTTAAAATCACCATTAAAACTGTCGATCGACCAGCGACATAGACCATAAAGAACTTTTGATTTAGAAAAAAATACTAATTCAATTGAAAAGCGATTTAGTACAAAAACCTATTTGACTATTTGATCCGGCATCGCCGGCGTTAATTCTACCACTCCAGAATAAAATACTCTAGCACGCCTTTTGGTTTGCTGGGAAACCTTTCTGTCGACTGGGTCCTTTATAATCTACACTTTTGCTACCCATTCTTTTCTTTCCCTTTTTATTGCGGTTTTTTCTTTTGTCTTTTCGTTATATTTTAATGTCTGGCAGGAATATCCTCTAAATACAACTTCTTTTATACTTCCCTTAATTAACATGATTTCTAATTGCGTGCAATCCTCCTCTTACTCCTTATACCTTATACCCGCTTCTTTGTCGGCATGAAGGAGTTGCTGTGATTTTCTAATTTTCTTGTGCTCCCTTTATTTCTTTATTTAATAGAAAAAAACAGCATAATATTTCATGTAACAAGTTTAGTGAAAAGCAATAAATAGCAAGTCATTTGGAGCCTCCGGGAATGTTAACATTCTAATTTCACGCTCTGGTTTTCAGTCTTCGAAACAGATTTCCTTTTTGTTATTCTCTATTTTTCACCCTTACCACCTTCAACTACAAAAAACCAACATATTCTCATTCTGGTGGTCGGGAAAGGTTTCGAGTATTCATATTAAAAATCAAACTATTAAAATTTTTTGTTCGTTAAGATTTCGTTGGCCGGAGTTTTTAAAAAACTAATAAAATAAACCTTCATTCTGGCGGCATCAAATCTGTGTCCGATTTTATTTCAAAAACTTCACCTTCCCGAAGTATAAGGTTCCTTGCAAGAGAGAATAAGAAGCGAGAGGTGTTGATCCCTCAACTAGAGGGGTTGAGCGCTCTTCCAATGACATGCATCATGCGTCATTTGGAATAATTTGTTGTGCTGTCTCAAGCAATAAATTATTAACACGCCAAATTCTTGTAAAACGAAAGTGCCCGATGCGGTTAAATGTTTGGTTCTCTGAAGAAAACAAACGGAATTTATATGAAAAACGAAACTTTAGCAAAAACAAAAAAACAAATAAAATTAAGGACATTTTTTCCATAACGGAAAAATGAAGTAAGCAGATGTTACTTTGTTCTATAAATTCATTGAATAAATCCTTTTAATGGGTCGCCATATTTAATAATAATGCTCAAGGAAATTGTTCAAAAAATAATTCACAAGTCGTGAATATCTCCAAAACTGAAATTAATGTATTTGCAGTATTCTATGCCTTTCCGTCACGACAACGCTTTCACTCAATTTTCACTTAACATAATTCGCAGTGTTATAAATCTTGCCCTTCCTCTTTTCCGAGGAGGAGGAGGAGGAGTCTTTTATTCTTTACACAACAATTCACGTCAATCAATATATATTAATATTCTAAATGCGTCGATAGCTGTAGCCAAGCAGCCGTAGAAGTAAAAATTAAATGGATTTTTTACAAAGACTTTAATCAATAACTGACATCCATCGAAGCATGGTACCAAACAAAAGAAACCTACTGAACACTGTGAAGGAAATATGAAATAAATAATCAATAGATGACGTATATAAGTCTATCGAACATATCGGAAGTATAGAATGAATGAAGTAAGAAATAAACCATCAATAGATGACGTATAAATGGTAATCGAAAATATTGTCCACCTCAACTAAAAACCCATCAGGACCTTCCCTTCGGGAGAGGGAATTAATAGCAGACACATCTACTAATTACGGATGGCAATATGATAAGCGAAAAGCAGCAACCAACTCAACTAAAGTAAGTGTCACACCTACAAAACGGCACAAACACATACAAACGAACGTCTTCGCTTCTCCTATACCACGGCGCTCATTACGCGATCTGTATCCGATGAGGGACTTCTATAATCAATGTCCCTTGGTCCCTTAAGATGAACTGGAAGAGCTCGTAAGCGATCAATTTCAACCCAAAGCATATAAATTTATAAATTGAAGTTAAAAAAATTTTAAAAATAAATGAGAAACGATTATGATACCGAAGTGTTTAGAGATATGAGGATGATGAAATGATTGGAGTTTTATAATGTATTCCCAGATGTTAACGTCAGTATTTTTAATTTTTCTAAGCATACCTTTCCTTCGTCCTTTCCTCTTTTCTTTTCCAATCAATATTTTTAATTTTATATAAATAAGTATAAAATTTAAAAAATTAAGTATAAAATAATAATAAGTATAAAATAATAAGTATAAAATTAATAAGTATAATAAGTATAAAATTAAAAAAGTAATGTTATCATTCAATACAATTATTATTGATATTCATTTAGAAATTATCAATCACCGGATTTGCGTTTTATTTTAACTAAAGTTCGTTACGTAACTGACATAACCGCATAAAATTTATGACACAGATATAAGCCACCAATTTCTAATACAGGGTACATCTGTTACTGCTATTGTTTCTTCGGTAAGGTTTTTCAGAAGAAGAAGTAGAAGAATGGATGAGGGTCGGCCATATTCGCCCTGGTTCCGCCAAAGTAAAAGCAACCTGAACCTTAGAGCTCGCCCTTTTACCGCAGAATTTAATTGGTTTTTCTATGGGTTTTTATTATTTCCTTTTCGGACGATTTTTACCCGGCGGTTCTTCTGTTGGGTAACGAAGTCATTGCATCCTGAGGAATCTCATCGCAACACTTCGCATCACGTTGAGGTTTGACGCAAAGATTAAACTGCAACGCAACGAAGCGAGCAAGCGAGTCAGTAAATTCGCTATTATGACATTAATATGAATACACTTTTGTGTAAATTTGTGTGTGTATGTATGAATGTGCGTGTATGTGCACGTGTGAGCATATGTATATTAATATGAAAATTGCTGTTAATTTATAATGTTTAGACTGAAAATATTTGGCGTATATTTTAATAGAATTTGTTGCATCTGTATGAAGTAATAATTCGTTTTGATATTTCACCTGCCGCGAGTTACTATAAGAACAGTTTTCCAGTTTCGGAAACTGCATTCAACTCTAAAATTTTAAGTAGAATATATGCCTGAAATGTATACTTCCTATGAAGAATTCCCTGGGGGAGCAAGTTTGCGCTACACACACTCGCATAAACTTAAACGCAAAGACATTAATCAAAGTCCGGAAGTTGTAAAAATCGCTTGATTTTTTTGGTACTTCCTACGAAGTTGAATAGAATTTTAACATTTAATTATACTATTGTTAATCATTTTCCCTATCCTTTTCAATTTCCGTGCGTATTTTTGTAACTTTTGTTTATTGTATTTATTTTTTCCTTGCACCTTTTTGTATCGTCGGCAAATCTTTTTTACTTCCTTGTCTGTCCATGCATCCTCTTCACATGCTTATACTTTCAATATTTAAAAAGTATTTGAATTTCAAAAGAATCAATGCATACAATATTGCATTTACTCTTTCATTCAACACATCAAATATTTTATTATTTTCGAATTTTCTATTCAATGTCATTCCGGTAATTACACCAGAATATGAAAAAATAAGTATTAGAGAATACTTTCTCAGCTGCGTTACGCTAGCGCGCCTCATCCTGTATGAATGTTCATGTAGAGCATGAATCACTTTTATGTAGTTAGCAACGCTAGTGCTCGTTTCCTTCATCCTTGAACCAATTCTTTTTTCATGAACTGTCCTTTTAATCCTTTTCGTGATGACTTTTGTTATTATAAAACAAAAAAGAATAGGATTATGCATTCTTCTGTCATTTAGAATTAGCCCGCTTTCCTGAAATGTCACAAAGAGAATGGTAAATACTTTATTTTCCTCTCGTATTTAATCTATATTTTTTCGCATTTCATTTTCTTACGTCTTTTTTCAGCACGAAAATTTCATTTTAATTATCAGTTTAAGAGAATAAAAGGAAAGGGAAAGGAACCGAGGCTCTTTGATATTAATCAGATCTATGTGCAATTTCCTTCAACAGAAATTAAGGCATGAATTTAAAACATCCAACGCACAAACTGAAAGACGCCATAAGGGCACAAGGTCACTTATGAACTTCTGAATAAATGATCAAGAGTAATATTTCATACAGGTTTATTTTGTTTTTTATAAAATTTTCCTATGAAATTTGTAAAATGAAGGAGAGTCGAGAATCGATAAAATCACAAATAATGTAAGAAGAAACCTCGCACAAGTTTATAATTTCATTCTCGAAATAATTAAACAATTCCTACAAGTTAAAAATCACAATCTTCAAAAAAATAATCTTCAGAAACATCTGGTTCACTTATTTTATTAAAGAATTAAAGCCAGACAGAAATAAAGAAAAGAATGAAGAAACGAAAGCAGTAAAGTATGAAGGAAAGAAGAGAATCGCAAAAACATTTTCGCATCAAAAATGAAGTGTGGCAACCTGATAAATGGCTGTAAACGGTGTGCACGGCAACACCGGCAAAGTGCTTAATATTTGCTCTGATGAAAATTTGCACTTCCAAGAAATTCATCCCCTGCCAATTTGGTGGCAACTCTTCCAAGCAAAACATTATCAATTTACGAAGCAACAAAACCAAGTGATTCCTTATCGAAACGAATATTTTACGAATTCCCAAACAGTGGGAATCTTGAGCGGTTCACAATAAAAGTTTTGTGAAAGAGGAAACGGAAGGGGATGGCAAGATAAAGGAACCAAACATATAAACTATCATTACGCGGTGAAATAAAAGCAGCCGTGCAAGTAAAATAGCAAGCTGAAAATGACGCGCAGAAATATCGCTAGCTAAGACTACCTCTCATATTCATTTCTTACTTCTTTCTATTCTTCCTCTACTCATTTTCTGCTTCCCAAAAGTATTGTTATTTTTGAGTTTAGTCTTTATGAAAAGATACAAATTTCAATTTCCGGTTTTCGTTTTACTTCCGTTTTGTAACTCACTAATAAATTAAATTTTCATCTTTTGAAAATTTTCCATGGAAAACGTTCATTCCATATGCTTCTCTCTTTTTCTTTTTATATGAAAAGGCTCCAGTAGAAAGAGAAAAACGGAATCATTGATTTGGTCTTATCGAACAGTTGTCTACAAGATTATCGATAAAAACTACATCATCTTCACCATCACCTCTCCAGTCATCATCACCAACAACATTAACATCGAAAATTATTGACAGCTTAATTAATGCTCTAAGTATTTCTTTCTCCGATTATTTCTCTATTTCACTATAAATTTCTCTCGGAGAATAAATAATGTCGAACACGAAAAAGAAGAAAAAAGAACGGAGGGGAGAAAAGGAAGAGAAAGGAACACTTTTTAAATATTATATTAAATATAAAGACTGTTTCTTTTACAGTTTTGTATTTTGTTTCTTCACACTTGTTCTCCTTCTCGCTTTATTCTCCACTCACTCTTCTTATTTCGTCTTTCGAAGCAAACTATCGCAACATTTTGGACGCCTACCGCTGCTGACCGCATTTAACCGACTACAACCTGCTTTTGTTGTCTCCAAATACTATTAATGAGGTCGCTTTTGGCTAGACTTGAATTCGTAACCACTTGCACAGCATGTGATATCTCCTATTTTCTTACTCATGATTTATTTACTCAATTTATTTACTCAAGTTCCTCAATGTTCCGATGTGTTCCTAATAGTTGTTGTGGGTTGGGAAATGATATATTCAAAAAAAAATTGTTCCTCTTTCAACGTTAATGCCTCATCCTGTCATACGATCAATCGCTTCTTTTTGCTTAGCAATAGCCTTTTTCAAAACTTTTTAAATTAACCAAAGTAAAATATATTTTCAAAAATAAAATTTGCCTGACTTATTTATAAAGATTGCTAAAATGTAAGAAAATTATAAATTAAAAATTGCCCCTTTTTATTTCTTGGACATATAATTCCTCAATACATAAGATTAATCAGGGGGGGCGGATTTGAAGAGGGGGGTCTTACGGTAGCTAAATAGCAATAAACGAAATTATAAAGAGTCAAAACCAAAAGAAAAAAATTATTTAAGAGGCTTATAAAATCATCAATACTGAAATGTATGCTTGGTCATTTTTAAGGGCGCTTGAAACATGAATTAGCAATAAAAACAATTATTTTTGTCCCGCATTTAGGAAGGCAGAAACATAGTTGCCAACTTTCTTCCCTTCCTAAATACGAGATAATAATTCTTAGTATTTCTTATTCTTAGCATCCTTAAATAAGTTTGAGCAATGATGATTTTATAAATAAGTAAATAAATAAATAAATGATTTAACCTCTTAAGGAATCTTTTTTTTTTGACAATAAGGTTTCATTTATAGCTACTTAGCAGCCAGATTTTCACCCTCTCCCAAATCTTTCCCAACTTATCCGGTTGTTCCTTCAATAGTTTCTTTGAATCTTTTTCCTTTGTCATTCTTGTTGGGGTTTTTTTTTGAAGAGGTTTTTGGTGGTTTTTCTCTTTCGATCTCCTTAACTATTTAATTATTTCTTTTTCCATCGAATTTAAATTAAACTCACAATCTGGTAAATCTGGCGTTATTATTCTTCTTCTTATTATTACTGCTGGGTAAAAGACGAGACAAATGAATTTTGTGTTATATCATTTCCCTTTCTTCCAAAATAACTTTTTGTAGTTTTCTTTTTCTTGCTTGTCATTCGATTGAATAGAATTTCTTTGGTTTTATTTTAACAACAGAACGAAAAACGGATTTTAACGATTATCAAAGCATATAAATATTTTATGAATAGTGATGATTACAATAATTTTAATGATAAAAAAGCTTTTTAAGGGGAAAAAAGCTTCATTGCGGGAAAAGTGGCAAAATACTATAAACGTCGATAAAAGCCATGTGATATTGATGGCAATAAGTTTAACTATTTTTTTTAAAAAGATCGGGAAAAATTGTGACGGCGCATTTTGTTTCAAAGCTTCTAACAATTTTTGTTGCTACGAAAAAATTTCAAAAGTATATAAATCGAAAATAATCGCGGTTGTTTTCTTAAAAGTAATTTAATAGTAATATAAAATAATAATCAAGAATTTAAAGTAATAAAAATAAAGTAAAATAATCAAATAAAGAACCCCAAATGCATTTGAACTAAAATACTTTTAATTAATCAATTTTTAATTGATAATCTTAAAATACTTTAAAATTAATACAGATAATATTTTTTGTATTTTTTTTCTTTAATATTTTCAGTGCATTTTTATAGAGACGTGTATTATTCTCCAGCCTTGATTTATATTTCGTATCCATGATATTTTGTATGAGTTGTTATAAATTTGAATGCATTAAATTTAGCATTTTTTGCTTTCTTCTCAGTGTAAGTTTCACTCATGCTTACGAGTTACTTACTGCTTAATTTTTTTATTGTGCATTTTACCTCAACCATATTTTGCTGTTTTTCTTGTAATTGTTATTTTAACTAAAATTGGAATCGTGCAGGTAGTTTTAGTACAATTGTTTGATATTTTATGGACTACTTACATTCTATGAATAACCAAAGCAGTTAAATAAAATCAAGTCAATAAACTCACTTGCATAAACACGCACGCATTTTATCAGTGCACACTTTTATTCATTTTTTCATCAGAAATCGCGTCATCTTCTTTTATACGACGAAATTTTAATACAATTCTTTTTATTATTGAAACATTCCAAGAACAAGAAAAAAATATAAAGTGATGTCTGCTCTTTTTCAATTTTTTCTTATATCAACGTTTATTGGTATTTCGTCTTCCTGTTTCCCTTCGTGTGTGTGCATCCTTCTTTCTTAAAATTGTTTATTGTTCGTTTTTTGAAAACTATTCACTTAAGAAAAAACAATCAAAGAGATTTTGAATGAACATGGTTTTTAAATATTTTACAAGCCATGTTAAAATTCTGCAAGAGCGAAAGGGAATGTAAAATATCTTTTTCTCTTGTCTACGGCTGCAATACCAACCAAATCATATGCATTCACCTCATCCGCTTCTTTCCACTTCCATCCATCAAATTAAGCACCGTCAACGCTAACGAACACTATAACTCGTTTATCATATAGATCTTGTAAAATTTTGCGATTTATATTTATCTTCTTTGAGTTTTTTTTACAATTACTTCTCTATCTATTTAAGGTTTCTGATGAATGCAAAATTATTTGGAGATAACATTTCTAAAAGATTGAATTCGAATAGCAAGAAGTAGGAGAGGGAAGGAGGTGGAGTATGAAATTGAGAGGGGTATGGGAAGAGAGAAAGAGAGAGAGTTGAAGGACTAGTTAAGCGAAAAGGTTGCCTTTTGTTTTTATATATTTTGTGATTATTGCGTGTGCACGTGCTTCTGCGTGTGCATGAGTTTATGCATGTTATGCCTGCGATTAATTGCAGTTATTTATGTCCCAGCTGCTCGTACAAGCCTGCGTACATAAAAATCTGTACATGCACTAGCGCGTATTTTTTGGAAATCTGTATTACGTGCACCAATCGTGATATAATTTTTTGCGCACATTTAATGAGCAATGAGTTATCCTCATCACTTATTTTTCAACTAATTCCTAACAGCGAGTAAACAACACAAATGCACGAACACAAATAATATTAAATAAACTAAACTAAATCATTTTAGTTAATATATGCAATTTCTAATTCTCGCCATTCGTCTGGAAGAGAAGCAGCCATAAGAGCAGTTTCCAAATAATTTTCTCATCCTTAGCTAAGATTCCAAGCAAAATAGTTTCGCCGGTTTTTCAACAGCTTTAGCCTATTTATATACAACAAAAATATATTGTATTATTTTTTTATTACATTATTCTATTACCTTCAGATTTTAATACTCTACCTTTGATATATCATAACCATAATCCCGCACTCTTACCTCCACATTTTCCTATTTAATTGATAGCATGATGGACTCTTCCAACGAGACTATAGAACGTCCTATCTATCTCACCCCTTACGCACTGACACACTTAGTGTTGTTTGATGTAGACCGATAATTCGCGCGAATTATCGTAAACCACAATAATCTACCGTCTCCAATAGTAGTAAATATTTCTGTGTAGTGGCCTTGACCCAAGGTACCCTTATGCTGCTGTTGGTTTTTGCTCCAATCATCATTGTTCCTACCCGATGCTATTTAAGTCACCACGTTGGACATTTACAGGAACAGTCAGCTCGTTTACCGCACCGTACAGACATATACATAAATACATTTTGCCTGGATAATATCATAGGCCGATGTATTTTAAGAAGTGCCATACGAAAAGTCGCCTATAAGTCCAAATAGATGAGTAAGAGAGCATCTTTCAAGTATTTCTTTAAATTATTTATGAATTGTCAATAGCCATCGAAATCAATCTTAAACGGTTTTCTCGAAAACAAAATCAGAAAACAGAGTAAGAACGCACGATTTTCTGCCGGTTTTTAAGATGAAGTTATTGAATAAGATTTTTCTTTTAGTTCATCACGAAAGCGTCAGGGTCATTTATTTATTATTTCGTAAAAGAATAAGTGATTAATGATATCGATATCGTTCCCTTTCTTCCCTTTTCGAGTTTGCAGCGCAATTAGTCAAAATTGCCCAACATTTATCTATTTCCTGCTTGTTTTTTATTCTTACTATCTTTCTTGATTTATTACGGTTTTCCCCATTTGTCTCATTTTTCCTAATCTATCTAATTCTTTCCTTGTGGATTTACTGCTACTCAACCCTCGCTTCTTCTTCTTCTTGGGATAGAATACGAATTTCGAGCAAATACAATCCTGTTTCGTCACGATTTCAAAATATACAATACGGTAAGGCACCACTAGAAAAGAAAGAAAAGGACGATTGAAATATTTGAAGAGATAGTTGTTATTTTTAGAGAATCAATCGGACGTTTGTTTATATTTTAATAGACTTTCGCCACTAAATCTGTCTGTATGGACATATCCCTATGGATGGATAACCTACGAATACACAGATGCGTTTCTCACAAAGTCTGGGAGACAACCTTATATCAGTGAGGCTCTTGGCTTCGTCAACTGCGTACTTCTGTATTCCATCTATCACGCTTTTCCGCATGCATTTTACTATAATTATTTTTATTTCCTTGTAATTTATATGAACGACCTCGCCCCATTCTTATAAAACGAAGGTCGTCTCTAATAACTATCTCTCTCCCTCTTTACTAAAAAAGTTCGCGACGTGCAATAAATTTATAAACAAATAAGAGCGTCACACCGTCTAAAACATATCTCAACGGTCAGCTTTTTTTCGAATCAACTAAATATATATTTAAGAGACTAATTTTTTAATAAATAAATTATTTTTAATAAGAATACTGCAATCATTTCACTAAGATTCGTAACAATCATAACGAAATATTACGAATTATTAAAGTCGATTAGTTCTCCTTCACCGAACGTGGTTTTGGTTAGTTTTGATTTTTTATTGCGTTAATTGCTATTATTGCTTTTGACTTCATAAAATGCTGAGATACGGACCCCAACATTTGTTGACTGGCTCTGGAAGATAATTAATGCTTCCCTCATTGCTTTTATCATCGTTCTACAACGACATAACAATGACAATAACATAATAACATTTTTATTCAATAAAAGCTGCTTTTTTATTAATGAAATTGTGACTAAATGTTAAAAATTTAACTACTTTTGTCAATTATTTTTAAAAATTGCAACATCAGCAATACAACGTTTCAATTTAATTGCCGTTTTCATTGACAAAAAAGCACTTATTCTTGATTGTTTATTTGCTTGATCTTTCATGTTCTTCTTCTTTGATTCTCCTTTTTTATTCGCCGATATTTTTGGTCAAACCTATAGTGACTCACAGCATTATCTCGTTATCCAATGATTGCCACTAATTGTGGCGGTTGTTGCCAAGCTGCAATACGTTTCGCGATCAATATTTTTAGCGGAAGAAGCATAGAACAAAACCACGCTCAAGCTCACTGTCCAATAAGAATATGACGAAAAGGAGCGCGACACAAAGAGAAGAAGAAGCAGAGAATTTCGAAATACGCCACGAGATTTTAATAAGTACCGAATGAATTAATTTCAAAAAAGGAAGATTTCATTGAAAAGTTTATTCGCTTAAAATTAAAATGTGAAAAAATTTAGAAAAAAAATATGGGAAGTCTTTAGAATTTTGGTAAATTATATTTACCATGAAATGGCTCCAAATGGTTTTGCAATAACTTTTTTGCAAATACATTTTTATGTGATTTAATTATTTGCTCACTTATTATTGAAGAACACAGACGAAAACTGAGATTACGGAGAAATATTGAGTATATCTTTCCAGATTTCATTGCACAAATGAAAAAAAATTAATTTTCTTCATCAGAAAAATTCCTTAAAAAGCACACACATACTCAAAAGCATCTACCCTCTCGTGCATTCTCAAAATTGCAATGACATTTTAAATATTTCATTATTACAAATAGTTTATAAAAGCATTTATCTCTTTGTCTTTCCCTTTTCCTTTTTCCCTCTCATCAACAACCGTTAGTTGTTAAGAAACTAAATTTAATGCCACCTTCTGCGGTCACAGCAATTCATTTCTCAATAACTTCGTCAATTGAGGCTAAACATAAACAAAGAAAAAAGGAAAGAAAAATCCGGAGAGCCGACCAAAAAATCAGCAATAACCAATTACTGCGACGGAACTGATACGAACAGGAAAACTACCAACCCAACGTACAACCCCAGGTCCAAGGCACAATTGCATCAGACAGACATACGTTTACACACATACATATTCACACAGCCATTCGCACAGACACAAACAGACATATCCTCGTTCTGATTCCGTGACCGACATTTATGACTATAGTAGTCGCTGTTGCTGAGCCGTTGCCGCTTTGGCTCGTTACTAGCGGTCATTTCGGGTTCCACGCACTTAAATCAACTGGAAGGGAACTTTGATGTCATGCGATGCGACGTACCAAATGGCAATAACAACGTCGGCAAATGTAGTATCGAAAACAAAAAACGGCAATGCTAAAACAGCTAGATTAAATTCCTTACAATCGCAATTACAAAATGCATTTGCAGTGCTCATAAAGTATTCGACACCACGACAAGCAAACAATACAGTTTCGTCAGACAAGTATCAACAACGTTCTTCTTTTGTAATTCCTACCGTCAGCTATTCATTCGTTCTTACGGCTGTAAAATGAACGCTAGACGAGCGAATGAAAAGCAACGAATGAATGAAGGCTGGAATTAATGGAACGAATAGATAGATAGATAGACAGACAGACTATAGACACAGAGAGACGAATATTAAATGCAATTGAAATTTCGTTAATGAAAGAATTTGTCGTCAATCGGTAATCCATACCCCTCCCCTCTCACCAAACTATAAGCCTCCTAAGCTATTCGTCTATTCGTGCGCCTTTCCAACATTTTTATTTCTACGAGCCTGCCATTAGAGGATCCAATCCTCTGAATCAGGAATGGCGAACATGTGTGCGCGTTGAATAGTGTTCTTGTATTCCTGTTGTTGTTGGTTTTGTAGGCCAATTTTATACGGCCATTGTAAGAGGCAAAAGCTTTCATCTAATAGAGCACTTAATATCCGCGAAAGCCACCAGTCGAATGATTCACAATTTCCACTCGTAGGAATTTTGTCGACGTCAGCACTGTCATCACAAAGGTTGATGTAGTTCTTGTTTTTGCTGGCGTACCCTTGTTATTTTATGTTCAATTAATGCCGAAGAAAAGTGATTTACACCCTCTTGACAAATTATGTAGGTGTATCTCTCACTCTCCCTCTCTCTCTCTCTTTCTCTTTCTGTCTTTACATGTCTTTACATGTGTTCGTGTGTGCATGTGAGTGCGTGTGTGTTTGCAGAATTGAATATTGCAGTGTCTCTTTGGCGATTAAGCTCGTCTGAATTCGAATTGGCTCTCTTTATTGATCTCTGGCAAGAAGAGAGAGATTTTCATTAATTTAAGTTATATCAATCAATCAATCAATTCAAGGCACTATTGCAGTCAAGTTGAAGGTAATGTCCTGGCATTTAAATCCATGAGTGGCTTGATTTCAGTTTAAAAAAATATTGAATACATTTGAATTTGTTTCAGTCATACAAATAGAAAGTACAATAATAATTCCTTTTACACTTTTCTCCATTCCTTGATATTATCTTATATAAAAAATATCTTGATGTTATCTTATACATTTTTGAATTTATATACGGTTAATTTCTTTCTTTGCATGTTATGGAGAAATGGTTGTGGTCACGGTTTCCGTCACCGACTCGGGATTTTATTCACGAGACTTTTATATTTATTTACTTATTTTTTTATTAATGGTTATCCTTTCTTAGGTTTTCTTAATGACAATCCTAATCACAAAGCCAATTATATTCGAGTAAATTATAAGACGACTTTACAATGGATTCAGCGAAAAATTGAAAAATTGTTGCAAAGAGAATGCGGTGACTTTGGCAAGTCCGCCATACGTCCCACTCATCATGAGAGTGACTAATTTTTCATTTTAATGTAAGTCCTATTTTCTACAGAAAGAAGCTCCAATTTAGAATTCTTATATTTTTGAAAGCGATTTGGGATAAGCTGTTTTAATTTACGACATTGAGATGTCCTGCAAAAAAGTTTTCAGTACTTGACAGCGTAAATCAAAATTCCATCTACGTTAAACTCTTTAATTAAACAACTCGTTATGAATTTTTAAATGAATTTAATGAAGCAAGAAATCTTTATCGTTGCTGTTGTTGTTTTTCCCCACATGCTTTCACGCTTTTTGGTTATGTTTTCCTCTTGCCTTTTTCGTTGTGTGTTAGCTGTTTGTGTTGCCTTTTTACGGAGTCTCTTAATTATATAAATTGAGTTTTATTTGAGCTTTATAATAATGAGTTTGACTTTAAATCCTCCCTATCGCTCACGATGAACATACTTAAATATTAAATTAATTTAATTGGCTTAATAAAGGTTTCAAATTGTTTCTTATTTTCCTTAAAAATAATTTCTATATTAACGATAATTATAATAAGAAAAATAATGCAATTTATAACATGATTTATAAAAAATATCATTTTAGAAATATTTAGAGACTTTCATTCGAAATATTTTCCACTGCCTTTTGCAACTTTCGAATTCCAGACTTCGTTCAGCATTCATGTTTTTTCCTTTCGAGCAAGGACACCGAAGTAGCGTGACAGTTTAGAAATATTCCAACATTGCTTCGCCTAAAGCAAAAAATTCCACATTAGAAAGAACATAATCTTTTTTGGTCCAAATGTGAAAGTGCCGGCCAATTAAAAAATATGCTGTATTCCGTTAGAACTTGTCCCCCTGAGTATTTATTATTATGACACCAAAGCTGTAGGGTCATTGTCCTTGGTTTTATTGGAGTTCAAAAATTCAACATCTTCATACATGTTCAGTGAATTTAACTAACAAAAACAAATGATTTGTTCTACCATATTTTTATTTTGAACATCGTTTAGTAAGATATATTGAATCCTGACCTATTTTGGACATGTTGTTCTTGTTTTGTGTTTTTGAGGATATGTATCTCGTGCACTGCAAAAAATTCCACATTAAAAAATTTCCAACTGATCGATGTTACAGTTTCTGAGATGATCAATTTCATTTCCGGGAAACTGTACGGGAGAAGAACTAAAACCATTGGAATATTTAAAACGTATGCTTTCCGGAGTCAAGAAATCAGGGGAAACTTTCAGAAATCTCGCAGCATACATCTCGCAGTATACATACGCAGCCACACACACATACATACATACATACATACACACATACACACAAATAAACACAAACATATGTTTAGTTATTGATGTTGTTTTTATGGTACGAAGGTTTTCCATTGTTACGAAATTCGTTTCATCAATTTATGTTGATTGTTGTCGAAGTAGTATGCGGTCGGTTTTTTCGATTGAGTCACACTTTTTTGGTCTTTCTCGGTTTTGTCCATCGAACTCTATGGCGCCTTCTCTCTGTCTTTTTTCATCGCTTCCTCTCTCTCCCTCTCGTTTTTTCCACGCTCTCCTCTCTTCACCTCCATCGCGTAGCAGTTTTGTTTTATTCCGGTTAATTTCGTTACTTCATTTTATCAATATGTTTATTATTCATTCTTCCTCTCTTCAAAAACAAAAACTGCGTTCCCATCGGAATAAAAAAGCATACTGCAAGTTTCAGAAAACTTATAAATATTGAATATCAATTGATCGACTGCAAGCAAACAAAAAACTGTATTCGTCCCCCACACAAATGTGCTTTTGATGGCATGCGATGAGATATAAAAACAAAACGTTGTAACATATTTTATAAATATTTTTTTTTAAATAGACAAGAAGTGTCAGATCTGACTTTCCGCAAAACTTCAAGAAATCGCTTTCTCGGGAACGGCCATAATTTGTTACCCAAACTAGAGACACGCCCAACGTCATACAATTAATCATGCCACGTGTTTCGAAGCCTTAAAAATAAATGTTATATCATTTTATTTTCCTTCTCTATAATTTTTTATTTATTTATTCCGGTGAATCATACTGGCTTCTGCTTCCTTAAATGCAGCGATCTCGCTCGCTCTCTTCCTCTCCGTCTATCTTTTCACTGAACCGAAAACCAGATTACAAAGAAAGAATGAGTTTATATCATTCTGTAAATATTTCGTGTTATTTGGAAAGAGAATACAAAAAAAGCATTGATTGATTAATGAGACAGGATTGATAAGTGGCAGGCGTTTTTTCACACAGCCCAATAGCTCTTATTTTCAAGTAACACCTGTGAATAATTAATCAAGCATTAAAGATAAAAAAGCGAAAAAAGCGAATTAAAATATCAGCCACACTTTCGCTGATGATAGAGTTCTCCCTCTTCTCATAGGATCAAATTCGGTCTGCATCTTGTTTTCGATCACATTTGATAACAATAACTACAAATAACGGTTATTTATTATTATTTAACCTTACTTTACATCGCCTCTCCCAATCAATTTTAAAAGACGGCCTGCTTATTCTCTTCTAATACCATAATGAGAAATATAAAGTGATCTCTCGAGTTCTCTCTCCTGCATCAAAGTGTGGAGATGAGGACAAATTAAACGCGACTCACGCGCACCCACCCAACCACGCACATACACACACATGCACACACATACATACAGATACAGAAAAAGAGCACATCAGGTGTATTCAATAGAATACAAAATAAATAAAATAAAATATACCGATAAATTGAACGGAAACACACCCAAAATTGTGCGGAAGCGCACCCACACCGGATAAGAAAACTTTTCAATATTTACAATGAATTGAATATATTGAAAAATTTATTATTGCTATTAAATTTTATATAATAACTCTTCTTCTTCATTGTCTTCGTTTCCTTATCTGCATGAATAAAATCGAACTCTAAAAAGCATTTTCGCGCTCGCCTACTTCCGACCTGCTTATACTTAATGTCGGTTGAAAAGAACAAACTTCAATTGTGGCTCTGCGAGGGTCCCATGAGGGCATTTCTAGAACTTTACGAGGGCCTCACGAAACCGAATAAATTTGTTTCCACACGTCGTCGGTTCTTAAGAAACGGCGCAGTAATAACTTATGATAAGCGTATATGAACAGAGTGAAAGTAAGATAGAAACGATAGAGTAAGAAAAAGAGACACAGAGAGAGAGAAGGAAAAGAAAATGTGATTGCTTTTGCCTCCAGCGAATAATAAAACCAATTTATACCTCTTTTAAGAATAAAAAATTATATTTCATAATTTTGAAAGAGACCCATTATTGGGGTGGTAAATAAACAAGTCTTTAATTTCATTAATAATATACAAAAGACATATAGAAACCTATAATAAAAGGCTCTTGAGACACTAACTTAACAGACGCGTTGCTTCTAAGCGAAGGAGAATGTCGAAATTGAGAAAGGGACTGAACAATATAAATTGAGAGAATGATAGTTGGGGCAGAAAAAGAATAGTAGACGCAAATCAGAGGTGGGGAAAACCAACCGCATCAAATAACGAAAATGGCACCAAAAGTAACTAAATAACCAAATAACGAAAATGGCACGAAGAATACAAGTCAAGCTAACCAACGTCAACGAAAGTCATTTAGATTTTCATTTCTGACGACATTCATTACAATCAAGAGCAACCAGTAAAAGCAGTGGCGATATTTACCACGAACGGAAATGCAAAAATAACACTACTACAATAACAACAATCCAACTAAACAAAATGATGTTGTTTCCCAATTTCAAATTAAACGCATTTACAAGCCGAATGTCGTAGAAGTATTTTTTAGCAACAGCAACAACAACTGAAACGGTATCATCTTCATCAACGTCAACTGCCTTTAGCTACAGATTCAGTGGTTAAGTTCACCCTCAATCTCATGCCTGCCAGCACCTGCAAACAGACGAATAAATGCTTTGCGAATGACACTCATCCGTTCATTTTGCTTTTCAATATCGTTTTCGTCTTACTCAAAAAACTCTCCACAAAATCATTTCGGAGTATCTGCGGCAATAACGAAATACGAGATGCGTGTTAATGCATCTGTTTATGTCAGTTCAAGATAGTTGTCATTGCAGTGGTTTGTTGGCGAAATTGTTTCTCGGAGGTTAAAGCCAAATCAAGAATGACACTGTAGTTGTGTGCTTGTGTATAATTTTGTTATAAATGTCCAAGCATTGAATTGTCTTACAAAATTCATACAGATCTTTAGTCATTTGACCATAATTTTAGACCACAAACCCAATATATAAATGCAACTACTAACAGTTCGTCTGCAGTTTCCATACTTTTACCGCAACTGTAAGAACCGGAACAGCAGCAATAACCATTTCCATAGCAGTAAAACTGACAGTGAAGGACATTATTATTTCGTATGAAATCTTTTATTGCTATTTTATTTATTTTTTATTTTCACTTTAGTTTAGTTTTGCGTTGTTAAATCTATATCCAGCTTCATTTAATTTTACAATGCTCACTTTTCCATTCTTCTATTAATTATTATTCTGTTTTCTATCTACATTTTGCCTGATTTTGTTGTCGATTGCTGTAGTTTTGTTCATCAACTCACAAAAATACAGATAACATTTGGGTCAAGAAATATTTTAATTCTTTAAATCATTCAGTTACTTTTGGAATTGGGAGAAAAGTCATTTCATTGGAGTTTCTTATTATTCGCGACCACACAGCAATTATAACTCAAACAACAACAATAACAACAACTTTTCTTTAAAATGTAAATTTTAATGAGCCCGCCTATGATGCATTTTATTGCATTTATTTTTAATAACTTACGGTCACCACAATCAAAATCTTTCAAAAGAAAAATAAAAGCAGAAACGGCGAACTATCGGTTAGCTGTTTTCCACAAGACGAAATCTTGAAAACCGGTGTGAAGTTACCATCCTGCGAATTCAGCATCCGGCGAGTTCAGCTGCATAAGTGTTTAAAACCTCTGTTCTTCTTACATGGCGTAAATATCGCAGTTGTGAAGCTAAGAATAAAGCACGTGCGCCAACCTAATTTTCTTCCTATGCAATAGAGTGATTACTACTCTAGTAAGTTTTTTTTATATAAATTAAAGAAATTTACCACAAAAATAGTATTTCGAGATTTACTTTTACATGTTTCTATATTTAACTAACATCAAATATCCAAAATGCATTACAATTCTGATTCCGATGCTAACCAGCTAACAGTGATCACTTAGTTCTCTATAAAAAATGCAGATGTGATTTATGTTTAATCCGCCTAGATGCCTTAGATGCCTTCCAGAGGTTCTCACATTCGTCAGAGACGATTTTGGGCGACAGAGGCAATCTGCAAGGGATTCTGAAGCATATTGTGTTAACACCTGTAGCAGTTTATGCTTTGTAAAACGTACCAGTATAATTTATACGTTATGTCATCTATTCTATTGTATTTTAGACGCCCATACATACATTTTAAGACCACTTGTCAATTTCATATCCGTCTGTTTTTTTTTCAATCTGTGCGGGATGCTGAAGAAAATACTCAAAACAGGAGTGATAGTTGATCCTCCATAAACACCGATCCTCCATAAAATTCTTTTTTTTTATTTAATGAAATTACCCACCGTTTCGAAATAATTTCAACGAGAATTAACATCCTTTTCAATAAATGGAAAAATGATAATTTAAAACAAATAACAGCTAATAATGAGATTAAAATAATAACCATAATAATTTTCATTACATTAGTAAAATTGGGAGTATTATCGGAAACAACAAAATATCTGAGACAACCATGATGATTATATGATCAATGGTAATCACAACAAACAAAAACCAAATAATTGTAAAATCTAATATCGTTCTACTTACCGAAGTTCTATGTTTTCATTTTCTCCTTTAATATAATTTCTTTGTCACATCAAAAAAGCTGAAGAAGAAGCAGAGGCAGAGAGAATGAACATCTTATACTTGTATAAACTAAGACACTTCTATTTTGACGGCCACAAACTTAGCCTGACTTAAACAGATCTAGATCTAATTCGTAATGGATCAAGAGACTTACTCACTCACCGACTTACTCGCCGACCATCCCGACGGACGTAAAAGTTATTTTTTTGTATCTTAATGCTGAAATATCCTTGTCAACGGAAATAACTAAAACGACAACGACAACGAACAATAGAATCACAATCATGAACAACAGAAGCGACGACGACAAAAAGCAATAACTTTGATTCAGTCTGTTAGCGCATAAACTGCAGGGTCAGAGGAAGAATGCGGTGCAAGTATTCAAGTGGAAAAAGTGACAATGTCAAGATTGTATAAAAACATTTACAACAACGCCAAAGCACTTAAATAATGCTGGTAGATGTATTAAAGCAACAACTGTAACAATAATAATATCAACAAAAATATAAAACAAATATTCACTCTACGCGAACTCCCACTGCAGAAATGTCCAGACAAACACAAGCGCAAACAACAACAACGACGAAAACATTAAAGTAATACAAGCAACGAACGAGAAATAATATGAGACAAATAACTTATTTTAGCATCTGTCGCCAACCTGACATAAAATGGATATAGTCATCACAGACTAATGGCAGTTTTGACTCATTGTTGCGCTTATGTCGCGGTCCTCGTGACCTTTGCACAAAAAAACCTCAATAATAACCTCCAATCATTCAATGAAAGATGTGGGTCGAATAAAAGAAGAAGAAGATTATGGTAATAAATGCGAAGTTAGAGAATTACAACGGCAACAATAGAAAATTGATAGATGAATGAAAAGATCGGAAGAGAAGAGTTCGGTAATAAATAGATTCAGTTAATGAAAATAAAGGAAAAACAAGAAAGGCGATAAAATATTTCTTGAAAGAACGGAAGCTCTTGCTTCGAATAAAATTATTGATTTGCGGTGAACAGAAAATATGCATTTCCCACCGAACGCGAAAAAGTTGCCTAAACTACAGAATCATAATATCATCATCATCATCATCAGCAGCAGCAGCGAACGCAGCAACAACAGAAATTGGAAAGCACAAGAATTTATTTATTTTAAAAGAAAAAAAACCGCTACGCAAATTTATTTAAGGCGGCCAAAGCAGCTCGTTACGAATCATAACTAAAAAGATGTTACTTCGCGTTTTCTTTTCACAAAATATTTTTCCTCCTTTGTTCATTCAGCCAAAACAATGAATCTGTATCTGGGAGGTACCAAATCCTCTTGCATTTTTCGAATTTTTTTAATTTATAAAGAAATATGTTTTAAAAAATGCATAAAAATGCGGAAAAGGAAATGCAGAATATTACATTTGCTTTTAGGAAAATGCCAGAAAGATATCGAAGGAAATCTGTTTTTCAAAATTTTTATGTTTACTGAAATAAAAATAATTTACTTTTCTAAATTAGTCAACGAAGAAGAGAAGAAAACGAAAGAGAGAGAGATACAGCAAAATTTCGCATAAAGGAACTCGCATAAGAGAAACACAGAGAGAAAATATTAATGCGGAAATAGAGGAATTGAAGGTCGGCAGATTTTTTAGATTCTTCAAGTATTACTTCTTCATATTTTTCTTGTTCCTTCGAAGCACCAACTGCATTCTGTTTGTATTCACCAAACAACACTTCTCTAGCAGGAAATTACGACGGTATTGAGTGTAACTGATTGTGAAGCTTATAACGGGTTAGCAATTTAATCATATAAAATCACATAATTTTAGCATTAGCACTACAAGTTTACTGAAAGCGTCCTTTAAGCGTTTTTTTTTTTTTTTTGCTAAAACCCATTTAAGTGTTTTGTCGCAATTCATTGCCTTTTTGGATTAGATGAGGTTGAATTAAGAAAATCTACTTGAAAGATTTGAAGAAATTGCAAGCATTCATTTATTTTTAACTTTGGCACATAGTTTTAATGTCACTTGACTACTTGACAATAAGTCAATAGCCCTTTTCTTTTGTTAGCCATTGCCGCCAATTATTTTTGTTGCTGAGAATATAATTCTGCCTGCAAGCTGTTTACAGGCTTCCACGCTTCATCAATATTTTCATTTTGATGGTTTATAGAATTTTTCCCATTATTCACGTTGTTGCCGTTGTTGATTTTCTCCTTTGTTTTGATTTGCTGCTGGCCATGTGTAATCCTCCAATAAGTTTTTCGTTGATGAAAAATTACTTGTTTCCTTTCATTCACGACGTACCCTCCTGGCGTTGCTTCATTCACTGAAAATTTGCCAGCATGTGACTATGTTTTATAAACGATTTTCGTTGTATGCTGTTTTTAATTTTAAAACATTTTTATCAGGTAGGATTCAATCGTATTCGGGTCAGATTTTCAAACTGATTGTAAAGGATCTTCTCCGTACGCAAAAAGACTTTAAATTTTAACCATGGCTCTGAAATAGGTAAGCTTCCAATCGCTTCCACTCTAAGACGGAATATTAGGTCCCGCTTGCGAAGAAATATAAAAAGATACCCGATAACTCGTTGCAGATTCTAAAATTATTTTTAAATTAACTTTCTGATGATTCTAGAGGTGCGCAATTCTAACCATAGTTCAGATTTGGACGATAATGTAATAAAAAGCATTAACTAACTTTTTGCAAAAATTTTGGCGGTTTTGGTTCTAACATAAACTATAAATTAATCAGCCACATTTATTTTAAGGCCAGAAAATGAGCTCTGTCAAAATATTCGCCATAAAATTCAGTATTGAATTTATGTTTATGTTTATAACAACAAATTTTGTTCCATGTTAGAAATAATTTTTAAAGCTTTTTTCCTTTTATTTTCGGCCAACATTTTCTTTTATTTTTTGCTGATTTTGCTTCAACACAAATATTTTAAGCTTTAGATCAAACGAAATGATGATTCTGATGGTGATTATAATAATTATTTGAAAACATTTATGAAATTTTCACTTAATTTTTACTATTTTTCGTCAATTATTAATCCACATTTCCTTTAGTTTATTTAAATTCCTTTAGTTTATTTAGTTTATTTAAATTCTCTACCTGCTGCAACTAATTAAAACTTATGAATTTTTATATTTACAATATTTAGCAAACTTCACAACCTGCTCTCATAGGCGGGCATATAGTAACCTGTCTATACGGATAAAAATTTTGTTCGATTAAAATCTCAGCAAATGTTTACTTTTGTGTAACATTTGATATCAAATCGCATCACCTCAATCTACTTCACTTTTCATCAATCAAAGATTTTCTTTTTCAATCTAAACGAATTCCTCCACCTCTTCCTATCCGCCTCTTTCACTTTCTTCTCATCGTCGCATACTCATAAACCATTTGATGGTTTCCATTTCCTTTTGCATTTTTACTGTCAATACTTTCAATTTTATTGTGATGGTTGTTGTTGTTATTGGTGTCGGTGTTACTTTGACTATTGCTGCTTTCGTTTGCCAATTATCCTCTTTTGTCGTTTTAGCTATTGGTGATGGTGACAGCGATAACGATACTAACGGTGACGTCTCTTTATTCCTTTTATTATTATTATTGCCTTCACTGATGATGTCACAGCTATTGCATATCCAATGTTGTTGCCAATGTTTGTTCTACTCCGACCAGTATAGGCTAAACGTCCTTGTGATTGCTATTGTTGTTGTTGTTGTTGTTTAGCATCAAGTTTTAACTGTAAAATACAATGCGATTAGTTTCGTCAGCATTGCCATCGGTTGTATTCTAGGAAGTTTTACAAAATCGCTTGAGTGTAGTGGCTTTGTTTGAGATTATTTTTATGTTAAGGTTAATGCATTCTCCTTCTCACTCTTAAGTTATGTCATAATTTAAAATTGATATTATCCATTCTAAAGTCCTATCAATACTTAGTTATCAATATTAAAGTTATTCCCATCGTCATCATCTTCATTATCATCAACAACACCCGTCAACAATGTTGCTTTACGATGTCATCAACGAATGTGATAACAATGCTCATGGGAACGATTTCAAGAGACTCAGACGGTGTCTGGGTTAGCATAGACGTTGGCCTCCCGTATTAACAAGCAGGCATCGATGTAGGGTGAATTTTATAGTTTTCTCAAGGAATAGAAAGTAGATAAATGGAGTAAGGCATATAGGGCGAGAAGTAAAAGGACAAGGATAAGAGTAATGAAAATTAAGTGTATATGAAAAAAAACTTTGAAAAGGCCGGTTACACCTCTATCACTATCACCGCTTCGTCTGCTCGAAACAAGATGTCGAAAATTGTATCCATGCGCATTGATATCGCTGTTATAGCATCTGGATAGTCGCCTTTTTCTAAAAAATTATTGGTGCTCCTCTTCTTCTTCTTCTTCTTCCTTTAATTATTCTTCTAATAATTGGGCTGTCGTCGTTTATTACAACGAATCCTCCCCGGAAACAGATCTCAAGCAATAATAATTTATTAAATTGGTATTTTGGTTAGTTTCGTAACAAAACACTTCCTAATGCAATCAATGGGCAAGAAAGGACGAAAGGAAACCAATATGCAAGGATGAGCGAAAGGAAGAAAAAATAGAAGGGTAAAAAGAAGTAATATGTGATGAAGAAAAGAAAAGAGAACAGATTAAATACCGTTAGTGGCTGATTATTGCTTTCTGTTGCTCCTGCTGTTTCTCCTTCTGATGACTTCTGTTTATCTTTTATTAAAAAATTGTTGTTGTACTAAATAACATTGTTATTCTTTCACTTGCTTCTAGATGGAGCTAGATCTATAAAAAATACCGGATTTTGTTTTTCTCTCGCAATTACCATCAATGCAAATTTCACTATTAACATCCTTTCCCGCCCCAGAAGAAGCACACGTATTTAAAATTAAAACAAAATGGCGGACGCAATAATTTTATATGGCTTTACAGGTAAAGCTTTAAACGCCGACTGACTGGGAATTGGATGGGATGTAACTTAAAGTCAGGGAAGAAAAGGTTGTACATCATACATAAACAAACCCAGAAGAAAACGAAGAGAAGGATAGTCGTACCCCTTTCGAAATCAGAGTAGCGTA
Source organism: Physocephala rufipes (assembly GCA_963966595.1). Taxonomy (NCBI): domain Eukaryota; kingdom Metazoa; phylum Arthropoda; class Insecta; order Diptera; family Conopidae; genus Physocephala; species Physocephala rufipes. The sequence continues at coordinate 3,698,783 of OZ016501.1, read as the reverse complement.
GACGTGGGGAAGCAATTTTGGCCAAAAGAGTCAGAGCGGCAAAGTAGAAAACGAACTATCTTCTCTACGTATATAAGAGCTCGTTTAATCGCGACGGTTCAGAAAAATATTCTGCTTCCCAATTTGTACTTAATGCCAATCATACACAATCCTAACTTCAAGGCTTTGGGCATGGGGGTGGATACTTCTCTTCCACTATTTAATTACAACTACACTAAAGAAGCAAATCTGTTTGATTTCTATATATCCATGGACAGCCAACACCCCCTGAAAATATTTTCTGCTTGAATGGACAACACACGCAATATAATTTTGCAGCCAACTTCGAAACATTTATTTTGCATATTCTTCTTCTTTATCCCTTCGTTATCTTCTCATTTTCTCGGCCCTCAAACTACCAAACAATGTACTGAGAACTTGTTTTTATGGTGCTGGAGATTTCTTATAATCAGAAACAACGCGTCACAGCACAAGAAAATGCTGAGCTAAGAGCTTTTTTATAGAGAAGCCCAACAACACTAGTCCTTATTTATTTGCAGATTGCAAGGAGTATGGGAGAGGCAGGGGGTTGTTGAAAACAAGAACCACTATCGCAATTCCGGTGGGAATTTATCCAGCTGCTGAGCCACTTTGCATAAGCGATAAAAAGTGAGCACTGATGAATATCGTCATGATACAATTAATGTTGCCCCTACTACCGGCAAACATATTGGTCTTTAGTGGGCTGAGAAATTCGTTCTCAAATTATCAGCTTTTTGTTGTACAATGCTCTCTGCATCCCTGTCTGATTTTTTGCATATTTTCTGAATTTGCATTTTATCGACTTCTTAACCTAAGCTAGCTACTCCTTCATTTGAGGAAGACGGTGAAATAAGTGTTGTTTTGATGCGTGAAACTAAGTACGGTCTTGAAAGCAAAGTGAAATAAATATTGCCATTTATGAACTATAATTTAATGCCTTTGCAGTAGATACATTCTCCTCCGTTCTGAAATTGAATTCAATAAATATTGATTTTATGGAAGAAGAATTAGGAAAAAACTATTGTTTTGTAGTGTGACGGCGGGGTATTGGCTTCTAAACTTTTTCATATGTTTGGCCCATCGTTTTCCCCTTAAAAAAACAGATTACAAAAACAGACAAGTTTAAAAGGAATAGACAAAAACGAACATTGTTTCCAGTGAAAATAAATTTGAAGGAAAAGGCTGATGAGGCAAAACTCAAAGAAACGCAAAGAAAGGCAGAACGAAAAATCAACAGATATCTTTGATATTCATAAATTCATCTATCAAAGAGCAATACCGATGATGATGTTGGTGATGATGATTGAAATTTCAATCAACGTCTCATCAATTATTGTAAAAAGGTGATTGAAAAATATAAAGAACGATTAGAAGGCCAAAAGCAAATTTAGCACGGACTGCTGGAAAAGAAGAATTTGTACTTGAGTTGGTTTTTCGTTGTGTCGGAAATTTATAATCAACTGACTGTGTTCCTTTTGCTGATTATCATAAACCGTTTAATGTACGTATTCCTCCAATTTTATAATATCTCATTCTTGATACCAAAACTAAAATCATTTTGATTTCTATGTAAAACAAATGAGTTCATCCAATCAAAGCTTCCAAAATCACGACGACATCTTCTTATTTCTACAAAAAATTAAAACATTTTTAAAAAATCTTAAATAAATCAGTTTCGACTGCAGTCACTTCGTTATTTATTTTTAAATTGATCTATAGAATTTTTTCGGCGGAAGTCAGTCGGTGGCTGCGATTCAGAACGTTTAAATTTGAAAAGACTACAAGTGATATCCTAATCACGGTTTCGGCGGTTGGCGGCAATGGTTAGGAAAACAGTGCGAAGCTATTTTTATTGCCCACCATTTACGTTAAATACGCTTTTGTTGAATTTTTAACATAAAGAGTTTGTAAAACAGTTAAAGAGTTTGATCAAGATCGACATCTAGCAAGACTCATACGTTACAATGAAAACCCATCGGATACAAAAACGGGAAATTTCGTTAAGAAAATAATGTTATAAATAAAAGCTGTTATAAATAAATAAATTTCCTTCGGAGAGAGATTTGAGCATTTTCTACAATACCTTCAGTGTTATTTTTTAAAAAGCCTTGTCCACATTCTTCTTCTACTTGGTAGACTTCTTAATGATTTTTCTGATTTTTATCTTAATTCGATTTTCTCAAAATTTCTTATATTCTGCTATTTCAGCAAAAATTATGGGATTTATTTCAAACATACACACTGAATACTTAAAAAGGGTACACGCCATGTGTGCAGTGTGTGTGTGTGTGACGATCTCACTAAGGTATGCGAAAAAGCTGTCTTCAACGTTTTGTTATGTGTGCGTGTGAACGATGTACGATTATTTGAACATGTGATGCCGATGACACGCGTGTGACTTGTGTAACCCTGACTCCAACCACACGCATATATTCATGACAATAATTGGAAAAGCTTACGAGTGTTTGGGTGTGCCCACAAGGCAGGAATATAATGCTCACCCGTGGATTCAGACGAGTAAGAACGTATTTAATTGTAATTCAAGAGCGCATTTATTTGAAACACAAGAAAGTCTTGAACGTCAAAAACGTTAAGGAATATGCCTGCAGGTAGCTTTCTGATGCCAGTTCGCGTGACTTTAATTTCGATTGAATTATCAGAAAAATGTTTAAGTTAGGTTAAGTGTTTGGATTATTTTTGGGTAACAGATATAAAATAACATTAATCGGGGAGTAAAACATACTAAGAAATAAAGTTCATTTTTATTCTACGCTCTAACTGAATGACTTCGAAAGAGAACGGAATCTCAGAAAGTTCAACAACATTAACTTCCGAAAACGGAAGAAATACAAGAAAAACAATGAAAACATCTACAGACAGAATAAGAAGCTAAAGAAAGAAAGTTAAAGCTTTCACGTTTCTGTCATTCAGTTGAAATAGTCCTCCTTTATCTTCTTCTTCATCATCTTAACCTTTTAAGACGACTTCAATCTTCAAAAGAACCCAGACAAACATGTATATAAACGCCGAAGGTCGGAGGAGGGGTGAAAAAGGGAAGATGCAGAAAATGTACGAACAGCGATTTTAAAAAATCAAATGGATAAACTGAAAGTTTTTCTTCTTCGCAAACAAAACATAAAGTTTTCGACGCAACAGTGGGTACGATTTAAATTAAAGTTTTCTCATGTTGATCAAAAACGTCCGTACGGAAACGAGGAACAACGAGGAAAATGCGGAGTATGCCATTATTCCGAATAGGTCGAGTAAAGAAAAGTCAAATTTAAATTCCATCAATCAAACCACAAACACGCATATGTTTACTTTTTTAAACCTTACTTCAAACATATATTGTCAACAAATAAAAAAATATAAAAAATTCACTAGTAGAGCAAAAAGAATAAAATAACAAATTAAAATCGTCCTCACATTATAACCGTGTGTTCGTGTCCATGTACTTGTAAAAATATTCTTTTAAAAACGACAAACGTATATAAAACACAATCGCAGAAAATACCTTCGTACAAAGCATTTTTATATCATGAAAGCAAATTGTACGCGTGCGAGAAGAATTTTAGCTAGAGCCGACATTAAGACGGGAACGTGTTGTATTCATCTCTTGGGTGTATGCGTATGTTTACCTTGTGAATAAAAAAGGCCAATATTTCTCGATTTATTATTCTTCTTCCTTGATTTGAAGAACAAGTTTCCAGAGTGAGGACGACGCTTATAACGTTTTCCATTTGATTAGGCGCCAATTCAAGGCTCTTCAATCGTTATGCTATGCTCGTTATTTCAAGCCTTAACGGGAATGAATATTCAAAAACAGGTTATATAAATTTACACGTATAATTTGTAGTTATTCATCCGTGAATGTGTATGTGTTCACGTATTCGGTACACTAGCACAGCAATATATTGTACAGGAATATATTTTTTAAACTGTAAACGTAATTTTTTTTAGCTTTGATATTTTGTATTTTAGGAAAAATAGGAAGATCAAGTAACTTTTCTAACTTCAATGAATTTTGTAAATTAGGCAGTAAATCAATCAAATCAGTCAACCATTTCTTATTTCAAAATTCTCAGATCCATCAAAATTTTTGTTTTCTTACGACTTTGTTTTGTAAAACTAAAACTTTTACAATTACATGTCAAGGCTCGCTGCTTTGAAGCTAACGTAGCACATTCCTGATGTAAAGGAATAAGTTTAATACTTCTTAATTTAAAAAGCTTATTAAAGTAATATTTTTTAACAATCATAACTGAAAGGTAATTAGTTTGCTTTTTAAAGAGCAAGATCAAAATAATTTAATTCGTGTGATCAAAAGGAGTTCAGCATTTTCAGAATAAATAATATTGAAGATATAATTTTTGGCGTAGATGGAGCGAAAGCGAAACAGTAAATAGAAAACGAATGAAATGCAAGAATGTAGCAAACAGTAAGGACGCCGTAAACCCTATGCTTTAATTGAAATTATCATTGGGCGTGGCAAGCCCAATTATATTAGGTCGTTTCTCTTTTCTTCATTAATTATCTACAAATTTTTCTTCAAACACAACTTTTCGCAAAATAAATAGTGGAGTAGTAAAATAATAGTGGGAGTGGCACTCCAATTTCAGTTCGAAAATATTAATAATTACTGAGAAATAGGCTCATACAATTTTATTCCATAGAAAGGTAAGCGTGAAAGGTAAGCATTTTTATCTCTAAACAAAGAGTTAACTCTATTAGAACAAAGGATATTCGTGCCAAATTTCCTGTCGATTTTTCTGTCAGTATGGATGTAATCGGGGTTTCCCTAGTCAAATACACAGACACAGAAACAGACAGACAGACAGACAGAGGAACAGACATTGCTAAAACGGAATGGAACAAACGGAAGCATAAACGGAATATTATTTCGGGTGTGGGTTATAAATATGGCTTATTTTATTTTATGTTTTTGTGTTAATATTCTTTCAAGAAGCTATAATAAAATTGTTGGCTAAATCATTCACAATTTATTTGTTCGATACAGATTCATTCGTTCGTTCAATCATTCATTCACTAAATCTTTGAAGATTTTCTCACTCTCCCCGTAACTGAATTATGTCGGAAAAGCAAAGTAAAAATAAGAGGAAAACACATATTTATGACAAATGCATTGAATTGTAGCAAATTTTATTGCTTCAATGACGTTTAGTGGCAACATCAATTTATCTCTCTTCCGTCATAACTTTTAGCGGCGAATGCCAATTCAAAATATCGATAACTTTTGAATTGGCAACAAATAGTCGAAAGAGGACATAAACAGAATCTTTTTGTGGCCATTATTTGCGCTTTTGAGCTACCAACATGCCATAAAAGTGGAAGGAACGTGAAGATTATCTCTGTCTGTGTTTCTGTGTTCGTCCATTCTCTTCCGCTTATCTTGAAGAAATTCTTAAAAATTCATTTACATTTCATTCCCTTTCATTTTCTCTGCGTGATGTTTGCTTTTGTCTGTTATTCTCGTACTCTTTCTCTCTCTATTTATTTCCTTACATAGTTCTGTTTCAATAGCAATAATACTCGGCTTCTTTTGCATTCCTGCCTTGTGTGTATGCGTGTGTGCACGTAGGTGCGGATGTGTGCGCATGTGTGTGTGCGTTTGTTGTTTTTTTGCTCGTATGATATTTTCTGAAAGCATGGAAACGATCAGAGGCTAGAGAATTTCAGCGATTGAATTGAATTACCCGTATGAAATTGTGTTTGCTTCCTGACCTTTGCTTGCATGGCGATGCCTCTTCTTAATTTATACGTACTTGTTTCATAGCTTGAGCTACTCGGGGTATGCTTTCCGAATCTGGGAGTCCATTTTGGGGTAATGTTCTTCCGAGCAGTTTTCGAAATCGATATGTTTTCAATGTTAATGCTTTCTTTGAGTGTGCACTTTCTTTTCAAATAACTTAAAATAGTAGTCCGTTGACAGGAAGACAGCGCAGAGGAGATGCTGAAGCAAAATTGAAAAAGCAGTAAGCAAGCAATACAATTCGTTGTAGGACGTTAGAGTTTGCGTGAAAGAGATCTTTACGCGGATTGTTTCCCTTTTGATAAAATAAGAATTAAATGAAATAGAGAAGAATTCTGTTAAATTAATTTCATGAACTCGTTTTTTTCCAAGAAAAACGGGTAATGTGTAAAAATTATGTATATAAATAATAATAATAATTAATAAATTCTTGCTCCTTGCCTTCTCACCCCGTTAAAAATCCATTCCGTTAATAAAAACTTCGGACATGTTGGTAACAGCAATTACCAACGAAAATGAGAGAATTGTGGTTGAATGGGGAGAGGGGAAAGAGGAAAGGACAGTGATAAACGAAGTTATATGTCGAAAAGTTCCTGTGGTTCGTGGAAAGAAAGAGGGACGAAGGAAGCGTTTGACTGCGGTGATTGTATTTTCTTGTTATCACAATTTTATGTGGCAAATGGGTGTTTGCAGGTTGTTAGCGACGCATTAAAATGTCTAATAAAAATAATAATCTGCAATATTATGTTACAACGGTGGCATACTATCGTATACACACATACACACACATACAAAAATAGAGAGAGAGAGAGAAAGGAAAAAACCATTAAGCACAAACATCCGCGCACGATATGTCAACCAATACAAATGAGCTCCTACTTACCTATCCCAACAATCCTGCCAAACCGTAGAAAGGGGAAGGAGGGTTGAGGACACTTTTGTAAGGCATGTGTGCTGTCGTTATTTTGTGCTGAAACTTGAATTTGTTGCGCCATAAAAGTGTCTAATCATGTCAACGTTAGTCACTCCTATAAGTAAAGTACTCTTGTACGTTTGGGTGTGTCAGGTTCTTCATTATTGTATGTAATTATTTCGTATTTTTGTAAGTGTGCTTATGTGTGCAGAACTAAGTAAATATCTATATTTATTGTGAACCTCGAGAGAAATCCAGTTAACTAGAGTTAAGTGATTACTAAATTATTTCAGTCGTTGTCTCTTCGCCCCTAGTTTTCTTCTTCCATCTTCTTTTATTATTGTCATCTTTATTATCTAAACCCAAGGACGATGAACTTATAGACAGTTTTGGAAAAAAATAAAAAGCACTAATAATTAAGGCAAACTAAGAGGATTTAGCAAAAGAGTGAGTAAAGGATTTAAACTAAAAATTGTCCTTGAATTTTGTCAATAATTTTATTACTTTATTATATTCTTTCTTGTCTCACAGAAAGGATTCTTATACAAAGTTCATATATTCATTTCTGTTGGCGAGTAAAGTGGAGTTAATTTATTTGTTCTTTTTTTTATCAACGAATGAATTGGGTGTTTCATTGGTTCGTTTCTTCAATTGATTGATAACTTCACTCGTTGGTTGTTTAGCAGGCGTTGTTTTAATCGTTTCCCGTTGTTCGCTCGAACGTATTCTTACTCGTTGATTATATTTTATTCGGAGCTTCTTTCATTCGCCTTGCAGCCTCTGTAATGATATGTACGCTTTTAGCTTCTTAACTGCCTGTGGTCATTTTATGCGAATGCGGAAGCGACATAGAAGTTCGTTCAATTCTGTTCTCAAAAACTCACTCAGTTTTGTAAGTTTTCAAACAAAAACTTTTATATGAAAGTATGTGTGTATATGTATGTTTTGATTCATCCTGTGTAAATTTGTGCAAATATGCGCAAATGTGTGCTGTTTTAGGACCAAGCGAGTTATATGAAGACTCAAGGAAATAATTGTATATGCCTGTATATACGTATGAATATATGTGTGTATCTGTGCCACAAAGCAGAATGCCGTTGATGCGTAGAAGTTCAAGAGCCTTTATATTATTTCTGCGGAATTGTTTTATATGGCGTGTGTACTTCTATATGGTGTATGGCGTATACTTTTACTATTTTATTTTATTCGTTGAATTCTTGTAATTGTTTTACTTTGTTTGACTATTCTTTTTCTTCTTTACTTTTAATAATATCAAAAGTTTTCTTTTGTGTTCTGGCGATGACGCTGATAACAATGATATTGGTGATAATCTTGCTGTTTCGCAAATAATGATTTTTGCGGAATTTGTAATAAGTTTCTCGAAAAGGGTTTTAAATTGAGGACAAAACTTATGATTAGGTCCCTATCAAGGTGTTTGAATTGTTTGATCAAAGTAATACAATTGGAAGCCAACAGCGAATATCTTAAGGCCAGGACAAAGCAAAAAGCATAAATGCGTCAATATTCGTCGTCTCCCAGAACAAACACAATACTAGACGATATAAGTGTGGCACTAGAGTGCTCCGATCGTCCAATTTTTTGCCTTCTCACTTCAATAGTTATTGATAAAAAGCCAAAAAGAGGCTTGAAATGAATACTTCCTTTTCTTTTGTTCCCTTTTATAAAATCTAGTGCAAGTAGTGCGCTAAAGAGTAAGTTATTGTAAACGAAAAATTTAAGAAAACGTAAGAAAGGACTAAAGTGCGGTGTCTGAGGCAAATTGGAGTAATCAAATTTATTCTGATTTATTGGAAAATATATTATTACATTTAAGAAAACCTAAATAAATTTTTAAAAAATTTAATTTTTTCTTTTTCAATTCAAAAATATGTCGTTAAGGCAGGTATGATAAGATTTTAAAAGACGTGTCGTGACTATAAAGAGGGATGTAACCAATTATAAGATAAAGGCTAAATTTTACAAATTTAAGATAAAATTTTAAGATAAAGGCTAAATCAAAAATTACCAAAAGTAATTAAATTTTACTAATCGGAAAACAACTAAAGGAAACCAATAATTAAATAAAAATGAAATCTATCAGAAAAGTTTCAAAATTTCAAAGCAAGATTTCTTCAAAAAGCGTGATTAAGAAGAATACGAAACTAGTTGCAGAAACGTATGCAGAAAATGCAACTAAATTATTTAAAAAAATATATGGTTTGACTTGAAAAACGCTAATAATTTTCGATGAATTGTTTGAACGTCAAACACTGTAATGAAATCAATAAAAAATCTAACTAAATTGAAAATTTGACTACATTGAAAAACGCTCAATAGATCGAAGATTTATTTGAACTTACTTTATAAGGAAATTGAATAAAGCTTGCCTAAACTCAGAATCTATTATAGTAATTAGGATGACTACTATGATCTACTACTACGATCAATCTTCAAGTGATCTAACATTTCTAGATAGGTTTTTCAATTAGTTGTTCTTCGAACAGATCCCATAACAAGTCAGTTCGCGAACAAAAGGTTCGCTTTCTCGCACTTTTGCCATCTCATAACCCAGAATTTCAAAGAAGCCCGAATTAGATCAACCCAGCCCCACCCAGGCCATTTCTTCCAATAATGTCCCTCCAGCAATGGAGTTCGCCTTAATAATTATTAGAGTTATCTAATCCAATTATAATTTTATTTAGTTTTTGTATCAAGCACCGCTGCTAAAGCCACCAAAATTCACATGATTTTCATACGTAAAGTCATTGATCTATTCGTCCCATCGGTATCAATCGTACGAGACTGAATTGTGTAGACTGAATTGAGTAGTAACTGTTATAACTGAATAATTGTATAATTACAATAACACAAGGATATAAGGATAATTGCCCGCAACATGATCATAACCATTGTAGTCGTCGTTTTCATTAATGGCAATGAAATGGCCGGAAATAAGAAGGCCGTGGCCATAATCACGTGACGTAACAGTAGAATGCGAAGAACGTGACTGCTCTCTTATCATTTCGAATATCTTTTTCCGACTTTGCATTGCGTCAATTGATATACAAATCAAATACGAAATTCAATGAAAGCGAATTTGAAAGAATGAAGATTTTTATTGATCATTGTCTATCCATTCACTTCAAATAACTCTGAAATATCGAAGGGTGAGCGGAGGGGGCATTTCTTATGGTGATGATGACTGACTTAGGTGGAATATCTGAAGAATAATAATGATGAGAATAACAAAAGGTCATTCGTTTTCTTCCACAATCAAATTGACTGCAACGAACAGAACTATAAAAAGTTAGTTACTCTGGAACTCAGGTCCTCTCAGGTCCTATTTACTCGTTTATTTTTTTACATTATGAAGAGATTTTCAGCAGATTTGCTTCTTCTTCGACTCCGCCTTGTTTCTGAAATAGGTAACATTATTCTCACTTCGAGTAAGAACTTATATTTCTGTGCGCCTTTATTAAAGTACAGAATTAGTCTCTTCCTCATTTCGACCTTAAACAACGCTGTTACTTCAATGTGGATGCCTATTGTGATTCTATTTAAAGTTGGCAACATTTCAAATTTTACAGCAGCGGAAAATCATCGTCTGAATAATGAAAATTATTTGTAAGAATTCTCATCATCGTCATCACCATCGCCATTACCATTTTTGTCTGTTTAAGTTTGCTTTGCAACCATAGAATTATTTACGAAAGTAGTTCGTTAGCTGCGATTTAGTAAATAGTAATGAAAATAAGAGCACAGGAAGGCGAAAGGAGATCTAAAAAATTTATAAAAAAGGTAAAAACAATCTACTTTCATTCTGGTTTATTCATTATGGTTTATTATTTATTCCGCTTCGAGAGAGGTTGTTTTTGTCGAGTTTTGACTCAGGTTTTTCTTTATACTTTCGTCTCTATCGCTCTCTCGCATACTTTTTCTATCTCACTCTTTTTCCTATTACATTATCCGATACAAAACACAAGCCCAACTATGGGCTACCCATCGCTAAATGTGGCGTCCTCTGCTCTCTGCTCGCTATTCGTTACTAATTCACTCACTGTCCTCTAATTGACTTAAAATCACTCTGGGAATTCGTGATGTTTTATAAAAAAAATTTGACAAATTTTATCGCTGAAAACTTCTGACAAGTTATTTCAAATTAATAAATAGACATTTTTGAGGATACTTCACATTCCAGTTCTTCTTCTTTTTTTCTATATAGCACTCAAGCGATTTTTTCCTTTCGAACCCTAAGTTCGGGGATGGGTTGGGGAGTTGTTTCATAGGTTGTTGAAATACTTAAGATTTGAATATTTGTTGTTCGCTTATTTCTGTTTTAGCATTGCGTTTGCATCTATGGCTTTGCAGGGAGGGATAAATTTTAACACAGTTATTCTAAGTAAAAGGCAAATGTATACATCCTTACTCAGAATCATCTCCTAGTTGTTTTATACACGTTTCGAAAAACGTCCCGTGGAAATCACTTTTACATCATAACGAATAGCACCATTCTCATTAAATTTACACCAATATTCTGTGTCGCCGTAGAATGTTTTGTATTTTTACGTGTCTGTAATTCAATTTTCCTGGCCAGAGAGTAACGATGTTTCAGTGACGTTTCCAAAGAAAGTGTCCAGTTGAAAACCCAGTTAGTACTCCCAAAAATGGGTTTGTACGGCCTACTCTGAATAAAAGCTTCCACTAAAGGGACAGAGTCATTAGAATAAAATTCAGGACGCGTTTTACGAGTCATTCTAGTTGGTTTGTTATTAAAATAGGAAACTCAAAGGTGATTTCACAATGATTGGTGGCAATCGCACTATAAATTTATGTTACAGATTTATCGGCCAGGCTAAAATTGGCTCTTGTTATTCTAGAATAAAACTTATTTTAATTAATTGATGCATTCCATAGAATAATTTAATGACTTTATAATTTGCTTAGTTTGCTTTGTACATCCTTTTTTTCATTCAGTTTAACCCCAAGGAATTTGATAATTCATGCATGTGTGAATGTTTTATCCGAATGATTCATGAATATCAAAAATTTTTATTGGGAAACTTGCCTACTTGCCTACCCGTTCTTTTGTGATACAGTAGTATAACACGTTCATTATTATGCGACATAAAATGATTGTGTCAAAAATTAAAATCTTCACTTCATCTTCACATATAGTAATCCTAATAACGTTTGCAACTTTTGTATGAATACATAAAACCCATTCGTAGGGACATCGAAAAAGCTATCGAGAACTGCCCGTACTTATGGCAGATTTTTAATGAATTCTAAAAGTTTCATCGAATTCCAAACAAATTCTAAAGTTTTATGAAAATGACACTGTTGTTATTGTCTTTGTTGTTGTTGTTTTTTAAGTTTTTCATGCCAGTTGGTGATGTTTTACTCTTGATGGTTCTTGCCAGATTTTAGTGCCCTTGAATATAAAGTTCTAGTCTATAATATATTCGGACTCATTTCAGTTATCGGCCCACCGCGGCGCCGAGGGAATGATACTGGCAACGAATGGAGTTCAGAAGAAAAGAAAAGATGAAAAGAATAAATTTGCTTAAAGATTGAAAATAATGACAAAGAAAAAGATCATTAATTGAAAGCATTGGTTTTGAGATTCGGTTGCAAGAATGGTTGCTAGAAATTGTATCATAGTTGAGAGACTGGACTTGATCACATCTGCTTCCTTTTTCCTCCCCTTCTAATCGCTGTGATGAATAAAAGTAATGAATGAATCGAAGGAATTAAAAATTAAAAATTGAACTAAAAAAATTGCAGTCTATTTGTGTTTGTATGAATTGAGCAGAATGATTTCTGCAAGCTCGGTCGTCCCAGCGTTTGGAATTAAACAATTAAATGTTTTGGTATGCGTTTATAGAAGATAGAGTTGAGAGAGAAAATAGTTGAGAGTTACACGCAGAACTCTTTTTGCGCACAATCGTGGAGTGATAAATTAATGCTTGTGGGGTCAATGTATTTTTAGGACATTCCACGGAATACAAACATTCACCTTAAACAAACTTTAAAAGGCGCCTCCATTTATAACAAATTTTCTTTTGGAATCCATCATCTTGTTTTCGCTCTCTCTATTCCTCTCTCTCTCTTTCTCTCCCTCTCTCTATTCTATTCTCAGGTTCTCATACATTCTCCCAAAATACAAATTCCCTGACTCTCATTGCCATTTTTTCCATTTTTATCACTGGATCCACACGTTCCAAAGAAAATTGAGAAAACGATACAAGAAAGAGAGAAGGAAAAAAGAGAAAGGAATAAGGTTTCGGCCGTCAATTTTAAATGCTGGGTGCCTTTCACAATCACATTATTTAGTGGATGGCGGAGAGTGCAATTTTAGCCCTAATTTATATACTCGCTGTTAAAATGTGGGGCACTGGGTGGTGGATTGCAGCGAGTTTAATTCATTTGTTGATTTGAAAGTCTAACCAGTCACACGTTATTCCGTGGCACACAAAAAATGATGGCCGACCTATTCAATGTTCCCTTTTGCCACGCGATACTCAGTCGCTACGGGAAAACTGATTAGTAGAATTGATTGAATGTGTTTTTGTTTTTTTAGTGGGTTTAAGAATATTAAGAATAATTTTATTAATAATACGAGCAGATTATTTTGAAAATATCAATAAAACGTTAAACATATTTTTACCCTATTGGTTGTGTTTTAAAATTACAACAACTTCTTCTTTGTGGTTCTTATTGACTACCCTTTTCTCCACGTGGTCTGTCATGGAGCTATCACGAGGCTGAGGCCCATAAAAGAGGTAAGATTAAGATCTCGAATGTGAGAATATATCTAAAAAAAACAATTATAATAAATTTATAATTAATTAGTAAAAATTATAATTAAACAGTTCAATTTATTACCAGACAATTATAAATCACGAATAAATAAATAAAGCATAATAAATAAATTTTTGGAACTATGAAGGATCTTTTTATATATATATATATATATCTATAAGCATATATTTAATAGGCTCTAAGTTCCTTGATCCTGATTTAATTTAAATTTGTACAAGGTGATCAAATCTTTATAGCCCTCACCCAAAGGGATGGGGTGGGGTATCTTCACTTTGTGATTGTTATAATAATTGAATGTGTCTAAACGACTTAGCAAATTCAATAAAATTTTTATTTCTTGAAATTAAATACGGCGCCGAATATCCCCCTATGCATTTTTATTGCTCCATTTTGGGATCATTGAATAATGACGTTTTTGTCTTCTGCAATTAAATTTCTTGTAGTCTCGTCTGCTTATTCTCTATTCACAGCCACATCTTTCCCACCTCAAAGGATATTCCTTTGAAATCATCTATGCTTTTTCTTCTTCTGCGTTGTCTTCTTCTTTCTCCATAAGTCCCATCAGGTTCCATCAAGGCCAGATTAATTTAATTGCTTCAACAAATGAATAAAAGTTTATTTAAAATAAATAACAGAATTATACGAAAGATTCTATAAATTTTGTTGCCAAAAATAAGAAAATAATGAATTTAAAGCTATTAGTCTTTGGAATGGGTAATTTTTAAGCCGGGATTGGTTTTGACGCCACTGGAGTTTAGTTAAACGCCACTTTTTATCAATTTTTTTATGTTTATGTAAACTCTAACTCCTACAATTTACCTTCCTCAACTATATTTTCATTTTAAAGGGCCAATAAACTTTTATTCAGCACTAATTCCATGCGTCACTGATTTCACTTACAAGTACCCTTCATTTTTCACCTTTTTCGCATTCATCTTTCGTCGAACATCAGTCCATCAACAACAAGTTTCTTTTTCAAGAATTCAAGAATTAAACCAGGATAAGTACCAGACTGACGACACTGTTGCAGATGATGCCGAATTTAACTTTTATGATTCCACTAAATTTGCAAAAATTGTTGTTTTTGTGTTCGTACCATGTTGTTGTTATTGTCGACGCAGTTGTTCTGGTGATGTTTCTTTTGAGACTGATTCCATCGTATATGCCAGTAAACGACAGAGAAATCCGTCCGGGCCGGGATAGGTCTTGAAAACACCTGCACGCCACGAAAACCACGATGATGACAACTACGCGATAGATGCGAAAACGAGAGTTTATGTATGCTGGCAACACTGTTGGTGTTATGCAACGGATATTCAATGATTCTATTTTTCTGGTTTGTCTTTTGTCTCATTGTTTGGTAGCGTCGATGATGATAGCGACGATGGTGATAATGATGATTATAATGAATTTGTTGCGGTGAATATTAAAATTAGAAAGTGTGTTTGTTGGTGAATGAATGAATTCTATCGCACGAAAACAGCTCGCGCTACCGGCTGAGAAAAACAAATTCACATAATAGTGCGCATAACACATGCATATCCCATGGAACGCGAACACCCACACAAACACATACCCATATACACAAATGCACACACCCCCTATACGGTGTCACACTCCTTTTGCTGAGGCATTGATTTACAGTTCTAACAAAACAAACAAAACTAAATAAAAAAACAAGAAACCAACAAAAGTATTTACAATGCAATCAATGGTCTTAGCAGCGACAGTTCCGTTCCATCGCTTAATAGAATTTTTTAATAAATGACGGCAGACAGGCTTTGGAGCATTGTTGCTTTTTCCTTCCGGTTCATTCTTCTTCGTCTTCCACACATTGTCGCACTTTTGCGAAACGCATAACTTCAATCGCTTCGATTCTACGCTTAACAAACTCATTCCAGTGGGTTCTTTTTTTGTCAAAGGCTAGATTCCTGGAAACCTATAAGAATATCAGCAACATTTCCACTCGGTTTGGGGGAAGATTTTTAATACAATTTCGAGACGTAATTATATTTACGACACGAAATTAAATTAATGATTCGGTCTGACAGGTCCAAGCGCGGTCGAGGTAATCGCGTTGTCAATTTGAAATAAGTAAAAATCTCACATCGAATTTCATGACGAGTCCATTCCATTCGTTCGCTAGCTTTCGCCGTATAAAAAGACGAGTAGAGAAAAGAGAGGGAAGAACGAATGAAGGACGGAGCAACACATATCGTAAGAAGACCAAATTGTAAAATTAACCATAACTTAAAATAAAATCGCAATCCAAAAGAATGCAAAATACGGTTTTACGATCAACAATTTCAGAAGAGGAAACACATTCGTGGCGAAATGTGGCAACGTCTTAATTCACATTCATGAAAAATTGCAAATGTCTGTTAGAGCATAATTGCAAAAAACAATAACAATAACAAAACAACGATAATAACAGTGCAATCTATTGCACACGATTCGGAGTCAAACAGAAATTACGTGTATACGTCATAAGCCACAAAAACCATTTGAACTCAGGGAGAAAACAACGCAATGCAATTTCGCCACCGCGAGGAAATCACAAAATTTGGCCAAAAGGAGATTTGTTGTTTCTGAAATTCGAGGAGTTAATAAAATAATATTCGTCTGGTTGATTTATAATTGTTGGTGTCATCGGTATTACGTGTTTGATCTCCTAACACGCCTAGAACGGAAAAAGTCATTTAAATTACGTACGCTTATTGTTACTCGTAGCTTTTGTTGTTGTAGTTGCTTTTGCCGAGAATTACAATAACACAAATAAACAATTCCATACAAGACGCTTAACGACACCACCAGTAATATCGCCGCAGATAACAAAAATAATGATAACTCGACAACAACACCAACAACAATAAGGCGAGGACATAAATTTGTGTTTTATGTGAGAGAGCACAATACGTTGTAAGAAGGAAGGAAACAAAATACGGAAAAAGCGTACAAGTAGAATAAAGATTTCGGCATAAAACAGAAAAATAATAGATAAAATTGTAAAAAATATTAGACATGTAGTAGAAAGGAATAACGAAAAAGTTAAAGGATTCTAGTGCTCGAAAGGTTTCAAAGAAAGAAGGCAACACAAATTATAAATGACGAAGTGAAGCGTGGAAGGAAAAAAAGGTGTGAAATAATAAAATTCTCTTTAAACCATTTCTAGAGTCTAGAACTCAGTCGAAAGTTGCCAAAATTCACACTAAGGTTTCCATTTAGAGTTTTCTTAGGCTCTCTAAATTTTGGAGGTTGCAATGGATAATGATTGCTGCTTTTTGTGTGATTGAAAAGTTATTTATGCGTCTAAAATAGATCAGGTCTTCAAACCGAGCCCATTGCGTTCAACATTACTTGCAGGTCTCTTAGAAATCAATTTTTTATAAATAAATTCAAAAGTTGAGACCAAGAAGTAAAGACATTATATTGTTTACTTTAGTATTAATAAATTGATCCTGCAAACTTCTTCTAGAATATAAATTACTACAAACATTACTTTGGAAAGCCTTAAGATCTCTTGCCATGTGAAATATCGAAAACCAGACATAGCTTTAGTAATATTACATAAACCTCCCAGGCTATTAAACAATAACAAACACATTAACATCTTTGCAGTCATATGCTGCAGATGAGACCCCACAGTATACTACCACTACTACCCCCTACTACTCCTACTACTACTATTATTACTACTACTACTACTGCTACTTCTAGTGCTACGATATTTGTATATGTGTGTCGTGAAATATTCATATATATAAAACGGTACCAAATACCAAACATACCATACCCGTCTTCAAGTCATCTTCGCGAATTTTCTGTTTTATTTTATTCGGCTTTTTATGGTGCACTTAATTGGCGAGGATTCCGGACTGAAAGTTTTACTGCACTGCAGACAGTTTTCGAAAACAGTCATGAAGGTGTGCCACAGCTGGCTAAAGAAGCGATGCGCCATACACGCATTTACCAAGGATCGTGATGTATGTATGCGTACGGGCGTTTGTATAACGCAAATTTATTCCTTTAGGAAGCCCACTCGTAAATACTTATGATGCACAAAATATCATCGGTCACGAGAGAGTTTCTTTCTCTAAGAGATCGTCGATGTTTTAACATCGCTCTTTGTTGTTGTTGCTGTTCTTCTCTGCTGCTGCTGTTCTTAACTGCATTTGTCGGTACCTAAAGTTGTCGTAGTTTTTGCTGTTGCTTTTGCTCTTAGTTTTTTCACAAACAAACAGTGAATTGCCTTTAATTTATTATAAAGACTGTTTAACATCTCGCTTCCGGGATCTCTTTTAGCCTCTATTAGTGCGCGTTTACTTTCCATCCGGAATTTCTTACTTTCATCTAAAATTAAAATAATTAATTAAATTTAGGTGCTTAAATTTCAAGACACTGCCGCCACAGTCACGCCCCTTAGGATACATCTTTTAGACAAGGTTTAGAATTAAAGAAATATTTGGTGTGTTAAGTAAAGTTTGCTTTACGATTTGTTGTAGTTGTTGTTATTGCTATTGTTCTCGTTATTTCCATTTAAGCCAAAAAAGGGGTTATAAATAATGTTAGCATTGCTGTTGGCGTTGCTGTCGTTGTTGTCCGTGTTGTTTCTCATAGAATTTATGTTGTTGTTTATGTTTTTCCCACCGTGATATGGTCTTGATTGTTGTTGTTTGGTCATTACTATTGTTGTTCTATACAACACATGTACACAAATTTACACCTGCTCATACACTTAAACGCCCACACACACACACGTGCATGCGTTACACATACGTCGTTACTTCATCGTTACCCATAGAAATTTCAGCAGCGCTGTCAAGGATACTACAATTTTGCTGCTGGCGATGTAAATGAAGCGCAAACGAAGGAAGCGCTATTCTCTTTGGTTTTCTCTTTCAAAATATGTTCCTTCTCTACGCTCTCCTTACTTTGTGTTGCCACCACTAATAAAATAAACTTTAAGTAATTAAAACTAAAAATTTTTTGTTTGTCAGTTTCGGTCACGCAGGGCATATTTCGTATTTAGTCGGGCACGATGTCGGCTAACCTCAGAGTTAAAATGAATTAAAGCGTTTACTTATTTGTTCGCGATAAGCAAGCAATTCGTTTTCCTTTTGTTTCGTTCTTTACATCAATCTCTTTATTTATTCTTTTTGGTTTAGACGATGCACCGATTTTCTGTTAAAATAAATTATAGGTCTCACTTATAGCATCGAACATTCTGGAGAGGGCAACTCACTAACGATAATGAATTACCGAGAAATGTAACGACCAGAAGTTATTGGAAGAATTATTTGGAGACCCGGAGCTATTTGAGAGTAAATTATAGATTATCTTGGTATTTAACATGATCTCCGTTTTTAAAAATACTCCATCCTTCTTTTGCTTTAAAATAACACCGGTGTAGAAATCCTTAATTTGAATTGAAATCAGCTGGACCATCACTCAAAGTGATCAGCTTGTGTTAGATTTGAATTAAAGGTTTTCACCCAAGCAGAAATCTATTTCAATTAATTCCATTAAAGTTTATTGACTTCAGTTTAAGACTTCATTGAATTCAATTTAACTGAAGTTTCTTAAGTTTAATCAGTTTTCGAGTGAAAATCAAATTTGTTAAAACTCGATTCGTTTGAGTGCTTTAGAATGAAAACTTCTAAAGTTTCGAGTGGCTTCGATTTAATTTGAGTGGATTGGACGAAGAGTACTTTAATCAATGTTTGCACATCCTAACTTTATCTAAACCAATTGAATTAGTTCCAATCTGGAATGAATAATTCTTGGTCAAGTTGAATTCAATTTTCTTCTCCTTTCTTAAAAACTCAACGGTTTCTAACATATTTTATCCACAAACCTAACGGAAGTTTACTGAAATTTGAAATAGTTTGTAATTGTTTTAAAGACCTTGACCAGGCGACTGTTTTTAATCTCTGTTTACAGTTTATACTACATAGGTATATGTATATGAATATTTGTAGCACCACCAAGTCTTACAATGTACGCATTTATGTGAGATCTTTGTGTTCTTGCAACTACTGAGCTTGTTTGTTTTTAATGCTATGAAAAACACATATTTTCCAAATTTCAAACAAAACAACCGTCAACAATGTTGTTGACCATGTTTAGCAAATTTCAGCAGGATTCAACAGTTTTAATCTGAAAATACTGCTCAAGAGGAAGCAATGTTGATGACAGTATTAGCAGTCGTACGAGCAGCATTAACGAACTCGTTAGTAGTGCAAAGAAGGAGAAGAAATGCTTTACAAAACGGTAACAATGGCAGTGACATTAGATGTATATTAGAACCACTAGAAATATGCAAGAAACTACCTTAGAATCCATTCATCCTTGCGACGATATTTTGCCATTCGTTACCCCGTACACCCCCTGGCGTTTCACAGTTTTTAAAGTTAAGTATTGGAATGAATCCTGCGTTCGTTGGAACTTCGAACATTTTAACGTAATTCGTCTTGTTTGCTTCATAAATTCATTGTTTCTCTTACTCATTGTTGGATAATAAGATAAATATATGTAGCTTTGTGTGACAGCGTATGTGTAGGCAAGTTTCCAATGTATGAATTAGTTATTAAACTGCTTAGGTTTTTCTTTCTATTGATCGTTTTAGGCCCATAGGCCCTTTCGAACTTCCATTGATTTGGGAAGAAAGCCCTTTGCTCCCTAGCATCATGTAGCTATACGCACTTATTAAGGTTTTGCTGTTATTTTTCTTATTGTTTTTGCTCTTATTGTTGTTGTTATTGCTGTTGTTTGTTTATCTTTTGGTTCAATTGATTTAAATTTTTTGCTCTAATGCTAAGAAATCCTAAACTAATATAAGCAGAACATGTTTCGCACGCACACACAGTTACACGCGCTCACGCTATCACACGCGTACATACACATACACACAACACCACATATTTCCTTTCATATACGCTCTCTCACAATCGCACACATTTCCGTTAGAATATTAATTTCACCACTTCCGAGTTCCGTTTTACCGCATTTCCAGCTCATTCTTCATGCTTTTGTTGAACGTGCTGAGAAGTCTCCGTCAATATACGAACGAAGTGCGCGCGAGAAGTATGCATGAAGGATGTATCAAGAGCAATCACCGGCGTCAGTGTTTTTAATGTGCGGTCAACTACTCTTGGCAGATCTGGGCTCCACTGTCGAGATTGCTGCAGTTTTTGTTGGTAATTTTCTTTTAATTCTCGCTTAATAACCATTTCGTCATATAGACATCTAGCTCTTACGAGAGTGTGGGGGTAATAGAAAGGGACGAGAACGAGTTGAATGTGAAAAGCATTTTTGCCATTGCGTGAGTTTCTCTTTCCGCTGATGCGTGTTTGCCACATTATGCTTGCGTGTTGGTTATGTCGGGTGTACACATGTGTGTATTAGTGTATGTGTGTAAGTGTGCGTGTTCGTGTGCCTATGTGAGCGGAAGTGCGTCGATAATTTATTCTTAATTGACATAAATTCTTTTCACTTTTAAAATGAATGTGTTTTACGGATTCGTATTTGTGGATTTTGGATTTTGTGGGTACGATTTTATGGTTGGACGTATTAAATATTTAAATTTTTTCTACATAAGAGTAAAAATACTCAATTTCAGAAAAACACAAAATAACACTTTCTTAAGCTAAACAGATTATTTCTTTAATTAGTCTCGAATTTTCCTTAGTACCAATTTTTCCTTATAGAGTCCTTAAATTTTTAAAGTCTCACGGTCTTTCTCTACTTTTATTTGCCCTTTCTTTTCTTTTTGTCTTTCATTTTTCCTTTGTCATTTTGCTCATTATTAATTTCTCTTGTTTCCGTTTAGATCTTCACAATACAATATACTTAATGAAAGAATTCGTTATTGCTGGTAAATTGGCCAAATTATTGTAGAGCCTGTTGTTAAGCCAATAATGATTGTTAACTTCAAATTTATTCGAGTGGATTGAGTAACAAATTTTCTCTAATTAGTTAAAAATGCAAAATCAAAGTTAGTAAAGAAGAACACCAACCTCGATCTGCCCAAAACTCGAACACACTGCACTCGTAATATAGAAACTGTTGGCTTACATCCAATTGATCATAATCAGTGGTGGTAATTGATTATAATCCCCTTTAACACTACATTGCTCTCGTCTTTATTAATTTAAATCTAGTAACTCATCTCAAGCTACATTTTCTCAAAAGCGCCCACATATGGTGTGATATAAAAGTGGGCGCGACACGCCTTTTACTCCGGATTTATAATTATCTGAATTAAAATTTCAGATGAAAAATTCCAATAGAGGCTGGAAAATAAAGTTTCACAGATTTATCTCATAAAAAGGCGGCGTAGCACTAGGCCGTTTTTCCTCATTTTTCTCTCCCGAACAGTCTATAATAGTAGAGATTATTCATGCCAAATTATTCGTTCTCCTGCAATCGTGATTTATCCATAGTCAGAATGTAATTATGAACCTGAGCACATAAATACTTTTCCATACCTGTCATTCTTCCTTCAATGCGTTACAAACGCAGGAACAAATTTAAGGCACTAATCACTCTTAGCGTAGGGTATAAAAATAAAATTTTATATCTTCTGCTTTTACCTCTTAAAAAGGGAAAAGGAGAAATGAAAGGAATAATAAAATTATAAGAATAAAGTTATTGAAATATCGCGAGCTATTTCTCAAGTACCAAAAATCGAATCGATGACCCGGTTAAGTTTGGTAATTGCAAAAAAATACTGCAAGGATCTTGTGGCTTTTGAAATTTTGTTGGGTATGGAAGGAATGTAAGGGAGAAGAGAAGAAATAGAAAAATAATAGAGAGAAGAATGAAAACGTTTGTTTTTATTTCAAGCGTTATATATTGGCGGCAGGAAAGCAACTTGGCGAAGAAAGAGAGATATTTCTTTCAGAATATTCCATAATTTTCATTCCCGTCAAAAGAATAATACGAGAATGAGCTGCCTTAAGGGAGTAGACGGAAGGAAGAAGCACAGAAGGTAAAAGGGAGAAAAAAATATATTATTGATAATTGTGGAGTGATTATTAGTTATTATTTGGTATAATAATCGTAGTATTTATTGCATTCGTAATAATTTTTAAAAGCAGTCTTCTAATTTTTCTTCATATTTAATAAAATCAACACATTGTTGGTTTAGTTTATCATTATTAGCGACAGTTGGGCAAAACTGTAACAACTCACGCAACAACAACTGCATCGACTAGAGTGAGAGCAGCACCAAACAACAGCGCAGAAAAAACAAAAGCAAGGTTAGTGGCAGCAATCCCGGCATTACTGTAAATATTTCCTACCTTACACAAGACAAGTTACACCAAGAGTAAGTCAAATCAAGCCAACCACATACACACAAACCCATACAAACACACACATCACACACGTCACAAACCCAAACATACGCACTCACAAGCATACACACATAATCAAGAACGATTTTGCGTGATCTGACGTTTTAATTATTTATCACGTGATATAAGTAGTTGCTTTGCTACTTTTATTGTGACTTTATTGTTGTGAAGCTTGGATTTTTCCCGTAAAGCCACTCGAAATTGTGGCGAAATGGTTATTAATTTTATTAATGATTTAATAGAAAATCATTTATTTGTTTGTTTTTGTGTGACGTCAATACACAATTGTCCTGAATTATTAAAGTAAAGCCCTTTTCATTCCCTTTTAGGAGATAATAATTGCTGTATTATTGGAGGTAATTTTTTTAATCGATTCACATTTTTTTAATATTAAACGATTATTAACGTTACTGAAATTTGAAGCTTCCATTCCATAATTTCAAACCTATTTTACTCCTCAAAATATTCATTTTTTATAAGCAGTTTATAATTTCTTAACAAAGCCAAACTATTTTAATCGTAATTGCCATCTGTATTATTCAAATACCAGCAAGTTTCATTACCCCCTATATCGTATGGTATAAATAATATAACCCGCAACGTCACTTAGTAAGTATACGTATATCAGAAGACAGATATCAGTTGCGTTCTTGCCAACGGTACTTTTCAACAAATTAATACCCTTATAGTGTTTAACAAACTGATTCAGACATTTATATTTGCACACCCATAGTTGAATATTTGTAGACACGTAATGTGAGATTATGAGGCAAGAAATTTATGAATTTCCTTTGCCGTATGGGCCGACAAAAGTTTGAAAATAATATGAATTTAAATACTATGAATATTATGTGTGATTACTTTATCGAAAGCTTGTTAAAGTACTTTGTAACATGAACGAGCATTTAATATATTGTTGAAAATATCGTTTGCATTAAAGGCTTTTCCTTTGATTATTATTTCTGATTATTATTATTAGTAAATTGTATTGAATGTAATTGTGCAGACGTTATGGGCTTACTATATCCTCCCCTTCTTCTTCTTAACTCCACCAATACATATTTCAAGTTTTTGAAGGAAATCATTTTATTATTTATTCAATTAAAAAAGATATTAAAAATTGTTGAAATTCAGTATCAGAAATTCAGTAACAGAAATATTATGACAGAAAACCGAAATGCGGAGAATGTCAACATTCATCGATGAAAGTCCGAAACAATATATTCCCGATCACAACCATTAGTCAGTAGAATTCTCTCGTGAATACAATGTTTTTTGTATGAAATATTTTTGTGTATTTTATCACTCCCCCTCCAGGAGAATAATGAAATATTCAATCCTTCATCGACATATTTGGTACGTGTCGGCATTGTCCAATTCCCGTCTTTCACAATGACTCAAATAAATAAATAAATATTTAAAAAATCTACTTATTTTAGCAAAAATTATTTTTTCAAATGCTTTAATTAATTTTATAAGCTTTCAACATTTTTTACGTTAATGAACAACACTCGATGACATGAAAACTGTATAATTATTATAAAATTAATTTTAATATTATTAAATATTGTGAAAATATGAAGACAACAATTATTAGCAAATGTTACTTAATATTATTAAAATTAAATACTGATTTGAAAAAGGAAAATATTGCCCTGTTTTTACTTTACGTCCTTTGATTTCTGTTCAGTTTTGTCTTAAAACCCCATTGAATAATTTTAATGGCTTTTGATAATAAAATTAAAATATATATTAAACTTTGGGTGTGTTGTAATATTTCAATATTATTCAAAAAATAACGAGATTCGGGCCAATCCGTGCTATTTGAGCCATTAATTTCAATTCAATTTGATTTGCCTATTTGGCTCATTCCTCGCAAAACCAAAAAACTAAACTATTTTTAAAGCCATATTTTAGTCAATTTGCTGGAATGGAACGAACGAACACGCACCATTGCCCCATTTTAATATATTTTGAAAAATATCATGTTTTTTAAAAATTCAAAAAATTCCATTAAAACTAATGGTAAATATAGTGCAATACAAACATACGAGCATGGCGGTAGGTACAATAGTTAAAATGTGATCATCAATAAAAATATATAAATGATAAAAGTATTAAGAATGCAAAATAATAATAGTAATAACTATTACCACTACTGTCTCTCTTACTACTATTATGCAATTACTGTTACAACAAGTAGTACTGTGACCACTACTAATACTACTATTACTACTATAACTACAACTACCTTTGCAACTATTAATACCATTACCACTATTACAACAGTTACTACTGCTATTTCTACTACTACTACTATTTTAACGCTTAGTACTATTCTCACTATTACGGCCACCGTAATCAATTTCACCAGTTTCACACCTCACCAACCTCACCAACCTCACCACCTCACCAACACCACTGCCACTTCTGCCGGTAAGCATTGCTATCACTGATAACCATGGTATCATTATTCACTTTACTATCATTATCACACTCATTATCATTATTAACGTCATTATCAATGTGGTTATGGTCGCATCATGGTCGCGCGCACCAATTATCTCCGTCACTATCATTGTTAGCATTACCTTCACCAAGAAAGAGAAACCAAAAGGTTAAAAAGTTTAAGAGAAAATATTTAATGTAAAATTAAAAATGGAATGAAAAACGTTGGATGGAATGAAATGTAATGGAATGAAGTGGAACGAAAAGTCGATAGAAAAACTGCACGAAATACTCCCGCAACGCTTCAGCAGCTCACAATCATAAAAGGCATAAAATTATTAGGGAAAGTAAAATGGATTTTATGGGGGTGAATTGGGTTATGTGTCTTATGGATGAGGCTCGGTTAGAGGTGACTCTTATAAATACCATGGACAGGAATATATAAATGATAGAGAACGACGACCGAGGAAGAAAGGGGCAGAGAACAAAAAATGTGGAGAGGGAGACGGGGAGGATTATAAGTGGTAACTAAAACCAAATTATGAGTTTTCGAATTTTACCAATGGCTTTTGAAAAAGAGGAATAGGAAATAAGAAGAAATCAATTTACACGAAATAACAATAATTGATGAAATGTATATTTTGTTGCAGGAAAAAACGTATTGAAAAAACTTCGAAATTCATAGCTAAGAAACGCCTTCAAATAAATTTATAGAAACATATTTTTTAAACGATATAAAACTGTATTATCTGGGAAAAATTATTTTGGAAACAACGAAGATACGAAGAATAAGACAAGAATTGTGCGTTGAAATATGAAAATATCCGACGAGCATCATATTCGATAACTGGACGTTACTGACTATTGACCACGGGTCCCGTCTCTCCATCACTGACTCTCCACAAACAACTTAAATTAAATCAACAAATGATAGGAAAATGAACGAGTCATCCCAAACCAATAAAGATTTATTCTTTTTCCTGTGCGTAAAAAGTTTTATTGTGTCTTGCATTCCATTTAATTCAAGCTTTTTTTCCTTTCTTGATTTTTATATATCCTTTTTCCAATTTTTTTTCCACTTTTATATCTTTGCTTTTTCCAATTATCCTTAAGCGGACCTATTGTTTTAATTCTTATTGTATTCCGATGACTGCGTGTGGCCTTTGTTGATTCCTTTAAGCTTCCCTCGTTGTGGTTTGCCAGGATCGATTTCGTTAAAGGTATTTCATTGGTTGGTTGATTCGGTTGTCCGATAAATGCTACTGACCATTTTCGTCATACTTCTTGAAATACCATCGACTGACTGACTGCCGAAATTAATGACTGAGTGACGAAATGACTGGCTTAATTCATAATAACTTCAATAATATTTCATGACTTTTCACAATCAGGGTTTCAGGGAGTGACTTTTTCACAATGAAAGAAATTTTAATGACTTTTCAAAATCGGGGAATTAGTAATGGAGAGAAATGTTCGTGAGGGCATTGAGCGACCATTAAAAGCATTAAAACGGCTACGGACTGGTGAGAAGTGGGAGTTGGATCGAATAGCCGTACGTGTTGTTTGAAAATAGGATTTTCAGATTATTAAAGAGGATTAGTAAGAGCCACGAAAGTGCACACATATCGAAAATCTGTAAATAGAGATCAAGCATTCATTGGATTTCATTTGGTCTGAAATAAAATGAGAAAAAAGGAATTCACAGGATTTTTGTAATACAAGTTTTGAAAAATTTTTCATATTAAGCCATTTGTTTTTCATAATTCGTGGTTCGTGATCCAATGGGTCTGCTAAGAAACCAATTACACTTTAATCTAAACAAAACTCTGATTTAATTCAACCCAAATCCGAACTATATCAACGTTGAAAATTAATAAAACAAGCATTCGTGCAAGATAGCAAAAAACAACGAAAAATTGACTGAAATAAATCGCGAAGAACTGGAACAAATTTCGTTCATTTCTTCATTTTTCATAACAAAAGCACCAACAAAAACGAAATTGTTGTTTTGTGTTTACATCGTTTTGAACTGCAAGGAAGTGAAACTTGAAGGGAATGCATGAAATAAGTGAACAATCTGATGAGCCTGGCGGGTTAGAACAGTTGCTTCTGGCAGAAAACCACGCAAAACTGAAAAAGCAAACAAACAAAAAGGTACTAAAGCATTGATTGTTGTGGCCACCAGTGTTTCATCGCGTATGGAATTTTTCACTCCAGTTGGTTGCTTACGTTGCCGTTGCAACGCTGGTTGGATGCAAGTTTTATCTTCGATACAGCTTTAGATTAGGGCATGAAAGAGATCACGGGTGGAGTAGCATGAGATATTAAAGTTTCAGTGCTGGATACGGTTCAGATGGTTTTTTACTTGTTGCTTATTTTCCTCGAAATTTACGGCCACTCTTTGTGTCTGTCTGCGAGCGAGGTTCCGGGGCTTCTTGTGGAGATTTGATGAATAGAAAAGTTTTATTAAAATCCAAATTTTATTTTGATAAAATACCACAAAAATTTCAATTACAGCTAACAAAAACTTTTATTTAACATTCACACCAAAGCACAAATACTTATGGCCGCTTACGAAGCTTACGAATACTTACACGTAGCGAAGTTGTGTGCGATGACGAGGATGATAGTAATGATGAAATTTTAGCCTTTTTGGTTTTTAATAATTTCACAATAACACTCTTAATGGAAACGATGTGTCCAATCGGAAAGAAATTATCTATTACTTAAGTTCATTACGTATGGGTGCATAAAAGTCAGCTGGGCTAATTTAATCAAACTTTACTTTTTTTACTTTTTTTGAGTAAAGAAAAGAAGTTAAATAATCAAGAGAAAAAAATGCAAACGACCGAAACCCGAAAACGAAACGAAAATTTCGTTACACCTCACACACAGCCTGTTTTATTACATTTCAACATCGACCCGCTTTTATTGGAAAACCATAACCTTCATATACATAAAAATATTAATTATCAAAATTATTTCTTATGATCATTCGCGATGACTTCTAAGAAACTAACATATTAATTTTTTATAAACGTAAGGTTTTTATAATAATAGGATTTATGATAGTCTCCCCATTTCTAGTAGCTAACATTTTATGTAATAATAAACCATATTCGAGGCCCTGCGAAGTGACCCTACCTCCTTCTCTCTCTCCCTATCCGTAAAAACACTTAATTGCTCTTTTTGAATTTTGCTAGAAGTTCCGCTGCTTTACTGCTCGCAACTCGCTGCTTTATTGCTCTCAATCTAAATAGCAGGGACGTACGTATGCACGTAATCTTAGTATTTGCCAACGGGAAGAACAAGGTGAAGTTAAAGAAAAGGCTGAAAATGGTTAAGCATCAATATTGAGTTGTTTATGCTATAAATTTTATAGTCTAAACTCTAAATACTCTCGTGAAAATTTCATAAAAGTTTATGATAAAATATCTCTTTTCCACTTTTGATCTTTGT
The DNA here is from genome assembly GCA_963966595.1 of Physocephala rufipes. Classification (NCBI taxonomy): domain Eukaryota; kingdom Metazoa; phylum Arthropoda; class Insecta; order Diptera; family Conopidae; genus Physocephala; species Physocephala rufipes. Next base: position 3,669,994 of record OZ016501.1, on the reverse strand, counting down.
ATATACATTTTCGTTCGATCCATCGTAGGGGAATAAAACACTTTAAAGGTTCTCAAAAACTACTGCCAATTAATTTTTGACGGCTGAATGATGACGGGTGACAGGCGTACTAAACCAAAACGCCCACCTTTAAAAGCAAAAACTTGTAACAATAATTCTTGATGTGAAGTAAAAATCGATTAAATCATGTTTCGAGGATTTTTAGTGTATTTCTCGATTTCATGTATTTGTAACACAACTAAGAAAAACTGGGTCTTCTTTTCTTATATTTCCATATTATGCCTTTTCATTCTTATTCGTGTTCCTTTTCCGCAAAAAGAAATTCCTTGATCCTTTTCCGTCTATAAATTTTAAGAAGAGGCTATTTTTGGATCAAATGGTCTGCATGAGTGTGATTGTGTGTGCGTGTGTATGAGAGAGATAGGAAGGCGATAACCTGAAATCTGACGTCCTCAGGCAATTTTTAGTCTCCGTCCGGATTATTCTTATCTATTTATTTTTTATAATTAACAGAAAGGACATAACCAACATCACCATTACCGCTATGTGTAAAAGGAATATAGAAGGAAGAAACAAGTAGGAACAGATAACTCCTGCTTGTCATAATTAAGTTTGTTTTTCTAATAAACAGCGAGCGATACACGTGTACCGCTTCTTAGGCTGATAGAGGGCTATAGGGTTTTCTCGCACTGTTAATTTTATGATATAATTTTATCTTTAGATTTATTTTACAAGCTGGAGAAATCTTTTAATAAGAGGAAGCGGTACCAGACCGATCACACTCATTTTTAACTTAAGCCGAGCGGCTTAGAGAGACAAAGCCACTTTTATATTAATAAAAGCTTGCTGGGAACATCGTTCCATGTAATTGTAATTTCTCCTCAAATTGTCAACTCGTATATGAAATTTTACATTTAATACAAATAAATTCGAATTAGCTTAAAAAAGTATGCGCGGCAGTGGATTGACTTTGTCCATTTTTAATAACAAATAGTTTACAGTGAATATTCAAGGTCAAATTCATTAGGATCGCTCTGTATGTTCTCCCATAATTGTGGTTCCCACAGAAGGAGAGACAGACAGACAGAGACACAGGCACACAGACAAATAAACTCATAAAGCATGAGGTTTGTGAAATATTATTACAATTAAATTAATTTTCATATTTTATTATTATCACCACATTTATAAGCTTGGTTATTAACAGTATTATATTTACGAATTTACTTTTATTACAATTTTCGTTTTTATCAGCAGTTTACGTTTATTTTGATTTTTTTTTTAATTTTCATAACATAAAATAAATTAAAAATCTTTTTCTCTATAAAAAATTGGAATAAATATATATTAATTCAGTTGCGTGAGTATGATATTCCTTTCGCAGCACATTGTGATGGTGATCTCTCAACTCAATCATAAAATTTGTATTTAAATTTAAAAACCTTTAATATAATTTCTTGTATTTGAACAATTCAGTCAACGACTATAAATTAGACAAATTATATTTGAATAAATATATGTTTTACATTTATGGGTGTGGAGGCGGACCGCGCCTATGCCTACCAATTATAAAATTCTATTTTTGTGATTTAAATAAAATCAGAAATACTTTAAAATTTTATATAAATTATACAGCAGAATGTTTTTCAATCCTTTTTCTAACAGTACACGTAACAGCAACAACAACAGCAACTGGTTCAAATATTTTCCTAACCCGAGCTCAATTAATTTACAAATTCATTCGTTATAACTCATTTCCATTTTATATTTTCATTTTGTCATTGAATGTCATTACACGAAAAAGGAACTAACCCAACTAAATAATTCTAAAATATTTAAATTAAATTTTGCTCTCATAGGAAAACTATTCATAAGACAGTTGCAATAATATGACACCAAGTGGCTTTGATTGCACTGAAGATCAGGTTATTGACGTTCCATGCATCCATGCATGCATGTGGTGTAAAAGGGTTTAATGTAGTTAAGCGCAATGGTATTGAATAATATCATATGTAAAGAGAGAAAAGGAGAGAAAACAAAAAAGGAAAAAGCAGGAAAAAGTGATTTCCTTCAGTAAATTCACGCCATAAAACTTTAGGAGTAAAATTGACATCATTATCACCCTTAAATGTCGAATTTTTAACGACGTACTTCATTTGATTGTCATATTGTCGCATTAATGAAATTAAAATTAATGATGAAATTGAAATAAAAATTTTGATTAAAAAATCCATTATTATAGTTATGAATATATTTATGTCATTCCATATTTAATTCCATGGCGTTTTAAATTTGGCAAAACATTTTTTAGTAACAAAATAATTTATTAAAATGTCATCACAAAAATGTAGCATAATTAAAGAAAGTAATGTAATATTATTAAATAAGTTAATTATTAATTACTGAAAAAGGCTACTGAACAAGTGTCGGGTATTGCAAAAAATTTCAATTTATATCATTCTGAATATTTTCCTTTGGAACACTTAACTGACTAAAATACTATATGAGTGGAAGGAGGAAATGAAAGGGTAAGAAGGAAAGTCATATCAATTCATACAAAATGTTTTATAGTGCAAGATGGTAAGGCACATAGATCAGGATTTATTATTTTAATATTTATCTTATTTAAAAGGATTAATGTCTTTCATAAAACAACTTTAGAGTTACAAAGAATGTAAATATTTCCAGGTCAAATTTTCTTTGTAAGTCTCGAGTTTCATTTTCCTGAAGAAATTCTTATCAAAATATTTCCATTTTACCCCTTAAGGCGTTCCCGCGTTAAATCAAAAATTGACTGTTACATCAATGACACATATGTTCGTTTACATGCAAACAGTTTAGAAATGATTTAAGGATAAGATTTGGTTGCAAATGTGTGAAGGAAAAGTGGAAAAAGGAAGGGGGAAGGAAAATAGGAAGTCGTAGAAGGGTTCGATGAGGTATATAATAGATTATAACTAAATGAAACCAAGAAAATAATACTTTTTGAAACTCTATTCAAGGAAACCTAGTTGCTGATGCTAATGTTGTTGTTGGTGTTGTCTGTCATGTGAATTCGCTTTTGATTTTTCCGTTAACAGAAATGATAGACTAACAGAAATGGTAACTAATATGTTTCTATGTATGTGTGACAGTCTTCTATGGAAGAAGCCTCTCTCTCTCTAAATGCCTCTTCAATTTCAATCAGTATTCAACCTTTTGGCAAAAAATTCAAGTATTGCAAGTAAGTACAAGCATACAAGAATGTGTTTCACACACTCATGTCTTTTCAGGTCTCTTGTTTCCTGAAGTTCAATAATCTTGAGAAAGAATAATTGACAATATAAAATAGAGGAAAATAAACAATCTTACACCGCACGGTTAAGTGCCTTTAAATCATTTTAATTAGAAAAGCAATTTTTGAGAAAGACTATTTTTTCTGGCTGGTTTTCTGCATTTTCTCGTTGTACAGCTTGGTTGCTTTATAACTTATTGTTTGAAGAATTATAATAAAACGAAGCTCACTCTATTGAATTGATAGAATTTGTTTGGTTGGCAGAATTGGATTACTTGATTTATTTTGATTGGTAGGCATCCAAAAAGATAAGAAAGAGTTCAATCTAAATTTAAAAGATATTGAAGAATAAGGATTGATCGATATTGATTGATTGATCGGGAAGTTACGAAGTAGGAAGTAAAAAGTAAGACATCTTTTATCGTTTTATCGTTTTGCAACTAAATTTCAAATTTAAACTGAATATCGAAATCGTGAAACAACAGCTTAATGTCTTAGCTTTTTAAACGACTTTGTATATTAGATAAAAGTGAAGACATTTTCAAAGAGCTTTCATGGAAACTCGTAAAAATTAAAGACGATGAAAAAGAATGAAAAGTCGAGGAAGAAGAAAATGTGGAAAGCAAAAGTAATTACACAAGTTTATAGCATTTTTAATGATATTAAAGGTAATAATTTGGAAGTTAGAAAAGTTGAATCCTTGTTGCAAAAAGTTTCTGATACTATTATTTTTGCTGTGGTGGTCAGATTGTTGTTGTGGTTGTTGTATTTTTATTTTCTCTTGTTGTTTTGTTGCAAAGGTGATTTTATTAAAAAACCCAAGTTAATTTTAAACGTACTGCTACGAAGAAGCAAACCAATTTGTTATCTTATTTGAATGCATTAATTATTCCTATTTTAGTATTAGCATTAAAGCGAAACGCTATGCATTTTAAAAATATTGTGAATTTATGAGGTTTTAAATTTCAAACGGAGAGACCTATGAGATCGAGACTCTTAGAATGAAGGTTGGTCAAATGCATAAGCAGACAAACGAACAAGTTTTGACGAACAAGTGCTGTCGAACAAACTGATTTACAGTTTCGGCAATTCCTGCTATCTTTTTTTTAATTTGATTTTATAGCTAATTGATAATTAAATTTGATTATAAAAGATGGCTACAGATTAAGCCACCCACCAACTGGTGCACAACAATTAATACAAAAAATAATCAACAGTCATCACAACTCGTACTTCGGTACTTGAGAATTAGTAAAGGTTCAAGGGAGGGTTGAGGAAGGTTGGGAACGGGTTCCAAAGACAGAACCTGTCTATAGTTTCAACAACGCTCATTTGGACCACATACATTTCTTTAATGACTTCCCAAACCCGAAAGTACTCGTACGAAATTTTCCACATTGCGTGGCTCTAATTCGTTGTACGTGGCTTTTGCCAAGCAATACGTTGTGGCATGTCTTGACGCAGCGGAAATATGGCGCTTTTCTCTAATGGAAACGAACGAGTTTTCGTGTGTGCGTCCATCTCGTTCCGCTGGCTTGATGACAATATTTGGGAGTGATAAATGGCCGCGATATACGACAGCACTTTCAGATTTTGGTACCGAAACTATTAAAATTAGTTATGCGTTGAAAATCGGGGGCATTGACCCGTGGGTAGGGAGGGTTTATCCGTTTTTAAACCGTCGTTGTTTATTCATTGCTTTAAATATTTTTTATAAACGATCATAGCATCGTCATTTTCTGCCTTTCTCTTTGTGTTTGCTGGTACGATTCACATTAACGAGATATAATGAAATAATAAAAACTAAAATTTCGAAATTTTTTTATAATATCTCTTTCCTATTTTTATCGTTTGTATATATCATCATATCGGCAACAGCACTGAGAATCGATAATTGACAAAACGTCTGAATGAATGCAATGGATGAATCCAGAAAGCAACTTTCTTTTAGAAAAAATTTTATCGAAAAATCTGCTGGGCAATTTCATGCCTTTAAAATTGTTGAAATAATTTTTTAATTCTTCGAAAACAATCTTAAGAGAAAAATTTAGTTTACTAAATATAATTACTTCAAATTTGAAAAAATCATTAATTCCCGTTCGACTCCTTTTACTTTACTACAATCTAACAAAAATTTATAATATGATAATTGATAATCATTCGCAGTTTATCACACTAACTTTTTGTTTTATTTATTAATTATGTAATCATTATTATTTTCTTATTATTATTTCCTTTTTCTGTTTTTCGTCCGCGTTGGGTTAACGAAAAGTAAACAATATTCAGCAAAAATTGAAATATATCATATAAATTATATACCAATTATCAAAATCAATATTCACGTTTTGCTTGTAATAAAGACAGTCTGAGTATTATTTGAATTTGAGATAGCACTCATAATAGTCTCAAATAGTCTAATCAATGAACAAATTTAAACAGATTTCTTACCCGTGACCTAAAATCAGACTTTAAGAAGTCTCCCTTCACATAGATGTCAAATATTATAATCACCAAATCGACTGACCCTTGAACTACTTCTAGTGGCTCCCCAAACATCTCTCTCACTCTCTAGAATAGATTGTTTTTAAAATTGATTTATAAGGTTGGCACTCCCACTTCCGTCCTCTCGCAGTTGTTATTAAAAGAACAAGAAGATATAGATCTTCTATTATACTTTACACTTCTATCTATTATACTTTACACACACACACAGAGAGAGAGGGGGAGAGAAAGAAAGAGGAACAAAGAATGAATGGTACGTAATTTAATAAATGCCGTTTTTCATCTTGCATTTACAACAATTTTGTAATTTGCACAACAATTCTTGCATATATATTCTCTAACTTCAATTAAATTAATTTTTCTGAATTTTTCAAAATTTGCTAAACGGAAAAGAGAGTAATTAAATTCTTCTCTTCGAAAAGCTTGTGGTTTAGATATTTCAATTATTTCAACATTTTAAAATGTTTGACATTCTTGATGTTTCATTAAAAATTTAAATGAAAACTGAGTGAATGTAGATTTTTAATAAATTATAAAGAAGGATAGAATATTAAAAAGATATAAATTGTTAATTTTTCTATTCAGTTTCTTAAAATATTAAAAATAATCGACAAAATAAATTTAACGAATATGAATGTGACGAATGGATATACTAATGATTGCGATATTCATTGAATTTAATGAACATTAATTATTTTTAACAAGAGTTTCATCACTGACAGCTAAAGTGTCAGCACCATCAACCTTACCGTCATCATCATCACCATTATGGTTCAGGATACTGCTCTCCGTCATTCACGAAGGACTAATTTGTCATCGTGGTGCAATAAATTCGATCAATCCCAACGATAATAATGATAGCAACAACAACACGATAATAAAAACAACAACAACAGCAACAAGAATAACCTTTCACCTGTAGCCTTCAACTCCCTTCTATAAAGTCTCTCCCTTTCCTTTACGAACATAAATAATCGACAATTAACAATCTTGAAGTTAGTAGAAATATTTCTTGAAGATTGCAGAATTACGACTGAGTTTTGGTTAAAACATCTGAATTGATGCTTCTATTGTAACACACAAGAGGAAAAAGAAAGAAAAAGAAATCAATATTTCATTAAAAACAGTTAAATATTCAATCCTCGAACGAACATTTCTAGTTGTTGTCGTGAGTTCTCGTGAATCGTGTCTTTTATAAAACTTCTCATTTTGAAAGAAGTGATGAAGCGTCAAGGGAAGGAAGATGATGCTTTGGGTATTTGGTTTACCTTGTGATCTAACATTGCAATATTTGCCAGTTTTTCCAAGGGCTTCTCCCACTTTATTTCCATAACTTCCTAGTCACCTCTTCTTCCTCTCGTACTCATTCCTCCCTCCATTCGTGATTTCCTTTATACGTTCTCATAAAACTCGAGGATATTTTTTCCAAAAGAGACACTTTTGTGTCGCATTATTGCAAAATGTTAACAGTATTCCATATGATTGAGTTCTTGTCAGTGTTGTTACAGCGTCTGCTAGCATTACATCGATAACGCTGCTGAAATTACATCGCTTGTGTGACTTGAGCAGGTTGTTTGAAATCCTTTGGCGAGGTGGTTGGTTGTATTCTAGTGAAGCATATTAAATGCGATGACAGACCGTCGATCGATGATGAAGGCAGTAAAATGTAGGAATTACTGATTTTCAAACTCAAGTTAAAAGAAAACGATTCCAAGTTATTTTACAACACGTACAACACGTTTGTCTCACAAGCATATATTCAGAGTTTGTCATCGTTTATCCTTGAAAATGTACATGTATGCCATTTAAACATCGTTGTCTGCTCGTTCTACTCGGGTATTACATTAAGTTTTGTCTTGCTTAGTATTTGTATTTTGAAAAATTTGAAAAAAGCGTGTTAAAATTGTTTGAGCATCAATTTCGTCCGTGCTCTTAAGAGGAACTTTTCGGAGAAAATTCTTGATTGTGTTCGTGACAGTTCGTTTATATATTGCCAATAATATCAAGTGTTCTAAGGATGCCATCGGTAGCATCCTTTGAAAAGTTATCCCGAAAACAAGATGAGTTCAAGTATTATTTAGTCAATACTAGCGATTGTGAGAAGTAAAGAAATATAGAACAAGTTTTTTACTAAAAGATGGAAAGAAATTTTTGGAAATCTTTAAAATGTGAAAATCCTCTAACTTTATTCCCTTTTATCATAATTTATATAAAAGAAATATATTAATTAATATATAATAATTAATATATATTATACATTTATTTATTTAATTTAATTTACTATGCATTTATTAATATATTTCTTCAAATAAGAGAAATATCAAAGTTAAGAACATTTATAGCAGTCATAGTTCCATAAATAAAAATTCATGCATTAATCATAACTTTGCAAATCATTAACTTTCACTAATAATTTATTAAAATTTAGGATTTCCATTTCGAGATAAACTTGATTATTGCTATTAAATTGTTCACATCCAAAATATAAGTCAGTCATATATAAACTGCCAGTCGTTTAATTTAAGCGTTTATTCAAATCGGTATAAATTAATCATCGGCATAACATCAGCTCAAATTTACATTCAAACATTCATTCGTCGATGGCATCTTATCATCATCGCTATCTCGACGACTCATTGATATTTCAAAGTAAACACACTATCGAACCGTTACATGCCTAGTGCCAACCACAAACGCCCTTTAGATCAAGTGCATGCAACACATAATCAGCCTTGTCGTCTATTTATTGCTCTCAGTCGACTCATTCATCGGACTATGAATTCAATAGTCTACCCATTCTTCAATCTAACGATTTATTAGTCTGTACTTTCATCACACCCTCTCACTCTCAGAGTATTCATGAGAGCATCTCCTGCTTGATAGCTCCAATCATCTGTTAGTTAACAATTTTTGTTCGTTGTCATTTTGGACCTAGGCGTGAAAAGAGGAGAGTAAGCAAAACAACCTAGCTCATCATTACTTGGTCATCATTCGCGATAATGCATGCTTGGACTTTGTAATAATGACAATAACATTGTCGAATAATGTCGCTTATCTTGCCTCTTCTGGTATTGGAACTTATCTTTGTGTTCGGATCAAACTGAAATTACGGTTTGGTCGGCTGAAATTTGGTTACTGAAATCTGGTTTGGTCGTGGTACTTCAAATTTCACATAATTTGATCAAATTGTGATGCGACATTTTTTTAATAATTCGTTGAACAATTTGTGAGAGTTTATCGCGGTAAAATATTGTGTTTGTTATGAACCTTAAGGCTGTAGTATATTTCCCCTTAATTTCTTATGAATTGGGTACATCCATAACAAAATAATAATAAAATGTTTAATAGTTTCAAATTTTAATTATAATAATTGTAATTAATTAAATCAATTAAACTCAAAGGTAGTAAAGTAATCAATTAAACACAAAGGTAGTAAATAGAAAATTGATGTCATTTCTACATATTTTCATTTTCATTTAATTATATTGCCAGATACTATATGAGTCCCCTGAGTGTACCCTTCCATTCAGTTGAAGTTTCATTAACCGTATCAAAATTCCATCCGTGTCTCTTTTTCTTCTGAAATAAATTCAAGGTTTCCATACCACTGGGAAGACAATATAAAAATTAAGAAAAAATATATAGAAGACTGTAAAAATATCTCGTGACTTATTCTCGTGGAATCTGCTGTGACACCACAGTGTCTTCCGATAATTTGATGAATAAATTTTGCCACGATACTTATACACGAATTACTTATACATGTAATAGACATACATGTATCATACACTCCATCTAACAAACACGTCAATGCAAAGCACATGTTTATAATCATACACACGTACACCTTGCTTTGATAATTCGAGAAAATCAATCCCGGAAGTTTTTCTCATTAACGCAAATTTTGAAAATAATATCATAATATCAGTATCCTGCGAAATTTGTAATCTTTACTCCCGACACTTTTCATTTGTTGACGGCGTTCAAATAATCCCGATCAATACCACGTTCTGGAGTTTCGTTTGATCTTTTGAAAAGCTGTCTGAATTAAAGATCAGGGTATTTAATTCACACGTAACTTCTGCAAACCAGTATCTACAGGTACTAACTTCATAATGATCAGGCATTATTTCCTTCCGAATGCTTTTGAGATATGCAGATTGAATTGTTCCCGCGCTCCGTAACCTGCCAGAGTAGAGATTAAAAAAGTTTAATTTTTTAAACAGTTTTTAAGATTATTGTCTCTAAATTGTTTCTATCGATTTGATTTACGGTTGTGTTCTATAATCGCTTTTTTCATCCTTCTATAACATAAATTTTTGCTTTATTACGTCTATTGCTTCTTGTTTTTTCTTTATTATGTTCCTGCATAGCTCTGCCTCTGTCTTTTTCTATTTTGGTCTATAGCTCATCTTTTGTCCATTTCTTGCGCCTTGTATTCAAGGTTTAAGCGTGACCTTACAATTTTATGGTTTGATGGATTTGTTCGTCATTAATTAACATTTGCCAACTCGTAAACTAAAGAACCTCAAATAAGAAGAACGGCAATGATACGATGAAAGAGACAATAGTATATTAGAATGTATTGAATCGGGGCGAAAACGGTAGCTCCTTCAACTTCTTCTCAACTTCCCAACTAATAGTCATTGTGGTTTCTTTTATATCATGAAAGAATTCCAATTTACGATTTTAATAAAAAATACCGGAAGGCAACAAAGGGCTACAACAGGGCTACACAGGGTGTATATGTCGGATTTAATTAGATATTCAAAATTACATATAAGCAAATTTCCATTAAATTCATTTCAAATTACATATTTCGCTGTTTTTCAAATATGAGAGATCCTAAAACCAATCAAATCTGAGAGACCATAAAAGTCGCTTTTGTGTTATAGTTCTTTACAGAAACCTCATGTTTGTCTTGATAAGAAACCATGTCTCATTTCACTCTTCTACTTAAGGTTTTCGTTCATGTAGTTGCTTGCAAATTCTTATTGATTTTCTCCTTAACTTTTATTTTGGACTTCTATAAACTAAACTCTTCTGAGAGATCTTGCTTTGAAAAAATAGAATTTAAAAAACAAAGATGGGAACCTAATGGAAAAGTAGAAGTTATCGATATCGGTTTTGATTCCTAGTAGAGACAAACAGCGCCCACCCTCCCCGTCATAATTTTGTAAAGTTTGTAAAGTTTAAATATAATTTTTGTTCCGAAAAAGGAATTTTAATAAAAAATTACTCAATCGTAAATATGTTAAAGATAATGAATTGGAAGAGTGCGCCTCATGGTGCCTCATTGTGTATAAGGTCAACTTAAAATTGAAAAACTTTTATATGCGAAATTTTCCGAACATTGAAAATTTACCTTTCATTATAATTTCCGTGTCAATAACTTTATTATTGCTCTCAAATTTATATTAAAAACTTGAAGGAAATCTTTTCTTTGATCATTTTCCTTTAGACAAAGAAAAGCAAAAAAAATTAACTGCAATCGACAATATTAATTGCACAAGCCGTGAGCTTCGAGACCTGAAAGAAGTATGGGAAAATCTGTCCATAATAAATTTTTAAATGGCGAATAAAAATCGAAAAGTAAGAACCGAGAAAAGCGTTGAAAGTGGGAAAAAATCACAACAAAGAAGAAAAAATATACTTTTCGTTCAATAAATTTGAAATTTATGAATTACTTTGTATTTTGGTATTAAATTTTAAATACTCTTAGGACTGAAAAAACTCTCCCCCCGAAATACAAAAATTATACACACGTAACTCCTTAAAATTGCTCAAATAAATCTAAATTAGTTGCTTATCGGTTCGTTGGAGCTCGTATCATTTACTCTACTCACGAACTTTTGTATGAGCCGTACATATTCGAAGTTTAACGAGTTGTAGAAGTCACGTGCATCGCGAGTAAAAAATGGGGAATTGACGCGAGAGGATTTGAAGAGCTTTGAATGCCAGCAAACGAACGACTCCTTTATTCGCAACCCACAACACGTTATTTTGCTGGGCTGAAGAAATGATAGCGCCCTCCTATAATTTACACCGTCTTTTTCCTTTCATAAAGGTTAAACTAAAGCCATAATGTGATCATAAACAAAAAGGTATAAGAAAATCCGGACAGCCGAAAAGCCGAGTCGAGGGCACGTGAGGCTATATCGGGTTAAAAATTTGGAAAAAAAATTGAGAATTTTTTCTGGCGATTCGTCGTGTTATTTGTTCGTCCGTGCTGATGGGGCTGGCCCTAACGTCAGCGAGTTCGAAAAGCAAACATACTAGGAATGACTGAAGGCAAGGGTCGAGTTGGTCGGTCTATTTAGAACAAATAGAGAGCCATTCATTTAAGAATGAGTAAATTTTTTACGTCCTGCATTCTTAGGGAGGATGGCAAGGACCTTAAAACAATTAACTTCCTAGGTGGATTTTGCCTTATTAGTGTCTCGACTGCTTTTATTAAGTGTAAATCTTTAGATTTTCCACTTATTTTTAATTAAGGTTTTTTTTAACATTTTATGAATTTCGTAAATAAATTTAAACGTTTGATTGTGTTTTGATAGAACTTCATTCTATTTTCGACTGATTTCTGTTTCTTATCATTTGGAGTCTTGTGAACTTTTAATGCTGTAAAACAATTTGCTGAAAATTACTTTCTTCTAGAAGTATTATTTCTTCCTATATATTTTTTTTTCTTCTGAAAGGAAATTTTTAAATTTTTTTTGGTTATGCATATTTGTTTCTACGAACCATTTATTTTGAAAGCTTCCTAAGTATACTTGCCATTAAAAATTCATTGATTCTAGAACGAAATTCTGAAATGTTTTGAAAACCGTGATTTCAATCGAATTTAAGAGGTGCCGATTTAATAATTTAAAAAATTTAATTTTGAAATAATATTGACTTTTCCATAAGAATGGTAATACTTAAAAAATACAAAACAATATATAGTGTGATTTAAGCGGCAATAAAAAGGTTGACTTAAGTCACTTTCAAAATAAATTATTTTATGTTTCTGCGTTCGCATATGCATAACAACAACAAAAACGAATTACAACAATGAAAAGAAAGAGCTCTCTCTCTCAGAGAGAGAAATAGATGGAGGGATAGAGAGGGGGAGCCATAAAGTCTTAAATTCATTAAAATACTAACAAAGGAAATGGACAAAGTACTGTCGTATAAATTCAAGTACTTTTTTGAATTGGCGACGCTGAAGATCATGCGAATGCTGACAGCTATTCTGTTGAGTTCACTCGCTATTCTCGTTATTGTTGTCATTGATGTTGTTGCCGTCAGCAGAGGAGAATTCTCCCAGTATTTGTAACCTCATATATTTCAACACATTTTAACATGTCTATCTTTTTCACCATCTACGTTTCCCCAAATCCTGCATCTTTTCCATTCCTTTCGTAGCAATAAAAGTCAATGTGCTCGTATTTTGAAACCGCAGCCGTTTTATGCGAGTCATTACCCTATTAAAGTGTCTCATTTTGAAGGTGAAATTTATACCGTAATCGTAACGTTTGACAACGAATATTGTTAGCTGTTAAACTTCGTCGGCCATGATGGACGACCCGAGGACCAACGGAGGCGGTTGGCTTGGTCATAATTAGTTAATCGGATTACATCGGTGCTTGCGAATAAATTACCTTTAACTGAAAATTACAGTTTAATGACTACAAAGCATCACGCCATTCGGTGGAATATCATCCGTAATTAGATCGTATCTCATCAATGGCGTCACCGTTCGTTTGGAAAATTAATTTTAGCCTTTGGCAACAACTAATAAATTTTATAGGTTTTAAGTTTCAGAGAAATTATTTGAGGGATTATTTTTCGTCTTCTCTTCACCTTATAGGGATTATTTTTCGTCTTCTCTTCACCATTCTCCTAAAGGTATTGACCGCGATATTTGTCACATGCCGTGCTCAAATTCCTATTTATAGATTAGTCTACAGATTATAGACCAAGTCATCGTCGACATCACAAACATCATCGACTTTGCCAGTTTAGTTCAGTCCATTGGACACATTAGTCCATTATTATCATGACTAATTGCCTTCCTTTCAATTATTGAAATAGCGATGACAACGAAACAATGGCGACAATAACAATACATTTAACACATGCAATACCGACGGTATAAAAAAACAATATCATAAACTGTTAAATCCATTTTCAGCGTTTCTACTGGCAGTCAGTTCGTAACGAAGAATGCGTACGTTAATTTCACGATATTTAGCTAAAGGATTGCATTTAGGGTTGCTGAAGGCTGTCTTATGAGCTAACAAACGTTCGTACTAATTTAATTTGCATTAATTTAGATTTTAGTTCTTCTCTGAAACGCTACGGGAAATTCAACCTACTACCGGATGACGGCAATTCCTGTCGAAATTCTCATGCTCGTTTGTGATTAGATTGTGGTATTATTGGAACATTTTAGAAGATCGATGTTTTGCTCGATTGTAATATTCCTTCGCAATTAAAAGATTTTCTCTTAGGAGTGTAAATAATAATATATAACCCTCTATAATCATAATACATAATTAACTAGTATAGAATTTATTGAAAAACTAATCATCAAATATTTCCAACTTAAATATTTCAAATATTAATTATAGATTATTTATAGAATCTAAGAGAAAAATTTTAATTGAAATTTTAACAAATGTAAATCTAAAACTTGCTTGCCAAAGATTTTTTTGCCAAATAAAACAGAATTTTCCTCTGTTTAATTATAATAAAGTGCAATTTCATTACATGCTTTTTCTTAAATATCCATTTCCTCATTTTTTACGTTCTTTGAAAGTATTTGCTAAAGAAAGTCAAAATCAATTTATCTCGCCTAGAATTAAATGAATTAAATCTCTAAAGCTTTTTGACCGGCAGATTCGTCAAAAGAGGCAAACAAGACCGAAATAGCACAAAGAATATTGAGACCGAAAAAAATTATGCTTGATCAGTGAATGCTAACAACGCGACAAAGTTATTCAACCATTTTGCCACTTTGGAAGAAAGGAATATATTTGCTCCATACCATCCGATGTACCATTCGGATACCATTTAGATGTACTTATTCCATCAGGAGATGAGTGCTAGACAAGTAATACAAAAAATCTGATAGGAAAATCATAATCTGCAAAAAGAGAAAAAGAGAGAGAGAGAGAGAGGTGAAACACGAAGGACAAAGATGAAGGACCAAAAAATGGAACCTTTTTAATTAACATTCCTAACAGAATTTTAATTAACTGAACGAACACCAGACGAATCGGATATAATGACTCACTTTTAATTTCCTTTAGATTTTCAATAATTCTTCATAAAGCAAAGGACGTAACAAGATTTAGCAGGAGGAGGAATTGAAAAACGTAAAACAAGGACAAATAGTTCAAGATTTTGCTGAAGCTTTCTATGTGACAAAAGCGTCTAAGGGGGCTTTTTTGACCACACCTCCTCCTCTCGCGTGTGACGAAAATTTAGAACTGAATTCTTGCATTTCCTTTTTGTTTTTCTAAGAAAGCGTTACATACTATTGATTTAAATAGAATGGGATCTTTAGAATGGATTGGAAATGTTAAAGTCGAGATAAAGAAACACAAAAAGTAATGCGTTTTTTAGTGAAAGTCAGAGAAGGATTAAACACAAAAATTAAGAAATAAAAAATTATGAAATTGAAATAAAAATTCTTGCTAAATTCTCATGAGCCAAAGATTCTTTTGTATAAATTTAATAAAACAATGAATGAAATCATTCATTTTATTTTAGAAAACACACATAAACAATGTTTTTTGATATTGTTTATTGCCTTTAATAAAACGGCCAAAAGGGACATTTAAAAATGTTACATTTTAAACGTGAGGCTAAGCACAAGCCATTTAAACCATGAAAAAAAATAATTTCGCTAATATCCTAGACAAAGCTTGTTTTCTTTCTATTTTAACACAGACTTGCTCTTCTGGAGAAAGATCTTTATATTGCTCATATATTACTCGTTGTCGATTATTCAATAACAAGTTCGTTGCAAAAATTATGGCGAAATTTTGCTAGTATCTGACTTTGTGGGTAGGTAAATTGTGCGTCGTTGGATGATTGCGATAATCTTTAGCAAGTCCATTTAAATTCATTGATATTTTAATTACAGTTCGTCCCTAGTTGGTTTTTATTTGTTATTTTCCTCGATATTCGTTATTATTCCATTAAAAGCAATACAATCATATACTCTCGCTTTCTCTTACATTTGTTGGTTTTATCTTAAAAAATTGCTTTTTATAGATTTGCCATTTATTGTTGATACTTTTAGTGTCATCACTGTTATTGTGTTGTTGCTACCGACCTTGCTGTATTTGTATAAAGAAAATAAGTATAATTTGGCGATAACAAAATGTTTCGATGTGAGTCAAAGCGAAAATGATAAGTAAAAGTAACAGAAATTTAAAAAATCCAGCAGCAAGCGTTAAAACAGTGTATACAAGAGAATGGATAATGGAGATTGAGCTTATGATGGAAGAATAAAGTGGACAAACTGACATTTTTCTTTTTAGTGGATAAAGAAAAAAGTAACAAAAAATAACAAAAAGGAATAAAAAATAGCAAATTCGCCGAACAGAAACCGCCAAGAAAAACAAGAATTTAATTTTTATTTTTAAATAAAATTTTAGCGCGCATAAAAACATTTTGTCGAACTCTGGCGGCGCCATATTCTGTCAGAAACGAATGGAAGCAATATGGAAATAGAGTTGCCGCATGATATAATTGCGCTGCAATGTGTTATCAGATATTATGTCTGAATATCTTCGAGTACGTTCGAATACGTTCGCGTATGTATGGACTCCAAGGGCGGGTATGTACATACATTGGAAGGGGGGTGGTTGGCATACCTGTTGACGCAAAACTATTGATTTTGCTTCATTTCGGTTCGAAGTGGTTTCGAGTTACGCAATTTCTAAAAATATATCAAAATAAAGGCACTTTGGCGAACAATAATTGCATGTTGATTTCGTTATATGATTGTTTGTGTTGTTTTGTTGTTGCTCAAATATTGGCTGTTCTATTGTTTCTCTCAATTTTGTTGCCTTAACAGAACCGGTGTTGCAGCCGCAATATCAATTATCAAACAATACTATCACACCTCCGATAACATGTATCTCTCTCACAATGTGGTAACACTGTGAATATATATTTTCTATTAACACATTCTAACATATTCCGCATATGCAAAAATTGCAACAATGAAAATTTAATTATCGAAATTTGATCAAAATTCGCTCGAAACCTTATTATTGTGAATTAATATTTGCCATTATTGATTACACTTTGGTAAGGACTGCCCAGTAGTAGTTGTTTTTGGGTTGGTGATGTTAGTGTTATGGTTGCCGTATTGTTCTTCGTGTTCAACTGGTGATTTGTTTGCTTCTGCCTGTGGATTTCAATATATTGTTGCTTTTGCTATTGCTGCTGCCACGGATATGCTTTTGGTATTATCCTTGTTCTTGTAGTTAAAAATTATTGAATAACGGCCATCCGTCTGTTTGTTTAGCAATGATGACCTGTCGACAGTCATTGGTGACCTCTTTGGGTGTGTGCCGCCCCACATTTATTGTCTGCAATATGATGGTTCATGTTTTTCGCATTTGATTAACAAAAGTACATTTAAATTAATAAAACTACATTTAATCTAATTTTACTATGACTAGTGCTGTCACACAGTTCTGACATATTTATTTATTGAAGGTTTTAGTTTATAACGTATACGTGTGCAAATTAATGATCAAAATGAACGAACATGAAAGGAGAAACAAAGGGGGGTGCATGGACTGGATTCGAGCCACCCATTTCAGTTTCGCCAAGCTCTTTTCAACTGCTCTTTTCGATTGATTTAGAATAACTAATTGAAATTACTTTCGCCTTTGAAATTTTGCCTTTGAGATGTCATTGAATTGATTTACTTGTCTTGAGGCGACCAAATGACGGCAAAACGAAGCGAACGTAGGAGTGACTGGAACGAATTAATTATGGCTTTCAATTCAATAATGATAAATTTAAATAACAGGAACAGGTAGATAGATTTAGGACTAATACTAATAGAATTCCCCCTCGAGCGGAGAACTTGTTCGGTCACAAAAATTAATACGTACATTAATTTTAATTGAAAGTAGCGGGAGAAGAAGCGGGTACAACTCGAGCTGGAAAGCAGTATGCTGAATTGTATAAAGCAAAGAATGAGAGGGGGGGGAAAGTTTGTCAATATGAAGCTGTGTCGAACTAACTGCGAAAATTTTTATTTCAATATAACAAAATTAAATCAACCATACTGTAGATTTCACCATATGGTGAACCCGCAAGCAAAACTCACCTCAAAATTCATTCTGCAAGCTGAAATATAATCTCAGGTCAGCACTTATTCGGAATATGTTTACTTTTCTATGCTTTAATGCGTCACAAGTGGAATCACAAATCGAATATAACCTTAACTCTTCGCGTGTAAAGGAGCCATTTTTATTAAGATATGAAGAAATTTTTCGTTAAATTTTATGCCATTCTAATAACATTTTCTCTCTTCATATTAATAAGTAGCAACAAATTAATTTAAATAAACCAATTACTTTAAATAGAAGGAAATCAATGAATTCATTTAAATAAATTCAAATAAAAATACGAAGGTAATTGATCGTGCTTCTTTATTATTAAACGGTGTATTCATTTACGTCCTCAATATTATACAAACTAAAGGTTTGGGTGATATTCCTAAAAAATTGGAATGAATTAAAAAAAATGAATCACAAAAGATATTTGTTCTGCAGGGTGAAAAAATACAATTTTGACGACAAGGATCGCTGAAAACCAAATAATTTTTTTCGTTCTATTGTTCGTCAATTAAAAAATTGTATTGATGCTATTCGTCAAATATTCTAAGCTCTCACGTTTTTAAATGTAAATGTGACACATTTTTTCCTGTCCTGTTTTTTTTTTTGTGAGTTATGGTGTTTGTAGTTTTTAAATTATTTGAAATATTCACATTCGAGAACATGAAATACGGTAATAAAAACAACAGGGACGAAATGAAATAAAGGATATGCAGTAAATGTTTAAGAGATGAGGAGGGTGTGAGAAGTGGAGAACGTAATTGCAAAAATGTTTTTAATATTTATTAGCTAAAAGTTTGTTCTATTTTATTTTAACACTTTCATTCTTGTCGTTGCTATTGGAGGTATAAGTGTATATTTTATTTGACTAAATTTTTAAAAAAATATCTGCGTTCTTCTGTTATAAAACATTTTTTATTAAATTTTAACTGAATATACTATTACATTCTATTGTTAAATTTTGATAAATTTCCATAAACTACTTTCTCGACGTAAGCGATAAATTGTCATTATAACAATTAAGTTAAGTTGCTTTAAAAATTTTTGTTATATCTGGTGTTAGAAATAACTAAAATTCTCTAAAATCAGTAGTAGTGCGATTGAAATTACGCAAACCGAAATACACTTAAAGGAAAAACACCACGACGTATGAGTATCTCGTGATTAAGCAACTACAGTTATTAACTGAATTTAACGCTAAAATCAAATACTTTCCTCTTTGAAGTCAAAGAAATTTATGATTTCGCAACAACCAGCCACAAATAGTTATCGGGTCCTGAAAGGGGAAAATATCAATAATAAGATCAATAATTTGTAACTACAAAACCTCTCTAAAAGTCTCTTAAACTTGAAAGCCCAACAATGATGTTGTCTACCAATGTTATTTAACGCAATTCCGAAGATTAGTCTAAAATCATAAAAAAGAATTTTATGAAATGAAACATCTAACGTATGAGTAAACCGAGCCATTAACATAATCCTTTTTTCACAGTTCATTCTAGAAGTACACTAGGGATTGTGTATCAAATCCGGTATTGCATACATGAAAATTCAAAGGGAAAAATGTTTTTCTTATTTTACAGGGTGAATACTTGCATTTCAGATTGAATACAATGTATGCTAAATGTTATTTTCCTACAATTTCAAAAGGAATGTTTGTTGTTTTAGCTTTCAGTGGGCAGTCTATTATTAATTTAACCTTCAACCAAATGATGTTAAGTAGAAGTGAAGACGTTAACAATACGTAAGTGAGTGAAGGCCTCGAAAGTGTGCCTGGTTAAAGGAAAAAACCACGTTATCCTGAAAAATCTTAGAGTATCGCCCAAAAAGTATAAACGATTTGTTTTTAATGATTTCTATACATTCTTATTATTGTTGTCCTTGGTGGCTTTGGCATTGATATGACTGTAATTATAGTCCAAAATACCTCAAAGTAATGAAAACTGATAATTTGCTGACAATAAACGACGACATTGTTCTTAAACACTCCCAGCTGATTTGTCCCCCATCGATCAAAAGACAACCTAATGTTTGTCACCCAATCTTCTTACTCTATTTAATTTTTCTTTGCAGGCGGCTATTATGATGTGTTGATTCGTCTTAATTTTATCAGAATTCTTCCAAAGTATATAATTTTGTAATAAACACAAGGTCAACCAACGGGTAAAATCCACGACATGGGATTTGAAGGGAACTTTTTGTGGTTTTTACATAATGTATCCCTGGAGAGGAAGGAAGGGATGGACCAAACTTATCCTGAAAACTACGGTACGTTTATTGCTTATAGAGATTTGCGTGTGACAGAGAAGGTAAAAGTGAAATTGATAAGCTACAAACTTTGCTACAAACTTAAAGATCAAAAAGAATCATATAAATCTAAAAGAATCTTAGCGATCCTCTCCGCGTGACCACCGAAAACTAACATCCGTTAACATCTCTCACATTTGCCTTTTTATTAACACATCAAATTATTTGATTTGTGTAAAACGAATTATCCAAATGGGTGACAACAGATAAGAGATAGAGATAGCAAAGTGAAAACAATAAAGACAGCGAGGGCGTGAGAAAGAGAGAGAAGCAATTTATAACAAAATAAACAATAAAACGTTTTCCAACAGAATAAAAACTGAAAACGGACGAAATGAAATAAATTTTTGGAAATGTTATAAAATTTTATAAGGACTTAAAAGCCTGAATATAAATACATTACATACTTATATATTACGTTACTAATAATACATTATTATTTAATATCAATACATTATATAAAAGTAATTTTTCAATGTTTATATCTACTTACCTCAACAATCTTAAACGAATTGCATGGAGTACCTCTCAACATCGATATACAGCGGTCAACCCTACAGGAAATAAACCTAATATTCCAGCATCTCTGTCAAGGGAACTTGCAGTATATATTAGACTTCGCCTCAGTCACACTAATCTAACGCACTCGTATTTATTAACCGGCTGCAATCCACCAGTATGCCCTTATTGCAACTTCTCTTCATTGTCTACAGTGCATCTTTTAGACTCATGTGTACACTTTAACTACATTAGAAAACACTTCTTTAACAACACTATTCCCTCAGATCTTTTGGAAGACTCTAATATCAACAATATAAAAACAATATTTTCTTTTCTTTGCAAATGTAACATTTATAGACTCCTTTAATCTCTTGTATATATCAGCATCTATATTATCATAGAGCCGAAAGCCCCGGTAGCTAGTGCTCACTAATAATTCTAAGTTATATAATAATTTGAATTATTCTTATTCCTTTTATAAATAAAATAAAATAATTTTTCAATGTATTACTAAATTATTTAAACATGTAAAAAATGTATCAATAATCAAATAATGTTAAAAATAAAGAGGAAAACAAAGTCACTAATAGAGGTTCCGTTCTCCCGTCCTCTATTTTATTGTTGACGCATCTCTATGCCATGTCGTCATTTGTCCTCTTAAGAAAGCACGAAAAGTAATTAAAAATAAAGCCACGAATTCATTAACAAATTAAAAAGAACCGGAAGAGGTAATTCAATTAAAAATGCTACTAAACTATAAAAATGTTACTAAAGACAGAACTGAATTGAATTCTGAAGCAACTGAATTCTTTTCATGAAGAAAAGAATGTTAAACGAAAGAAAGTTAAAGAAAGTTAAAGGAAAGAATTGAAAGAAACGAAAGAAAAGTATCAGCAAGACGAGAAAAACAAAACAAAATAGAAGCGGGAAGGGAAATTAAGAGAAAAAACGATGATACAGAAAGTTATAATTTTGCACATGGAAAAAAATGTTTAATAAATGAATATTTATAATCCCTCACCGTTCGGCTGTAAATGTTGTTCCCACAGTCAGGTGGTCGGACGGATGGACGGGCGGACGTAGCTACATCGGCTCAGGAAATGATCTGAGCATGACTATATTCATGTATACATTCCAATACCTGCCATGCATAAATCAATGCGTTACAAACGGAAGAAATAAATGACTATAATCTATCCCTTCGGGTGTATGGTATAAAGCGAGCGCCAAGTGATATTAACCACTATTTAATGAGGGTGCGTGCGTATGTATATGCGTGTATATGTCCAATATATGTTTTTAAACAATTACGAAAATATGATACTGGGCGCGTCGTTGGGCATTTTGGTAGGTGCTTATTATTAAGACGAAGAAGAGGGAGACCGGTAAATAGGTGAAAGAAAGCTGGGCCAAGTAATACTAATTAAGAGAGTTTTTCATTTATGATTATGATAAAAATATTAAACAATTTTGAATAATAATCAATTCATTAAAAAACTTTGACCTTTTTCTATCTCTTTCCAACATAATAATGAATTCAAAATTGTCTAAAATCTGTTTAATTTAAAATCATGGTATTTGAAGGGTTGGTTTTTGGAATCAATCCAATTTATGTGACAGAATCATTTTGTTTTAAGGAATTTTAAGCGATCTTTATAAATTGAATTACAGAACCCTAAACTTTGATGAAATATGAATAGCCAAATTAAACAAATAAATATAGAATACAGAATAACGAATATAAAACGTAGGATATCCAGAATATAGAATAAATAGAGAAGCGTACACATGCACTTACTCAGACATACCCGGGTGGAATCCCGCAATAGTTCACACCCATCAGCATTTCTGACCGTAGTCAGATACAAACGAACTCATAAATTTAATAGAATCCATAGAAGTCAAATTTATTCAACAGATTAAAAACATTTATCACCGAAACCCAACAATAACGACAACTACAATAACAACGCAAGTGCAAAAATGGCAATAACTTTGGTTTTCCACAAAAACTTTAGTTAGCTTTACCTTCGGAATGTACATCCAAAAGCTAGGAGGCGAGAAACAAAAATGACGGATTAAACAATAAATGATTGCTAGCATAAGACAAAATCAAAATTGAAAATGGAAAGGAAAACAAGGATTTGTTTTTGAAGACCTTTACATCTGTGTAAATTTTCGGATTGTATTAGGTCACCATTAGTCGACAGAAAATTATCTGAAAATAGTAAAAACATTTTTAAAAAAAAAATGTTTATAAATCGTGTGCTTCGAACTAGTTTTATCAAGCCTTGATAAATTCCAAATCTTTTGATGATTCATTTTTAGTCGTCAATTACTTAATGAACGAAACCACCCATTTTAATTTCTAAGATTCAAATATAAGAGAGCGATAGAAGAATGTCCCTTGCACACTGACTTTTTAACATTAGTAATAAATTATGAAGAGGTTTATAAGATACAAATTTTAAACTTTTTTACGTTATTAAAGCATGCAACTGATAGCGAAATACTCGACTAAGACGCGACTAATTATCTATCTATCGTAAATTGTAAGTAAAAAAGTCCTCATTATTTATCGTTGTCTCGATCACAAAGATAAACACGGAAAATACCCAAACGAAGGAATACCCTAACTGGTTTTAAGTGAGACGAGAAAGGGAAAAAGGAAGAAATACACATTTTTTCACGCTTACGATGACGGGAATAAGTGAGAACAACAAAGACATTTTATGGTGTTATGACTTAGTCAGATAATTTTATGGTGTTATGACTTAGTCCTTTGAATTAGGCTCATTTAAAAGAAAAAGAAAAAAGTTTGTCAAACTTCTCCGCTCTGGGTTTGAATCTAAAAAATGGCGTTTGAATGAAAACGTTTTTCATATAATTTATGCGTATGGCATCGTGAACAGCGGTTTAATGTTCAAAGTTATAACACTGACTTATGTGATTGGTTTACAAACGCATATTTATAAATAAAGTCGGGACATAAATTTATACTCAGTCTGATGATATTTTATTATGCAATTATTTATGCAATGTCCGCAACGAGATGATGTGTTGTGTGTGTATGCGTGAGAGAGAGAGAGTCTAATGTACATCTATTTTTTAAATAATTTGGGTCTGACCGATAACTAGACGGACTGGCTGTCTGACACTAACATCAAAAAGGAACCAGTTACTCGAGGCTAATATTACTCTCTCCGGCACTTCAGTACTAGAAATAAAGTGCACTCCTGCAGGTGTTAGTTTTAACACAAAACATAAAACAGTACAGTGGATGAGTTTACCACCTGGTTTTACGGCTCTCAACCAAAGCAGCAATTCCAAATAATAATACATCATCGACAGAAAATCCTCGGGCAATGGATACTCACTGTCTCAGCCTGAAATAAAACTTGTCAGAAATTAATGAAAATATTGGGGTGGTGAGCGATGAAGAGAGAATGTAAGTGGTCTAGGTTTGATGTGCTTTGGCTTAAAAAGCTTTGCATGAGTGTCCATGCGATCAATGGATGAACGAAAAAAACTGAAGTGTTGAAACCAAAACATCTATCAAGAAGTGTCTGTGCATCCATTCCTTCAATCTCAGATTGCTTTCTGGAAAATTGTTATTCTAAAGGGTTTCTCTAGATTTTCTTATTCATTTGTTTAAAGTAACTTACTTGCAAGATAAACAAGAATAGGAAAAGTATATTCATAATTATTTAAATAATTTGCAATATATTTCTGCTAGAATTCTTAAAAATATTAAATTCTAGCACACATTTTTTTTTAAATAGAAAAGATATTCATACAAGAGAATTTGCGACGATTTTGAGTCTAACAGGTATCTCATATTTCGGTTCATTCTGATCGAAGGCCTAAAATGCTAACCATACGCGATGTTCGTTTTGGGCAGAAGAAAATTTTCTATTTAAATGTTCGGCCTCGCACTCATTTTGTGATAGAATTTTATTAATCATGGTTTAGTATGATCAGTATCACTAGTGTTAAAAACGTTGGTTTGTGTCTTTCCCACAATAGCCCTAATTATATCAACTCAAGGTATTAGATATTTCAAGATATTTTGTTTAATAATCAAATTGCGGCAACGTTGAACGGGCAGGGGTGCCCGTTCCCAAATTCTGTCCCCACACTAATTTACATATATATAGTCTTCTTTGTGTCGCTTTTATCGACAAGATCACCTCATCTCTCATTAATTTCAACTATTTCTCTCCCTCTTTTTCTGTTCTAATATTTCTCTTCCATTGTCCTTAAGAGCGAAAATAAAGCATATAAGCTCAAACGAATGAGACTTACAAAATTATGTGATAAAACTATACAAGAATGGATATGGAACAGAGAATTTGGAGAAATTAGAGTCTCTCTACGTGGCCTTAAACGGATGTGAAATGCATGCCTACTAAATAAATGCAAAGCCGCTTCTTAAACGCTAGAGCAATAAATAAAGATAAAGCTCCCACATATACTTTAATATTCCCAGAAGGAAGGCATGAATATTCCCCCCTTCTGATACAAATTTGCACGAACGTATTCAGACGTAAGAAGATTACTCGAATTTGTCTACTTCGAATACCCTACACCCGAAGAGATAGGATATATTCATTTAGGTCTTCCCATTGTAGCGCATGGAAACAGTCGTGGCAGGTAAAAAGAGTGTTTATACGCCCTATTTATTATGCGTGGTTTCTTCACGAAGGTTGTGTGCAGACAGACGGAATGAACACAGTCGGCAAACTGACATAACTTAACCACTACTTGTAAGACACTAAAAATTTGAGCACTTGTTTCTTCATCTATCTCCCACTTTTTCTTTTTATTTCTTTTCTTTGTACGTGTTTTTCCTTTTGACAGAGTTTCCTCTTTTTTTATAAACGGTGACAATTTTCTTTTTTGTAGCTGTTGTTGGTTTCCATATTGAGGAAACCTGTTGCGACTCCTTTGGCTTTTATTACAGAATCTATTGCTTTCGCTTCTCGCAGAGATAAAGGATTGATAAATTAAAAAGCATTCTTTTTAGTAAGAATATATTCAAGATAATTCTCTCAATCAAATTTGGTGGTTTTGAATCTTGTGTTGATAAACTTCCTAGATCACAAAAATTTAAACGAATGAAAATAGTTTGAAAATCACGTATATAGTTGTTTGTGAAAATCTCTATAAATCGAGAGTAAATCGTGCATGCATATTGAGGAACTCTTGAATGAATTGAGTGCGTGAAATATTTGATAATCAATCTTATCATTAATTTTATATTATCCCTTTAATCACCTTCGATTCTCACACATTAATTGGTCACTTTCCTTTTGTCCCATACTTCCTTTGTACGCTCCCTACTCGCAATCCCGTAGTCAGTCCACAACTATTTTAAGTGGATTTGTCATCAGATCAAAAAACCTAGGACAGCAACGCAAAGGTAATTATTTTCAATTTCTGTCAATTTAATGGCTTTCGTCGTCTGGAAATAAATGGTATTAAAATGGAAGATGCATTAAAAATTACGCAAGTCCTTTCAGTGCATGTTTTCTCATTTTAATATTCCATTCACTACTGCTGGACATCCAGTTCGTACGAGTATAGCCACTACCTTTACTCTGACCATGCTGTTTCGATTATTCGATTACTGCTCAAAAGAATTTGAGCATACTGGTGGCAACAACTGGATTGAATCATGGATTTTAAAAAGCAACAGAAGGTGAACCCCAAATAGACCAAGAAATACGCGAGCAATCAGCGTGCTGTTGATTCTGCTCGAGCAGTATTAAATCAACGTTAATTCTAGTCCGGTTGACAGACGTTAACGTCTCTTCCCTCGTATGCCAATTGTTGTTTTGTTTTAACCCTTTATTCAGTGCCTTTCAAATTCTACCAATTCGCCTCTGTTACCACAAGCAACGCAACCGCCAATCTACCGCTGACACACCACTGCCACTGCACTGAACCATCGTTGAAGCTAATGAATATTTAAGTATTATTTGCGCTACTGATGAAAAGGATTGTGCAATTTCTTTTTCACTTTTGTACTTTTTTCGGACAAAATGTAAACAATTCAAATTCAAATTCCACTTTGATCCCTTTATTGGTGTGAATTTCTTTCATACTCGACAGCAGTCGCTGCTTTACACTCTCTTCGACATTCAAATTAATTTACCCGCTTTATCATTAGCAGCTCATGCGTTTATAGCGCGTCACTTTAGCGTTATGAAAGCACTAAACTCAGTGTTAACGTTCTTTTCAAAGAAACAAAACAGGAAAAAGAATTTTTTCCAAAGAAAAAATATCAATAACGCAATGTTAACCGTCTCCCACAGAATATTTGTGTCAGTCTAAAGGATTTTAAAGTATTATATTTATTAGGTGCGAATGCGGAGACGTGGGGTGGGTAACACGAAGTCTGTTTTTATTCTTTTTATTTGTTAGTGAACCTAAACTAAATATGGGTTATGTAAACACATCGAGTTGTACCACCACCTCTTGCCAGGCAATCACACTTACTCGAACAAAAAAAAGAAGACGACTGGAAGTTAAAGTAGCCTCGTAGAGTATCACTCAATGTCAAAAGTTCCCAACTTTATCTTCATGATGCGTCCGCACACCTCACGATGACGCACCATTAATTTCAAATGATTTACTGCATTCAAAAAACATAAGAATAATAAAACATAAACATTAATATTAATAAAACATAAAACATAATACACACACGAACAAAGTAAACGCAGATTTTTATTAATTTTTTTCTCTGCCTGCAAAATAATATTATTAATAAATTATATATTTTGTTAAAATTATTTACAGTTGTAACGATGAGATTTAGCGCTTTAAAGATGATGTTGATGAAAGTTTGATGGCCCTTTTCGAAACATTTTGATTCTAAATGTTTTTCATTTGAAATGCTTCATTTTCTTTATTTGTCGCGAATTTTTCTTACTCCAGCTTTTTATTCTTACTCCAACGAATGCATTTTGGATATAAAAGTTTTCTATTAATTAATACGGCATCTCAAAGGTTAGAAGTCTTCAATAAAGAAAAATGATGTATGCACAGTGGGCAAAAAGGTATCAATATTTATTAGAAAAGTGGTCGAATTTTAAACACAAAACGACCGATATCTCTTAAAAACTGAATTAAATTGAAATAAATGTCATTTATACAAAATAAAGAGTGAAAGTTAAATACTGATTATCTTTATTTTTATTTATTTTCAATTTTCCTGTCTTTTATAACTTTCTGGCCTGCAGAAAGCAAATAATCTGCTACTAATCAATTGGTTTAAGTATAGATTTTACTAATAAAATATTAATGGTGTGCATCATTGACTGATTGGGTGGGTAGAAAGAAAGCAGTTGTCACTCTTAAAGATTTGCAGAACAACCATATATTTTTACCATGTCTCACAAATCGAATCCACTGACAACTTTGAAGGAGAATTCGCGTCATCTCTAATCAATGTAAGATAAGATGACGGATCAGACAAATCTTTAAAAAATTTCTTATTCTATTTTTATAATTTGTGTATACGAAAGAGCATTTCAATTATTATTATTTTAATTAATTTTACCTAATTATTTTCGTATATATTTTAGATATTGAAAAATGCAAGCCCAATGGACAATTAAACTATTTTTGTTATTTCTTCTAAATATCTAAAGATGTGTGGAAGCAATTTGTTTTTACATGATCTGGTACACAAACGCTCAAATCGTAGATTTTGTGGCTTACTTTGACACAGAAAACAATCAAGTCATCTCTTAGCTTTACTATTCCGACAATTCATCAGGATTTCTTCGTTTTATTTCGCGTCAACGTTACTGACGTTGTTTTTGCTTTTGTGTAGCGCAGATACTTTCTTATAACACTTTTTTGTTAAAAAGTTAAATAAACTATTTCGAGCTTTTATTGAAACGCAACGAAGTGATACGAGGTTTGACTAAAGACTAGTTTTTTATTTGACTTCGGTTCGTTGCCGCAACCGTTATCTTTGTAATCGTTGTAGTTGCTTTAGGTTAGATAGACTCTATTTATGTTGCTTCTAAGTACTAACTGCTTAACTGAATGACTAGCTGACTCTAATTGAGTGATTGGTTGATGGATAAATTTGTTTTCCCGTTTATTTATTTTTTTGTTCATTTGAGAGCGACTGAGTCTGCGAAGGACGATAGCTATATAATGGGTCGTCATTGGCAATTGAATGCCTTCTTGCGTTTCTGCATCTCACAAAGTTAAAATTATGTGGAGTGGTTTTTTGCGGTCTCCTAAAACTCATCTCTAAAATGAGTAAAAAATTTCTATTGCTTCTGCCGCTTTAATTTATTTTATCTCTTCATTTCATTTCGTTTTATTTTATTTATTTAAGTTTTTATTACCCTTGGTCTATGTTTTTTCACCTACTCGTCTCCTATACTTCATCCCCAATTAGTTCTACTTACTCAACTCCTGAAGCTCGTTTATCACGCAGGAAAAGTACATTTCTCTTTTTTATCGTTTTTTTTTTTTGCGAAGGACCTGGTTTCAAGAACTTGATACTGGTTCAAGAGGAACCAGTATAGATGCTCCTGATATTTATGTTGCGGCGTGGAATCACAGTCCTATCAAAATAAAGTCATGAGTAGTTCTTGAAATTAATGAGGTTCCATAAATATGCTTAGAAATCGTTTTTATCTCGTTGAACGTTTTGTTTGTATACCGGGATAGAGCGAGAGGGGGTTATTAAAAATGTTTTATAAATGATAACTTGAGAAATACGTAGGAGCGAAACAAGTAAAGGAAGTACAAATTGAAGGTGACTTCAAAGCCCTTTAGTGGTTGACGCTTCTAACAGCTTTTGAAGGATTGGCTGACGCTTCTAACAAGTTTTGAAGGATCTTTAAAGGAAAAAGTTGTAGAAAAAATGGAGAGCGTGTGTCCTTACTTGAGGAAGGAACCATTTTTAAAGTTTTCGTACAATAATTCTCATTTCAAAGTGGTGTTGAATTTAAAGGGGCGTTTCAAAGTCTGGCATGTTGAATATCCGATTTAATTTATTTTTTATTAATGAAGAAATCCCTGAAAATTATTGAATGTGATTCTTTTTTGCAGCATATTTTGAAAGCAACCAGATAATACACCACTAATTATTAATATTAAAATTTTGTTACATTTAAGAAGTCTAAAAAAAACATGAACTTTCATATTAATTTAATGTTTTAAAAAAAGTTTTCCAAGTTGAAGCCGCTTTATTTATGTATTTAATAATTATTATTGAACGGTACGTGTACACAGCGATTTTACTAACTACCCGACTTAAACATACGGTAACTGTTATCGAAGAAATAAAGGATATCCCCGAGGAATAAGTTAATGATTCAAATTGTTCCCCTTAAAATTTAATTAAACTTCTGTAGCAATTTTTGGCGATATTTCTACTCAAACAAAATTAATTTAATCTTTTGTATCCTTCCATATTCCTTTCCTAATACTCTTCGTGTTTCTTTTGCTCTTCTTCTACCTGCATAATCTGAAACTCTCCAATCATACGCTGACTCCCTCTAAAACCGCTGCAAAAGTGAATCCTGGGGATTCATTTGAGAATTTCTAACATAAATATTTACTGCGAACGTTATTAGTTCCGGTTTGCGAATTACTGATCATTTGTATTTTCACTTTTGAAAAAAAGGATGTAGTGGGAAATCGAGATGAAAAAGTAAGCATGGAGACATCGGGTGTTATTTGATGCTAATCGATTTGCCAGGTAATTCATTACAAGCAGTCACCGGTTTGAGTCGTTGACCGTTGAATATCAGCGAACCCTGGCGCTTTTCTCTTACACTCCACGCCTCTGATGCCATTTTTTTTATTCAGGCGTCCTTTTCGGACCAGGGATACCTTAGCTCAATTGCCCTCTAATTTTGATAACTTTGTCTGAGGAGATGAATAGCTTTATTGTCCTCCTGCACCTTTTGATCACTCTTATTTTGATCTCTTATAATTTATCTTCCACGGAAATACTTTTATCAGATCTCTTGATTTTTTCGAGAAACAGTTTTTTTGTATTTCTATTGCGCATGAAATTGCCCTTAACTTCTCGTAAAACTTTTCTGATAACTTGCGAAAATTTCATTAATTTCGTGCCTAAAAAACCGCAAATATTACGTAGACATTTTATTTAAATAATTTTATATAAAAACTATTTTTATCTGGTTTCAAATATGGCTTCTTCGTAAGTTAAGCTGTATTTCTTTCTAAGACTTAATTTTGAGAACAAGACAATTTTTGGGAAAGCGACATTGTGCCTCTGGCTTCGCATGAACTGATATGATTTGAAAAACCGCAACAATTTATTCAAAAATCCATATACTGATAATGAACTCTGCTCGGGAAAAACTTTAACGAATACCATGAAAATAGTTGACGCATTTTCGTATTAGATATATCTGTATATGTCCCAGTTTCATTCTCTCTTACCCCGCTATTTAATGTTGCGTTTTTTTTTTTTTTTTTTTTTTTTGTTAATCTCCTTTCATATCTTTTTGGCTCATTTCTTTCGATTTTACTCAGATTCTTTTCATCTTCTAATTTATATCATTGTTAATTTTTCCTTGTAAAATAATTTTTTTTTCTTTTCGTTCTCAATTTTTGTGCCTTGAATTTAGCTCTAATTTTCCTCTCGTTCTAATCATTTTCTTGATCGTTGCATTTTCTCATATCATTTAGCTTTTTTTGTCGGTCTATACGAAAAATAGATTAAGTGCTAAATCGAGTAAAAGGAAAAACTGGGATAAACGTGAATTTTAATAAAAGAGTAGTGGCTGAGCCACTGAGGTAGTCCTTCAAAGCACACTGAAGTACCAAGCAAACACTTCACATGAATATCTCATGCACTTACGCTTACATCAATTTTCCCGCATTTTGTCTTTTACTTTTTCATCTTTTCTTTAATTCATTCATGGCAAACCGTCAGTGAAAATGTCAGAATAACACTTTGGCCCATGAAAAATTCATTCACGCTGGCAGCCTTGGGAAAGTCTCTCAAATGGAATAAGTCCTAATGTCAGACGGGTTATGCGCCCATGGTTTGCTTCACCACCATCCCCATCACAGTCGCCTTCGCCATGGCCATTGCGCTTGCTGTCGCTTATGCATTTATGTGAACACCCATAGCGTACTGGCGGACACATTTTTACCAATTTTTCACATTTTCCAGTGTTGCTTCACGGCCGAATCGTACTCGCTTTGTTTTCAGTGCTTTTCAGTTATTTTTCAAGGGATAATCAGTACTATTTTGCATAGGTGAAAAGGAAAGCGAGAGGACGAGCAATTGGCGAAGTAAACAGATATAACGAAAAAGAAACACGGTAATTGTGACAAAAATCCATTTCGAAATATTTCGATTGGACTTTTATGGCTTTCGTTCTGACCCAATCCTTGATTTTGCTTCTTTCCCCTTCATCTCTTGCTTGGGTCTTTTTTAAAAAGCACATAATTATTGATCCTTCTGGAAATACGAAATTTCAATTCATAAACTAAAAATTTATTCAATTGTATTGAGTACTCTTTTAATTTCAATTAAATTTACTGAAAAAGTTAGAGATTTTACAATGAAATGGAATCAATTTTCAATTTAAAGAAAATTTATAATACGAAATTAAATTGAAATTTATTAATTAAGGATAAGGCTAAATCTAATGAAGATTTAACACTTGCGGTGAATATAATCTCTCATCAAGGAACTTGATATTAAAGTAGGAATGAGATGAGAACTAAGGTAACGTTCGTTCAATTATGAATGAAATTGAGTTCGTATGTTGTTAAAATTAATTAATGAAAGCTAAGTTCTTCAACAAAAGTAAGAATAGACTAATGGTTTAAAAGTAAAACTAGTTTAATCTTTAGGTAATATTATTTTCAATAAATGCGTGAAATAAATGGCGATAAGTAACTTCCGTTCAACCCCTTCCTCAACGCGATAAATTTATCTCATATGCTAATGTTTTGACAAACTTTACAAATATTTTCGGACATACTTTCTCCCTCTACCCCTTTTATTGTCCCAATTCAGATATTTCACAGTATCGAAGTTTTTCGCATAAAACTTTCTCGGTATCGAAAATTAATTAAAACACTTTTCAGGAAAAATGAAAGCAACATTATCCAACACCAGCTTCAGAGCAAGACACAGTGGTGAAGAATCTCCTCCCGCTTCTTCACCACAATCCGTGGGATTCTCTATAGGGTTGTTAATTTTATATAAAGGATTTTGTTATTTGAATTATTTTAATCTGTACAGTTTGTGAAATTCAGAAAGTTATATAAATATGTCGATAAAAATTAAAGAATGTGGAAAGAAAATACGCAGCCACCACTCGCGTTAACCGTTTCCGACGCGCATCACGAAAAGCCGGTTGTGACTTCGCTGATGGTTTTTCTTGTGTCTTACTCTAGGAAAATAAAAGCATCAGAAGTACCGTCCTTTATACATAAAAAAGACCTACCGAAAAAGGAAAATTTAACAGCTCTATTTCTCTCACTTTTTATGAATTCAACTAATCATAAACTTCTTTTCTCCCCCAACCACTCCCAAAAGTCTCAAAATCCAAATCTATTGAGCCAAATAAACAGAGTTTTTGAACTCGCAGTGGAGTCTAATGCTGTAAACAATGCTGTTCCTAAATGCTGTTGCAATTTTGTGGGAATGTTCGGTGCAAAAATTCTGACCACCAATCACACAATCACTGTTTTTTCGGTGTAGCTATTTGCGCATCACTGCTTTAGAGGTTCAATGTCTTGAAATACATTACGTTAATTGAAGGGTTTACGCATTTTATCATTAAAAGCAGTCTATCAGTACTGAGGGGCAGAAAGAGAGAGAGCCGAAAGAAAGGCTTTCGTCATTTATTATCTTCAGACAATACCACTTTTTCCCGTTTTTTATTTATCCGTTTTAATTGATATCAAATAATTGCGCTTAAACCGAAGCAAAAAATTATTGACAGTGAAATGAGCGAAGACTTTGGTTTCTTGTTGATGAGCTTTATATAATTTTATCGCTTGTCAACGATTTTATTAATTACTCCCAACGACATTGCGTCACTGTTATTCATCTTTCGCTCTCGAAGTGTTACCCAATGATATTCGTGTGTGTGTGTGTGTGTGTGTGTGTGTGTGTGGGGGGGGGGTACGATAGTAAGGGTACTGTAGTTTTTGTTGTTGTTTTGTTTTTGCCACAAGAAGTATGCAGACAGTAATACCCGTTGTTGATTTAATGGAATTGCGATATTTTTCGAATATTAATTGGTATCAGGTTCGGTAATGCAGAACATTTCATTTCGATTTGTCATCAATATAGGATGTGTTTTACTGAATATGATATACAATAATGTAATGAATGTGATATGGCCTACGATAAGCTGACATCCGCTAATAAGCGGATGATTGGTATTTTGGAATTATTATATACGTAAAGTAATCGTTGTAACGATGGTAAAGAACAAGAAGGGTGCATTTATTGAAAAATTTTAATTATTACGGAGATGGGGATGAATTTGTTCACCTAATTTTAGGCGTAACAAAAAGTAATTAACTAGTTTATTGTTAAAACCATTTATATTTTTGTATCACTTTTTCAGGCTATTCCTCTAGTTTTCTGGATTTTCCGTGTAATATTTTTAAATCAAGATTTTATTTTGTCGTCTTTTCGTTATTCTTTAAATTAAATTCATAAAACCTTTTCAACCAGCTTTTCAGGTCATAATTTATCAATAAATAATTATTAGTTATTAAAATAATTATCAGAAACCGATCGTATTTCGTGTATCGCGAAAATTATGTGTGACGTCACAAAATCAATCACATCATTAGAATTCAAACAAAATTTATTTACACGAAAATATTTTGTAAAGCAGAAATTTTTAGATTTAAAATTATTTCACATTTATTTCACAATTAACTCGCAAATCTTGGAAAAGAATTGTAATATTTTCTAAAATTGTGAGATTCACAAACAAACATTCGTGACATTCAAAACAATATGTTTCTTGATTTGATGGAAACCAAGAATGAAAAAATATGAACTAAAGGTAAAAATTTGGAAAAACGAAACGTTTTTGAAGGAACGAAAGAAATAATCTGGTATCAAATTTCAGCTGGACAAATAATGAAGATAATATTAGGGATCCGTTACAGACGATTTTTCGGGAGGGGCGAACATGTCAAAACTGCCGTCGCATCCTTTAAGCAAGGGTGGCGTTTTTCAATAGATGACAGAATATATGTTAACTTTGTTAAATAAAGTCTTAACCGGATTAATTGGAATTTCCTTTTTCTCACTTTCTCAAACAGCCAGAAGCATTTTCTTACTTCTTGATTTTAATACGTCTTGATGAAACTTTTTCGTTTTGGTTTTAGTTTGTCACAGAATTCACTAAACTGATTAAAAGAGAAAATGACACAATTCTGGACATCTGAGACATTTCAGACATAATAAATAATGACAAAAGAATGAATTGTTATTCTCCGTTCATTC
This sequence comes from Physocephala rufipes, assembly GCA_963966595.1. NCBI lineage: Eukaryota > Metazoa > Arthropoda > Insecta > Diptera > Conopidae > Physocephala > Physocephala rufipes. The sequence continues at coordinate 3,634,548 of OZ016501.1, read as the reverse complement.
ATTTTACGTGTATTGCCGAAGCCACGTGTGCTTGTGCTTGTGAGCACATGATTGTTCTTCGGTGAATACACGTGCTTCGGTTAGTTGTCCGCCATTTTGGGAGTCAAAGAAGGCTACTAAACTAAGAATGCCTTTGAATCAGTTTGGTGGAAAGAATGATTGGAGAATGAGCCATAGAAATCCAAAGAAGGAGTGAATAAGAATGACATAATTAAATGCATGCATACCCGAGCTTCGGCTACCTCCAACTTGGCCCAATAAGGACAAAATAACCAGGGAAACATTCTGCCCTATTAAGAAGATAAATTTTCCTTAAAAAACCCACACACGCACGAAGACGGAGACAGAATTTCGTCACAGTACACGCTGTCCTTCGAAAAGGTTTTCTCTTCCTGAAAAGTCTGGAAGAATTCCTTTTCCGGTTTGCTATATTTTTTACTAACCACTTGCATAAGTTACAAATTTTTCATTAACCGAAAATTAGCATTACGCTCTCCAATATCTTCAACTAAACCAGCCGCAAATTTTTGGTCAAACAGCTAAGGACAAAACCATGCTTTAGAATTTAGAAAAACCAAAAAACCAGTTTTAGTATTTGTTTATATTTGGAATGGAAAGAATAAGAGAGAAAATTGCTAATAATTTTTTGCTCTATCTCAACTCGCACAAATCACTCTAGCTACAAACCGTAGATATATGGTTATTCTCTCACCATACTTCGTAGATCATATACATAAATTACTGGAACCGAACCGAATTATACCAACAAAAACGTAGAGTTCAATATGTCAATAATTAAAATAGAAAAGCTTTAAAGCTTTTAATTTAAATAAGTCGAAAGTTAAAACACCTCTCTTGTAAAATCAATACAAAGAAGTCAAAATTAAGGCAAATAAAATGCTGAATAAAATTCTAACAATTTAAGTCCGCTTAATGTTTGCAATTAGTCTTTTTGAAATAAATATTTTCGAGAATATTGATGAAATTTATTTGACAGAAATTTATTCTTTATCATAAAAAAATTATTTTTGTTTATCACAAAAAAAATTTATTCTTGTTTATTGCATAATCTAAAAGCTTTCGATTCTAAAAAACGTCCAATATTCTTTCCCATATAAAACATGGAAACGCGTGAATAAATATTTGTTTCTCTTCGATTTTTCTATTGAAATTTAAAACCACGTGAATTGATTACAATTTTAAATATCGGTGTTATTTACTGTGTCTCAATAATTGAAATACTATTGAATAGCTATTATTCTTCTCATCCTGTTTGTAATTATCGGGTTGATCAACGCAATGATAACAATTTGTTATTGAGCAACAAAAGCTCGTGTAATTTTAATGATAAATCAAAATGTTAAAAAATTATATTAAAACAATATAATGTCGCGCATTAAAAAAGCTGCTTGGAATAACAAATATAAGAAATAAAAAAAATTAGTAAAAAGTATAAAAAGTTCGAAAAACCAAAAAAAAAATGAATACCAAGAGCGAAAAAAGCATTTGCTTCCCTTGCAATTTATCCCCTTTTTATTATAGTTTTTGTTGTAATTTCAGTTTTTGTGTGGTGAGTCAACTTGAAACCATTCGATTCAATATGTGTATCGGTGTGCTATGCACTCATGCAGTGACTACAATATAATTTCAATAATAATAATGGCTAAAGCAACAACAACGTTAAATACCCCTAGCAGCACAAACGATGTCATTTGTAACTGCACTGTTTTCATTTTAAATATTTAATGCGTCAGTTTGTAAACTGTTTTATTTGCTGCTTTTAACCAATAACAAAACCGAGGGAAAAAACTCACATTTCCAGGGAAGACCAGAAAAACTAGTCGCCAACGTCTCTTCTCCCCATCCGGCCGTCTGTTTTGTATTCGAACATACGCTTATGTTCTTTGAATTTTTTTTTTCTCTATTTCATTCTCACTTTCTCCTTTCCACCACACCTCCTGCCACGCTTTCATAATTTTTCTTTATTACATTGGAGTCGCTCCAATCGGGATGACATGTCCAAACAAATTCAATTTTAAAATTTCATAAAACATATCTGAAATGGCTTCAAGAAATTTTGACCAACTTTTTTATGTTTGTGGTGTTGTTGCATAGAGTGTTTGGGTTACTATAATTTTTTACTCTATTTCTTTTTTGGCATCTTCAGATTTTTTTGCTAAATTAAATTCCTGAAATATAAACGTTTATATGTCATTATTACAAATTTTATTAGCATTCTTAAATTTTTTAAAAAACATTTCATATTGCTTTTAGTGTTTTTATGTTTCATTCTTTTCATTTGTAAAAATTGTTCCCCTTTCACGAAATGGATAATAATATAGAGGTCATAAACAAAGGTCTTCACACGAAAATGTACGCGTCGACATATTTAATGCTTTTGCGTGGTAATGTCGCACCACATGTCGTATGAAAATATTTTATTAAAGTCTTTTGAAAAATTGAAACATTTATTACCTCCATTTTATTTTCTTCATTATCAATTTTGTTATAATATAAAACAAAAACAATTAAGTTCTGTTACGCAATCCATGCTGATTTTTTTATTGGTAAATTCAATAAAATATATTTATAATTTTACACTAATTGAATAAACCGAATGAATTATAATTTTGATCGTTTATTAATTTAACCAATAATTAATCTGCAATAAGCAAAAGCGAATAGTAATAAAAATTAGTGATAATTCGAATAACATTTTAATTTAATTATGATTAAATAATAAGAATACTTTTATTTTACGATAATCTAGAATATTTGTAATTAAATACAATTTAAATGAATTCACACTCACCACTCGCTGCTACAAGCAATATTATTAAAACAAAAACTTGTATCTGTAAAAAATAATCAAATGTAACTTATAGAAAATGGCAAAAAATCAAAAGGGCAAAGGTAAAGAAATAAATACGATTGAGAAAAAATTATTCGACTTGTTAGCAATTTATGAAAATGTAGAAAATAAATAAGATCACATTAAAATATTCAGAAAAAAACGAAAATATCATATATAAGATTTAGGTTCTCAACGATATCAAGACACTGAATAATAATATACTTTGAATATTTTCGCAACGATTCATCTTAAATCACCGTCATCATAACTATTCAAAATATTCCCATCAAAAGGATCATTATTGTCGACACAAAAACCAATTATGATTTTATATCTTTACTATTATCTCCACTTGAGATATTGTACTAATTAAGTATTCAAGTGCTTATTGTTGTTATTATTGTTTTTGTTGTAGATACTCTTAAAGCAAATGACCTTCAATTACTTTGTTGTTTTTTTCTGTTTTAAATAAATGAACACGAATAATCGATAGCTCAATTACTTTTTATTGTTTCCTTTTGTTTAAAAGCCCTTTTGTTGTTTATTTTTTAATATTCTTCCAATATTTTATTTAAAATTAATTTCGTTCATGAAAACTGAACAAATTCTAATTAAATTATAATTTCGGTCGCTTGGCCGAATCGGTCGCATGATTTTTTTTTTTTTTTTTTTTTTTTTGTTAAATGGTTTTCCGAATTAATTACAATTATTTTGCAAATTTTATTAAGTTATTAATACTTGTTATTGAGCTGTAATGAAAATTGTAATTGGTGCGTGATTTTGTCTAAAAATTTAATTAATATTGAATTGAAATGGATAGTTAGAAATATTATAAAATTGAATTAACAAAATTTGAATATCAAAAATATCAGTTTTAATTTTTTAATTCAATTAAAAAATTCAGTTTTCAATTTTTATATTGTCAGATAAAAACAAGCAACAGTTTTTCAGGTTTTGAAATGTAATTACGATTCAACTAATTATTGACTGCATAATTTCAAAAGAAGTTGAAACTTGATAGCCAGACGTTTTTAATTTTGACATTACTGCATGGTAATACGCCTCCTAATAAACCTACATCAGCACTATTATACATTTCCTTGAGCCAAACCTACCTGCTTTTTCCAATCGCTTTCTGCAGTTCATTACGCGCTATTGTGCCACTGACGTTATCATGTGCTGCTTCATTCATCGAACATAATTGCACTTTCTTTTGATCCTTTTCTCGATCTCTGACATTCACCAACAAACGAATCTGCGCACCAATCTGCTTCCCTTCCTGCACATAGAGGCATCGCATCACCGCACTCAGTCATGCAACTACATTTCGTGCTGTTTGCTTCGCATTTGCTGGCGGCAAAATAACTCTGAGCATTTCTTCAAGAATTCCTTTATCCAATGTGCTCATTTTCGTACATTGTTTGTTAAAGTGCATGGGTTTGTTCCCATGGAATATTGTTGCAAATGTGTTACAAGAGCTCGACGGTCACTATTGGTATGTATATATTACATACCTACTTAATATATCTGCTTAGTAGACTGCTGACAGAGGTAATGCCAATGCAGACGTCCTTTCATTACGTTCATATGTCGGAATTCGAGAATTCACCAGTAAAGTAAAGTGCGATCGCGGATATGTGGTGAGTATGGAAGTATGTGCGCGTGTTCGTTTGTGTGTGGCGGTGGGGGAGAGAGGGGTTATGGAGCAATATGCGCGTGCGCAGGTATGTGGGGCGTAATCCGTGCATTTTTTAGGAAATTGTTTTTTAATCCACGAAAAAAAGCCTTGTGTCAAGCCTTACGTCTACCGCATGGATAAAATTTTGACTACTTTCGTCAGAGAAATCAATTATAAAAAATCGTTAAAAATAAAAAAAAATCATCGATAATAAAAATAACTTGAGAACGTATTAGTATATCCGGATATACACATTTATACTTGCGTTCGCGCAAAAACACGCCTACTTCTTTACAACTATGTACTGTCACAGACTTTTATGCATCCTTTTATGTGTTATACTGTTTAAAACACTAGTTTAGTTTTCAAGTTGAACGGGTGACTTTATTTTTAAGAAATTTTGACCTTCAAATGTGGTTTGAAATTTTGCAGGTGACGACATGAAGAATGACACGCTCGTTTCAATTTCAATACATCAAATTTAGATAATTCCATCAAATATTTAAATAGTGCTAAAATTCAATAAGAAACGCTGAGTGAAACGTTCTTCTCCCGTCTGGCCCCTTTTTAACCGACCTTTTATCCGACGTAGTGTCATGCCAGAATGATGTGTAAGTACTTGAATGTGCGGCATTGAGAAAACGCCACCCATCAAAATGATGAACCAGTTTCGTGTAACAAAAAATTATTTCATTAAACTGCAGTAATCCTTTTTTATTAATTTATGGTCCGCCATTATCGATTTAACTTTACACGAAAATTAAACAAACAACAACAACGTAAAGTACCATAACGGTAAGAACAAAATCAACGGCACGTTATATAGAGTTAACTTTATATTATTTGCTCAGACAGTGAAAAGACAGTAAAAAGGTGTAAAAAAATTATAATGGAAACAGACAATAAAAAGGTGTAAAAAATATATATGAAATCACCAACCAAAGGACATCAAAGTGAGACAAAGGCAGCAAAGAAGATGAAGAAGACATCCCGCAAAAGGGTGAAGACAAAAGAAAAAGAGCGTTAATTATTTGCATGGTTTTGCAGTCTTTTGCGATTGAGACAATCTGAATATACTCCGAAAATAATACGCAAACATTAAGAACAACAACAAAATTATACAATTTTGTTTGGAGGCTTTTCCACTAATCAGGAGCTGTGCAACACCATCCGGTTAGAAACATACTATAGGTAGAGAAGGGTTTGTAACACGTGTTGTCTGTAAAATCAAAAGAAACGATTGAAATTTGGGGGAAAATGCAAAAAATTCAGAAAACTGTAGCCATTCCAACACTTGCTGCTTGCTAAGAAAAAGGGAGACTGAAGGGTCACGAAGATATGTCCGAACTTTAAACTGTCATCGTAGATTTTTCTAAATATTAGCAGTAACATTGCAACTATAGTATAGTATCTCAAATATATTGGAGTTTTGAAAATTTTTGATATATAAAAGTATCTTAAAAAACACTAAGAAACGAATAGTTAAAAAACTTTTGATATCATAAATATTCGCGGCATATTTCAGTTTCTATAACAGATAACATACTTTCAGCAAGTAATACATTGTGCTCTAAAAATTGCATTACAAAATTAAAATATTACGACCATAAACTTTTAACACACTATTGTATAAAATTCGACAGGAAATATAACATTCCTAACATTCGAATTTTGCCGGAGATAAAATTCAAAATACTACAATGTAATCCAATATTCAATGTGCTGTGATTGTGGGAAGAAGAGGTAATCTTTACAAAGCATCATATTTCGGTTTGGAAAACTAATATTTAAATCATAGTTATGTATTAAAGGAATATATTTGTGACGTGTAATAAATTCAAAATTGATCAATAAAATTTATAAAGTTTTAAATAAATATAACTTTTAAATAAATTTATAAATAGAAGGAGAAATTGTATACCGCCATTAGATAAATAATGAGGCTAACTATTTTCATCCCCAATATATATTATTTTTATTGACAAATTAATCTAGCGTTTTAATTTTTAATTTCACAAACAGTGTTTACTGTTTTGTATTTAAATAACGTAATTATTACTACTCTTCAAATTTAAATTAATTTAACATAATTTAACATATTATATTTTAATTAAAACATAGCAAGTTTAATTAAAATGTTTAACAAAAAAATTGTTAATAGTATTTTTTGCAAAAATACAGATTTTCGCTTGCTATAAATTAAGAATATTTCTCATTCGCTTCGTCTACCACATGTTTGGTCTAGCTGCTGAACAAATTATATTTTTATGAAATAATCTCAAATATGTTAGAGCACTACAAAAAATATTGAAAATACTACAAATATTACGCAACGCACAATTTTGTTTTATGCATGATTATAAATCTAGAATTTTTTCAAGTGCATTGCTCATACAAAGATTTACGATATCTCTGAAATCAGGCAATGAAAAACAAAATAAATTCAACATTTTAACAACAAATATATCCTGATACGATCGCATTACATAATAATATATGTTATATCGCACTACACGGAAATGCGATATGAAAGCATTTCACATTTTTTCTCCTAAAAAAACGCAGTTTAAAAATTTATTATTACTAATTTTAATTAACATATTTTCGTGCCATTCAGTTTGTTGTGCGTTTGTTTAAGTGCTTATGTGTATAATTTTTTTTTAATTTATGCAATGTTTTTTAACTTTTTTCTGGAGAAGAAATATTTTATTACCTTGCCACGACATTGGAATTTTTGACACGTAATTCATGATATGTAACTAATGTTCATAATGAACCGTTAAAATTAACAAAAAAAATTTTATTTTTATTTCAAACACAATAAAAATAATTTTATAAATAATTAAAATTCCACAATACTACAGGAATTATATTAATTTCAATTCCAAACAAAAATCTGTTACAAAAATACAGACGCTCGTTTAAAGAATTTCAACGTGGCTTCATCCGAGATAAATGGCTTCATCTCTTCAGCTCATTTTTAAATTTCAATCCTCAGATTCAAGATATATAAAAAACTAAAAATGGAAAGGAAGTAATGAAAATTATTTTAATGATTTGGGCTTTTCTTTTGTATTTGTTTATAAAATAACAAAATCTATTCAAGAAGGAGACGTCTTTTGAGAACCCCGAGTGCAGACTTGCATGTGTAGATATTGCTCACGCACTCACACAAGTAGGCACACGCATCGATCGATTGACGCACGATCGATCGAGCAACCTTTTTCGATTTCTTCTTCTTTACTATTTTTTATGAAAACGGTTTGCATGAAAAACAGTATTCATACATTACGAGTACATAAATGTATGAGTGTATGATTGTGGTGGAGAAAGTCAGCTTTTATTGGCATGTGTTAAGACCCTTTTATCAATAACTGTCATTGCTGTTAGTAGCGAAAATTTGTACATGGATCGGCGCTGTCACTTTCCACGAAATTTGTACTTTCCTTTACTTTGTAAACCCTCCCAAAACGTGCCACTGCCTCGCATAGTCTGCTTATTCTTTTAAGAATTTTCTCGAAGGATATGGCTCTTGATGAAGATGTTACACAAAAAAACATATTTGATAAAACGCTCAAAAGGGAGTTTCGGATGGGTGGTGTGAATGTAGAGTATTCCTTTTCTTCGATTTTTTATAAAGATTTCCTTAAGCGATTTCAATAAAAATTATTTTTATCAAAACTTATAAATTTTCCTTTTTCAAACGGTCCCCCTGGTAAACGATAAACATTGCGTATTCCCGTGGAAATAAATTGTGGCTGTAGTTTTCATCTCTTTCCCTCCCTCACTCTCTCTATCTCTTTCTTGTTATTCATATCAATTCATGAATTTATTAAATGCTGACACTTAACTATATGTACTGTACTCCATCGGGAACCCGTCGCCACAGGAGATCATCGACATTATCATCTTCAAAGTTTTGGATATTTTTTGTATTAAATTCACCGAGTGCGCCGGGTTGGTCTTTATGATTTTTTAGACGCACTACATTTAAGAAATGCAATGAATGGAAATAGAAAGCGAAAATGAATTTATAGAAGGTATCATGAGTAGATGACATACTCCATTACATTTGCCTGTTGGAGCAAAGTTAGTGAATACTGTTTTGTTTGGGCACAGTTTGACGCAGCTATTGTACACTTCTACGTACTTACGACAGTGCTAGAGAATAGGCGCGGGGCGTGGTTAGGAAAGGGCAAGAATTGGGACTGCAGATTAATAATCTGGTAATTTTGTTCGACAATGTCTCCTGTCACAACACATTAGATTGCCTCCTGACCAAATCCAGTGAAACTCTGTTGCGTCTATAGCCGTATTTTCCAATGATTAACCCCGTTAAAACATTTAGAGCAAAATTTGGATTTGGAGCAAAATTTAGTCTTACGCTAAGAGTAAAATGAGGGTACCAACAGCCTCATCAGGAGGCGGTGTAGAACAAAGATTGGAATATCTGTAAAGCGCCATAGACGATGCAAAGGGCTGTCTTAATTTAGAACTTTCCCAATTAATTTTGATATTTACAGGCTCAAACCATTTCTCTAATAATTTATGGAAGAGTCACCAACGTTATATTGGCTACGCAATGTTTACCCAACAAAGTGCAGTAAAACAAAACTAGGAAGACAAAAGAGCAAAAGAATATGAGAAAGGAACAAAATTAAGACAATTGAAAAAATAACATAAAACAACACAGACAAAAAAAAGACGTAGAAGACTTGAGGATTTAAGGCTAAGCATATCAAAGGCATCCAGGAACAAGCCGTGCTATTGTTCTCTTGGTCATTGTCGTCCATCTCCAGATGTGCTGAAACTTGTATACTCCATACTCGCATATACTCTAATGATTATAAAATGTGGACGTGACAATGACACTTTTGCGACACGACTTAAACCGACCAAACACTATTACGTATGGTTTTATTTTATTAAACCACCCAAACTACTCAAACCACGAAAATAAGCTCTCAAATGCTATTTGTCATTATTTACTAAAAAATTGGGGTGGCAATGATCAAATTTTGCCCATTTTCATTGTAAAAGAATACAAAATTCTCCTTTTCTTGATTTCCCCTTAATCTGGTTTTTCATCTCATCTTTTCTGTCTTACCCTTTTCTCATTGAAACGTATACGCCCTCTTCCGAATGCAGTTTATTACACTTAACAAAGTAAATAATTTTATCTGCTGCACCCTTTATTTTACATTGCAATAAAATAACCCGTCCTGCAATCTTTATTTTTGTTTTTCTGTTCGCCAGCTTGAATTATGGGAGTCTTCTCTTATTTTCTTTTTTTTACTTTTCTTTATTCCGAGGACAAAAGCCATTAAAAGCTCCAGTTCTAGAATTATATACATTTAAACAATATATCCTGTTTCTTCGGTAAATCAAAAATGTTTTATGAAATAAGTCCTTCTTTATTGTACCGTACTCAATAAGGTATACCATCTTTGATATTGTATATATATATATATATATATATATATATATATATATATATATATATATATATATATATATATATATATATATATATATATATATATATATATATATATATATATATATATATATATATATATATATATATATATATATATATATATATATAATATATATATATATATATATATATATATATATATATATATATATATATATATATATATATATATATATATATATATATATATATATATATATATATATATATATATATATATATATATATATATATATATATATATATATATATATATATATATATATATATATATATATATATATATATATATATATATATATATATATATATATATATATATATATATATATATATATATATATATATATATATATATATATATATATATATATATATATATATATATATATATATATATATATATATATATATATATATATATATATATATATATATATATATATATATATATATATATATATATATATATATATATATATATATATATATATATATATATTATATATATATATATATATATATATATACTATATATATATATATATATATATATATATAATATATATATATATTATATATATATATATATATATATATATATATATATATATATATATATATACTATATATATTATATATATATATATATATATATATATTATATATATATATATATTATAATATATATATATATATATAATATATATATATATATATATATATATATATATTAATATATATATA